>CM023359.1:49286048-49310162 GCA_013282895.1 Eriosoma lanigerum
TCTAAGGCCGTTAAAAAAGAAGAATGACTGATAGCATACATTTTTGCAGCCGACCTTAAACTTTGCACGCGCCTATGCATTTAGATATGTAATAGTTGTATATTTAGACATAAAATCAATTTCAAATTCCTAAAGTTTTCTCATGTTTTGTAAAATACCTATATTAATACACAAATTCCAAGTCCATGCGTTCTAAATTGCATTCCTTATTATGAAATATTTAAAATTAAGTTTGTCAAAATAGAATACAAAATTTTGGAATTTTAGAATTTAAATACTTTGGAAAAAAACTTTTGCGAAATATTAAATATGATTTAAATAAACTACAAACTAGATGCCATTGTCAACCGAAAACATGCTTTAATAATTGTAATCGGGCGCTATTATTTCTACACACAAAAGTGTCATTAGATATAAAAAATAGCGCATATCTTCATACATTCCTCTCCTCACTCAGAAACTATAACATATTATGTAGATACATAGAAATATTTGTTAGAAATGTATTGTTTATATTTATTATTCTAATTGTATTTAAAAAAAAATCAGAACTTGTACCTTCTGATGTCAAGCTGCTATTATAGTCTATAATAAAGAATAACTTATTAGTTATAATTAAGTATTTAGAAACGATGAAACGTTTAGAACTTTTTTTAATTTTTGTTCTGTATAGAACAATAGATATACTTAAAACATTTTGGTAATTTTTATACTAGTTATATACTAAACGTCTATTTTAATAGGCAATTACTATAATTTTAATATTTTATTTAATATATTCAAACGGAAATAAAAGAAACGTTTAAATTTATAATAGAAGTTACAGTAATAATATCTGAACTTATAAAGTACCACAAAACTTAATCCATATTAATATAATTATAACTAATGACACATTAATACTAAATTAATTAATTGATAATATGATGTATGATATAATAATAATATAATACATTATATTCCTAACATTTTATTAATAAAAGAATAACTATTATAATTATATTCTATCAAATATCTAGTTCGATTTTATAATAGTAAATTAGTAATACAATGTATTACCTATATTATAATGTACAGTGAACATATATCGTAGCATACTTTTATATTATATACATAATATAATATTGTATATAAAATTATGGAACAAATACGGCTACTGAATTATAATTATATTATTAGTAGACCTCGAATACGTTAATTATGGCTTTATGCCCATAATAATAAAACATTAAAATATAGGAACAAGGTACTTTAAAATATGTATTTCATTAATAAAACACGATAAGGAAATATAATGTAAAAAAAAACAGTCTATAAACAATAACTTGAGATAATTTAAGTATAATTTTGCATAAGTTATTTATGAAAATAAGAATTTTTAAAAACTACAATTATATTAAATAACAATTATTTTACTGATGTTTTCAAATTTAAAACATCATTGACAGTCAATTTCATATATTCGAAAAGACTGCTTCATCTCTAGTTTATTTTCTGCAAGTAGGTTAAAAGAATCTTATTTTCCATCTATAATTTTGTTTAATTGATCATGAAAATGGAGTATTATTATAAAAAAAGTGATTTTACGTATTTTATTTAAAGGTATATATACTTGTAAATATAGATACGTTTTAAAATAATTTTTTTTTTAGTTTATAATTGTCCGTAAACATTCATGAAAAGAAAATGAACATTTATAATATACTGTAATGTACCTGTAAGTATGCTATGATATCTAAGTATAATAATTATATGCAAAAATTAATAATTGCAGTCAAAACTTCCTGAATGGAAGTTATATCATAGTTATTCATCATTCTGATTGTCTTAAAAAGATATTCAATGTTATCAACAACCTAGCTATAATTATTAAGTATAATATATAGTGAATATAATAATATGAAGTATAATAAATATAATAAAATTGAATATAATATATCATTCAAATGATTAATACATACTGAAATTATGAGTTTCAAAAAGTAAATAGTCCAATACTGAAAAATTAAAAGCAATATAGCAATAACACACTAATTATATAAATTTTTGTATAATTTTATTAATTATTAAATTTAATCTATTTTCATCTATCTATTATATATACATATTATTGAATATATACATGCTTATGGTCGTGCAGTATTACTCTAAATATGATGGATCCTTTCGCGATTAAATATCTCAATTTAATATTTTTATTTTTTTTTTGTTTTAATTTATACGATTATATTCATGTATGTATTGAAAATATTTTAAATATATCTCTGTATTAATGTACATAATATATAAATTATTTGTACGCAACACATTATAGATAATATTATCGGGCGATTTTATAATTTTATTATTTTTATGGCTGGGATTTATATTTAATTACTTATTTTTACAAAAATATGATAAATTATTATGGAAAATGATAAATTTGTTTCACATGATTTACAATAAAATAAGACATATTTCATTTTGTCATAAATGCATATTTTTACATTATTTGTAAAATTTCGGCTTTTTTTTAAATATTTTGAAAATTTCATTAACATTATTAAAAAGTAAAATAATTTGTAACTTATAATCATAAAACCATATTTAATAACCATAAATTAATAGCAAAGTTGACGATTCAATGAGTTTACTTTGGCACAAATAATATAGAACATGAAAAAGTTTTACTTTTCGTGATAGATGTATATATGGTTGAAGCAGCAAATGATTTACAAGTTTTGTACCCTAAAATGATTCATTTAACTTGTTTGACTCATGCTTTACATCGTGTAGCTGAAACTATCAGATGTGAATATCCTGAGATTGATTTATTAATTTCAACAATTAAATTAATTTTTCTAAAAGCTCCAAGTCGAATTGAAATAATTAAAAATTACTATTCAAATATCCCACTTTCTCTAGAGCCAATAATAACAAGGTTGTAAAAATGGTTACAAGCCGTAAAATATTATTGTAAATAATATGAACAAATTATAATTGTAGTATCTATGTTGGATTTCGAACACGCAGCATCAATTTCGAAAGCAAAAGAAATTTTTCAGAGACCCAATATAAAATCTGCTATTATGCTATATCATATATTGTGTCTAATTTTAGTTTTTTGAATGAATCAATATCAAAGTTAGAAAATACCAAGATTGCGTTAAGTGAAAGTTTAAAAATTATTGATTCATCAATTTCAAAAAATTGATGAATCGGAAGGACCAACAGATGAATTATTATAGAATAAAATTAACTCGATTTTAAACAAAAATTCGGGATTGAAGACCATTAAATACACAGTAAACATTCTTTGTAGTATTAGGAATGAAGGCATAATGAAGCTCGATTTTTCGCATAGTGAAATAACAGCCATAAAATATGCAACAATAACATCTTGTGATGTGGAATGTTCCTTTAGTAGATAGATAGTCAATATTAAGATCAAATCGTCGTAGTTTTAATTTTGATCATTTAAAACACTATATAGTTTGCCATTGTTTTACTTCGCAATGATTAAAAATTTTAAAAAAACAATAAGTTGTATTTTGTAAAAATTTAAAATAAGTTAATTTAATTTAATTTAATTCATTCATTTTTTGTATTACATGTTTTAAATTTTTTACTAAATATTTTTGCCATTTTAATAGCATAAATACAAGTATGTACATGATTTTAGTTTTGCGTTACATATTTATCCCACCCCTAATTATATTATTATATTATTGTTATCGGGTCTGACTCGCATGATTAAGAGTGGGCTGACATCAATGTGAAAAAGGCATTCACTTCGAACACGTCGAAGTACGCTAGTACGCTAGTAATTATGTTAACTGTTTAAGAATAAAAAGTTTGAAAAGCAAAAATTACGAGTGTTAGTTAATTTTTTAATTTTTTTTACGCCATGAAACAAAATTATTAATTTGTTAATCGATTTTTCATATTATCTTGTGTTTACTATTTTAGATTGAATACGTTAAAAATTTTTTTATACAAATCACACATTATTTTATCATATTTCATTGACGGAGTATCTATTTCTGTATATAGCATATATTTTATTATTTTTTCACAACTGATGTGTGGCGAAAGAACTATGATTTTACTAAAATTTGTTACGATAAGTAGTTTTCATCGAAATTATTTCCATTGATTCGGTTCAGACTGTTTAATAGTCTCTTTCAATAATATTTCGTTAAATGAAAATTTGTTTCATTACTTTTGCGTTTTCTGCTTATAAGTTATGAAGAATTAAAATTTTCCACAAAATTTCTATCCATGTTTTCTATTAAGCTTTTTATGTTTTTAATTTTAAAAGATATTTTGGAAGCTAAAATTTTGTTCAATGAAATTTAGTTCTTCTGGTTTTTCATAAATTTCACATCTTTTGTTTACTTCTTATGTTCACCAAAAACATAATTAACTGAATTGAGAATATGCGATTTTATGCCTTGAACGGTATATTTATTTGATTTTCAATATTTAATAGCAGCTTTAACTTTTCCTTTTCTTATTCTAATTAATTTATTGTCTAAAAGAATGTAGCGCTCAAGTTTTCCAGACGATCTTTGTGATGATAGGTTTTGTATTATATTCAAGAAGTTTCTTAGTAAATGGTTTCTACATTCAATTTTTTGTACTGTTTAATTTTTATACGGTCAAGAATCTAAAATTTTACTATAAAATTATACTACTATATTATACCATTTGCAATACATTTGTTATATTTAACCACTTAGGTACATTTTCTCCTTCTTTTAAAAACCTTCATTTAAAATTGAGGCTTTCGTACCTGATGAACTATTAATTATATGCCAATTTTTAAAACTAATGTGCTTTCTTGAATTATATTTTTTTTAGGAGCATATATAGGTTAGGTTATATAGCTTATAGCACAGTACATATTTTTCACTCATAAATATAAAACATTTTGTGACATCACAATTTAATATCATAATAACATACAAGTTACCATACGAATCGGGCATTTAATATTTTAATATAAAGAATAGTATTATTTAACATTTAACTGTAATACTGCATTATAAGGTATTATGGTATCAAGATTATATATTGTACATACTACGGTGCTCATTCTTTATTATTTTGCCTGCAAAACATATAATTTATTAATTTTTAGATTAGCAATCTTACTAACTAACTAACTAACTAACTAACTTTGTGATAATATTAATAAATTAATGCATAAAACCAATATATATATATAATTATAAATCCCTATAAAATTAATAATTGATTATCAATATAATACCTTTAAAATATGCTGATAACGTTGCAATATCTAAACAATAATTGAATTGTAAATATAAAATATGTTAATTTTTTTTAATATCTGAACAGTACCTAATTACAAATCAGTTTAGCTAAATTATTACTTATTAGTTTGTAATATAAATTAATAAAAGTACGAAAATTTTGAATTAATCTGCATTGTGAATGAAAAAAAAAAATTTTTAATGTTTCAAATTTGAACATTCAACCTTAAATTTATGCTGTTTTACTAACATTTTTGAAAAAATTTTAATAAAAGTACTAAAATTTTGAATCAATGTGTTAATGTGATCAAAAAAAAAAAATTTAATTTTATATTAAAAACCATACGCATATTAACTAAAAGAGACTAAAACAAACATTAAACACGAACCAAATCGAATGAAAAAACTAAACTAAAAGAATTCAATGGATGTGTTGTGTAAAATCTCAAAAAATAATTTCATATACCGTAAGGGTTGTATGGAATATAAACCGTAATATTGCAGACCGTTAAAAGTATTAGTTTTTGCATAGACGGAAATAGCACGCTGGCTAATATAAGACAAAAGTAATAACTTATAAAGACAACTATAAATAAAATTTATACAATTCACTTTTACAAGAAATATAATTTTCATTTTATCGATATATGACAATGTTAAAAGATTATGCTTTTGATACATAGTAAATATAAGATTTTTATATTAAAATAATATCACAGGAATAGTTGAATTTTTTAGTTCAACATAATTTTAATATACCTATATGTATTAAATATGTATACATATGTTATGTTTTAGATTATGAGCGAAGCAAAGAATGTATTGGTTTTACATAGATGTTTTTATTTTCTAAAAAAACGATTTTAGGTAGAAATAATGGTCCGATTACCACGAATAGGGTTTAATTTTAGTAGCAAATTGCATTTAGTTGATACTTAATTTCGCTCGAATATCTCAAAAGTTTCTCTCGTATATTGAATGTTATAAATAAGTAATAATATATTACCATAATCGTGGAAATCATTTTCATACATTTCTACAAATTCTGTAAAGTATGTAAAAAACTTAATAATAATATACTAAAAGTATTATTTTTTGTAGATATACAATTTTCAAACAAAAATTCTGATATAATTAATTTAATTAAGTACATAGTATATAGCATAAAAAATAATTTATATTAAATAGTATTGTTCAAGAAATGAATACAATAATAAATTGATTGGCAGTTTCAATATTACAAACATTCAATAGATACTAAATGTTTTATTAATGTATTTATGTATTTAATGTCATCCGGTGTTTGAAAACGACGTCCTTTGAGCGATAATTTTCACTTGGGGAAATAAAGCAAAAATCGCATGGAGCTATGTCAAGTAAGTAAGTTATGTAAAAGTTTTAACACAACAACAAAGGATTTTAAAACTATAAGTGTTTGATTTTTGTTAATAATTAACAAATGAACTGTGTGCCGGAGCTTATCATTATGCAACATTTAAGAATCTTTGTTTCAACTTTTTAGCTTTCTTTTTATAATTTTTTTTATGTAGATATATTTTTCATGACGTTGAAATAAAAATACTATATGAAATTATATGATATTTCTTAAATAGTTAATCAAACATTATTTCGGATCCTTTCGCGAACCCAAACTACTACTTTTTTATTTTATAGGAAGATTATAGAAAGATCTACATTCAATATTGTTCATTGCCTTTAACAAATATATTTTCTTCCTTAAATCTTCTAGACAATTAAAATCACATTATTCGAAAAAAAATTGCTGTAAAAGGTCAAATATTATACTAAATTTTTTACTGTTTAAGAAAAAATGTTATGTAAATGCATTGTTCTTTAAAATTCAGTATTAACTACTCATTAGAAAACATTTTATCAAATATAGAATTATCGGTGTTTTGATATATGTATTTATAAAAAGAGTTATTAGCGCGATTTGGGTATTTTTTATCACACCTCGTGGCTCGTATTTGCATTGAATTTATATTATTATTATTTTTTAAATAATATTGAACTATAAATATTTAAATCAAATCTATATTACCTGAAATACATACTTCAAAATGAGTTCTAAATATTATGCTAGATAGTATAAATCGATCAATAAATTGGTTTACAACATTACCTGAAATATTGATAAAATATTTAAACGCAATACTTCAATTACCTTAATAATAATACTTTTTTTTTTATAAATATTCATAAAATTATAAAAATAATTTAGTTATACAAATAATACAAATTACCATCAATTAGATGTACATATGGCCTAAACATATTCGTTAAGATAATAATTTTCATAAATTTTCTGAAAATTGTATTCATATAAATAATATTGTCGAATAAATTGTCTGGAACAGCTGTAAGAAAAATTATAAATTACAATTGACAATCAATAAATACGAGTAGTTGGTCAAGAAACAGGCTGCGGACATTTTTATTTAATAAAGACTTTATATAAAAACTAAACAAACATGCACCAATTAGTAATAATTATTTTCTTATTTCAGTTCATAAATTATTTAAGTAAGAAATAACGCATTCATATATTATGCATGAAGTAATAAAACGTATATTTTTTTAAAAATCAGTTGTAAAAATATAATGATATGACCATTATACATTATTATATACTAAGTGGCAAGTAAGTAATCATCATATTCAACGTTATGAATTATGATTATAATTGCTGTGAAATAAATTTATTCAATTATTAAATAAATGAATAGTATATACTCACCGTAGTCTTCAGAAATTATCGATAAGAAATCAGAATATAAACATAATATATTTTGGAATTCCTTAACCATCAATTCAGTTGTATTTATTTTCAATAACTCTGGAATATTGAAATAATTGTTGTTATTGATTTCAAATAAATAAAACGATATTAACTATATTCTATTTATTAATTCTATTTTCATACAATTACGAAAATATTTCTAACCGAAATATTGATTTAGTATTAAAAATACCATGATTTTACGTAACATATGATCTCATATGAATGAGATGTTATCTCATAGAATCACTTCTATTTACAATAACAAAATAAAACTAATATCTAATCCTAAACTATATTAGTATTTATGTTAGCGTTAATGTATGAAATTCTGAAAATATAAATAACAATTTGTTATCTTACAAAATAACAAGCAATTTCAGTTAAACAATAGAATTTTTGTAAATTTTATAAACAATTTAACTATAAATTTATATTTATACAATATTATCAATTTATATAAATTTATCTTTATTTATGTATAACTACTTATTTTATGTATGTTATACAGCATAATAACTAGATATTTTATAAAAACTAACTATAACAAAAAGTGGGAAGGCCGATTGTGGACGTTCATCCTTCGTCCCTTCGTTCCTCGGGAAAATTAGTGGTTTATTATAATTATTAAGATTTAAATGCAATGATATTGCATTAGAAAATACGATTCTGAGCGTATCTCAATATATTGCGATATATTACACTGATAATCCATTTCAAAATTTACCACGAATGTAAATTACATATATAAATATGCAAAATAAATTTCAAATACCTACGATCAATATTCAAGGAGTTCTCATTACTTTTCAAGGAAAAACTTTTGGGAAATTCAAAAAATGATCTTGATAAAGTACCAATTAGATGAAATTCAGTATAGAAAGAGTATCCTATTTGTGGTAATCGAACCATTATTTCTATCCTAAAAATGGTTTTCATATATCAGAAAAAATCCTATTAAAATTGCTAATTCTCTGCTTTTCAAGGAAAACTTTTGGAAAATTCGAGAAATGAGCTTTATAAAGTATCAAGAGGGCACGATTTGCTACCCATAGCATACCTCACTGTGATAATCAGTCCATACTTCTATCTGAAAAAATGTTTTCACACTTAAAAAAAAACATCTTTGTAGAAACAATACATTCCTCGCTCCGCTCAGAATCTAATACAGTTAATAATGTACATAATATTATATACAAATTACATATCCGTATTTTATTAAATTATTTCTTTTAATTTATAAGATACAACATCAATTTGCAAATTACAATAAAAAATATATAATACATTCAAATATAAATTCAAATCTTAATTAGGCAGGCCAGAATTTAATATTTATATATTTTATATCATAATACTTTAGTGCTTTGCTTATTGATTAAAATAATTAAAAAGAAAACACTAATTTATGTAGAAGAGAAAAATGTAGACGGTTAATTTTTTTTGACACTAAGAAAATTTATAAAAACAATTATATAAATGCACTACGTGTACTTAATCACTGATTAATTGATGACGGACCAACTAACTGACAGACTGACGTTTTTGTTACGTCGCGCTGTTTTATAGTGTGTAATGTTCTAGAAGATTCTTTTATATGATCGATCGAGAACATTCGCGCGTATATGCATTTTGTGTTGCCTATCCGTCGCGAAGATTCCCGATCGTTCCATAGTCACTACATTACTCCCTCATCAGTACACGGAGTGTTTACAATAAGTTGTTAATGACATGGTTTTATAAGATATAATTTGTAGTCAAATGTTTTGGGAATTGTACTCTTTATACTGATCGCCTTTGCCTTGGTTGTGCTGGAACTGCTGTACTTTTTGTGTCCGTGTTATGTTCAGGTGCTTTGTCTTCTATGTAAGCGGGTTTGTGTCGATCGATTGTAATCGTTTTGGATGTACCGTTGATTAAAAGGTCGAAAATCTTGGGTGTTCTTTTTAACACTTGAAATGGCCCTTCGTATGTATATGTTAATTTGGACTTCAAAGCGTCCATTCTTTGGTATACGTGAGTACATGTTTCTAGGTTCTTTGGTATGTAAGTGCGTTTTGATGATGATGTCTGGTGGTATACTATTGGGGCAACTTTTGAAAATTGCAGTTGAAGTTGTTTTATGATGTCGGATAGTTCTGGTAGTTATTCTGTTTCTTCAAAAAATTGTCCTGGTAGTCTTAGCGTTTGAACATAGACTAGTTCGGCTGGGGATACTTTTAAGTCTTCTTTTAGTGTTTTGCGTAGGCCAAATAAGATCATAGGTAGTTCTTCTGACCAATGGGTGCTGTCTTTACATGTTATAACTGCTTCTAGTGTTCTATGTAGTCTTTCTATCAATCCATTTACTTGAGCATGATATGGTGATGAACGTATTGCTTGAAAACCTAATGTTTTTGATAATTGTTTGTATAATGTTGATTCGAATTGCCTACCATGATCAGTCGTTATTCTATGGGGTACTTCAAATCTTGCAATCCAATGTTGAATTATGGTGGTGGCACATGTTTCTGCAGTTATGTCTTTTATAGGCACTGCCTTTATCCATCTTGTGAACCTATCAATCATAGTCAATATGTATTTCTAGGTTTTAGATGGTGGTAATGGTCCTACAATGTTAATGTGTATGTGTTCGAAACGACCTCCTGGTGGGTTAAAATTGTCGATTGGGGTAATTGTGTGTTTGAATGTTTTTGTTTTTTGTAGTAATATAAAATTATATAAGTGTAATCACATGTGTGTGTGTGTCACACTGTCGTGGTGCCTAACCTAGCGACTGCTAGTGCTACATGGCACTAGTGTAAAAGTGAATGGCAAGTGTCACTGTTGTTAGTAGTCACTTATTGAATTGTATTAAAGTGTTATATTTGATAAATATTGTTCAACAAAATTGTAATAAATTATTTCATTATTATTTTGTTTCTGTTTGGAATTGTTGTTTTTTTTTTAATCGGCCACTACATTTTTGACATTTTTCACATGCTTTTACCCATGATGTTATATCTTTTTTCATAGATTTTCATACGAATCGTGGTTTAATTTGGCTAAGAGTTCATTTTATTCCAGGATGAGATAAATTATGAATAGTTGAAAATACTTTTCTTTGTAATGATTGTTGTACGATTGGTCGTATTTTACTAGTGCTTGTGTCGCATTTAATTTTTTGGACGCCTTCTATTTCCATATCTTGTATTTTTAGACTAGTGTCGTTTAATATGTAGTCTTTATCTTGTGCGTTGACAATTTCTTCTATTAAGTTTATTGGGTTAGATGCATTTGATACGCTTTCGACTCTTGAAAGGTAATCTGCTGTGATGTAGCTTGATCCGGCAATGTGCTGTATGTTAGTAGTTAATTGTGATATAAATGAAAGTTGTCGTTGCTGTCATTAAGATGCTTTTTCTAGTTTTTGTTTAAAAGCATGTCCTAATGGTTTGTAGTCACTATAAATTGTAAAGTCCTTGCCTTCTAATAAGTGAATGAAATGTCTACAACAATCGTATATAGCTAGAAGTTTTCTATCATAGGTCGAGTATCGCTGCTCAATAGTTGTTAGTTTGCGACTGTGAAAACCTAGATTTAATGATTTATTATTAATTATTTGGTGTACAACTCCACCGATTGCCCTATTACTGGCATCTGCAGTAAGTGTTAGTTTAGCTGACTCATGTGGGTGTACTAAGTGTGTTGATTTTTCCAATAATTCTATACATGTGAAAAATGCTTCTTTTTCTTTAGATGTCCAATTTATGACTCACGTATCATTTTTCTTGTTAACTGGAATCAGCTCGTTCAGATGTAGTTGGTGATGTGCGAGTTGTGGTATAAAACGTCTATAGAAGTTAATCATACCAAGGAATTGCTGTAGATATCTTATTTGATTGGGTATGGGTAATTCTCTTATACATTTGACTTTTTCTGGATCAGGTATGGTTCCTTCTTTTAAAATTTGATATCATAAAAGGCTATTGATTCTTGTCCAAAACTGCATGTTTCTAGGTTGATTTTAATATCATAAGGGGCAAGTGTTTTTAGTACTGTGTTAAGATGTTTCTAATGCTCTTTTTTGGATTCTGAAAAAATTAAAATGTCATATCTATGTACGCTACTGTAAACGGTAAATCTCGGATTATTTCGTTTCTGAACATTTGGAACGTTTGTGCGCTGTTTCTTAGTCCATATGACATTTTTAAAAATTCAAAGATGCCAAATGGTGTTATTATTGCGGTCTTAGGAATATCTTCTTTAGCCATGTTTATTTGATTGAAAGCTTTTTTCAAGTCCAATCTTGAGAAAATTATTTTGTTATGAAGTTGGATTTTTACATCATGTATGTGCGGTAAAGGATATCGATCTGGGACAGTTACTCTGTTAAGTGCCCTATAGTCTCCACAGGGTCTCCATTGACCATTTCGTTTTTTTTACTATGAAAAGTGGGCTGCTCCAAGGGGAATTTGATGGATGGCAAATGCCTTCTTCACACATTCTTTTGAATTCTTGTTTTACTCTTTGCAATTTAACTGGTGATAACCTTCGTGCATTAGCTGATACTTGTGGTCCGGTTGTTTGTATGCAATGAACAGTTGAGTGTTTTGATTCTTTTTTATGAGCTGGATTGATGACTTGAGAGTAATTTTTTAATATTTCAGAATAGGATGAGTTGTGCTCGATGAGTGAAACACCCTGTATACTGTCTGTCTTGAGCGAGGTAACTAATAGTGTTGTTAAATGTGTAATGCCATCTTTAAGAAGTTGTTTGCGTTTAAGGTTGATTTGCAAGTTAAAATGTGTTAAGATATGGTCAGCAATCGCGGACAACGTGCGGACATACTTTGTTTGTCAAATCTCGCAAACGGTCACCGACTTGCTATAAAATATAGGTTGAAATGTTCTAAAAGCTCATATCAATTCAATACAATATACTTTTATCTATAAATAAGATAATTTTACATTTATGACAATTGACAAGGTGTACAAAATATTTGTAATAATAGCAAATGATGTAACTGGTTTCCACCGATTCTATCTATAATAACTAAAGTCTATCAGTTAACATTAACGAATTTATTTAGATAATTTATATAACAACACATTTCATACATAAACGCTAACATATTATGTACTAAAGAAGAAATATTATTTATTTGTATACTTTCAAATATCTCAAAAATCAAATGTTGAAATCATCCAGAAAGTAATGGTTTATAACACGTATACAAAATAGAAAAATTCATATAATATTTAAATTATTTGAATGAAATTTATATATTACTAAAATAACGAAAATTTTTGAATATAATAAATATATTTCCTCCTTCAAGCTCAATGTATTTTTGTAACAGGGAGGATAGCTTTCTTTTATATGCTCATATCGTAGACTTCCCACGCCAATTCCTTCAGGCACTGAACCAACTACCTAAACATGTCGTTTATGGAATGACGTTTCCAGTCCAGAATTTTTGTTTATTTCGTGAACAGATAAAAATCCAAATGTGTGCTAAATCGGGTTGATGAGGAATGAGAATTTACGATTGCACATCCAAACATAGTTGACTCTAGACAATTCTGCGACTTGTGGGGCTTGGGGTTATTGGAAGATTAAGAAAAATCTTGAGAATAGTGACTGTATTTTAGATTCTGAGTTATTGTGACTAACCCAGAGATCACGTCAATCAAAACTGAGACAACAAACTATTCTTTAATATGGCCTTACAAAATGTCAAAAAAGTATAAAAACACGGATCTCGCACAGCTGATAAGTGATTAAAGAGATCGTAGTAACTGTTCAAATTTATACAACTTTCACTGAGACTTGATATTGACCGAAACACATAACAACTGAACCATCGCTATACCCCAAAATACAATGTATAACAATATTATAAACAAAATTTAGTCTCGTAGTCTAACATAGGCACACAAACATTTGAACTTTTTAACATTACTTTTTGAATGACCCGTATATAAAAACAATTGTAAACAAACATTTATTAAATTTAACAAACCATCAGATACTACATTAGCATGATGCGTTGCATTTTCTATAACAAAACAAAAATACGAATATTAAACGATTAAAAAACATATTTCACTATAAAAAAAAATATACGAATATAATTTATGTTATTCTATTATTATGTTTTATATGTTAATAATTATTACAAACAAAATGACATTAATGAAAATAATAGTTTAAAGTTAATCTATAATAAATAATTATAAAGGGTTTATTTTTTATTTTACATATTTTAATTTTTATGCAGTACTGTAGAAACAGTTTAATTTACTAGAATTGACTATAATATACTATTTTAAACAAAATAATTTAAACATTTAATAAACACTGTTTATACTTTACCGTTAATAGAACAATTTGGACCTGACATTTTACTATAATTCATTACTGCATATTTAATATCTTTATCACTTATACGATAATTAAACACACTGAACATATCCAATATTCGTTTAAAACAATCAACTGGTTCTACAACTGTAAATATTCATTAGACATGAACTAATCATTATTATCATAGGTGTGTGCACGCTGATAGATTTATAAAAGCCAATAAGTTAGGCTACATGTATAATGTTGCAATATAAAATATTAAATTTGGTTATCCAAAATATGTGTTCAATTATCAAGTTAAACAATATAACATATAGGCAGCACATTATATACATGAACAGTAAAGAATTAATTATTATAAGTTGTTATATTGTATATATCATAATAATACATATGAAATTTAAAATAAAAAAATTATGTTAAATCGCTAAAAAAAAAAGAATGGGCTGGCATTAATGTTTGCTGCACCTGATCAGAAACTTTGCGTTCGCCTATAGTTATTATTTATTATTATATTTCATACATTACATTGAAATCGTTGATATTGATTTGTTAGTTAAAAAATTATTTTGTTATAATAATACTTTTGTTACCTATAGTAATTGTAAAAATATTTTTGTATCTATGTATTACCTATATTGCATTCCTATTTTGAATATAAAATTTTAAATAGCAGCGTATATATTTATTATTATATTAAACTTACAGAATCTAAATTTAAATGATATTAAAATATAATAATTGATAATAATAATAATAACAATAATAAATAACTTTAATGAAATAAATAAAAATGTATATATATAAATTCCTTACACGATATTAAATGCTGACAAACATCATTTAATTTGACTATTTTTTTATTTCTTTTTATATAATATTTTAATGTACATCGTTTAGCAATTGTTGAAAGCTTCATTTTTATTTCTGGAAAATAAAATATTAAATTGTAAAATTGTGAATTGCAATGTAATTAAATCAATAATTCTTAATTACTAATTATAGCTAATAATTGTAACAATGGATAGATAAATACCAATAAAATATTTAATTTTATATACCTGGAATACGATTATATGATCATACTATGAATGTACTTTTAAATGTATAGATATAAAATTACCTATATGGCGTCAGTACGTCTGACTAGTGTATAATATATTTAATAATTTTCAAGTTGGGACTCAACGCCGAAGGGATCAGGATAACAAAGTTAGTGGATTGTATATAAAAATGATTTTAAACAAATATCTTTATGATGATGAAAAAATATGTTTTATTATTATATTATTATCATATAACAAATAAAATATATATTATACAAGAAACAGAATTATTGTGTGATAGGTGGGATATTAATATTAAAATTTACGTAAATACGGTAAATATATATAATAAATATGTGAATAACATATAAGGAAAAAAATTTACCTACATTCAAAAGAACATAAAATAAAATATTTCAAATAAAATTTGTAAAAATTACAGTTTTTTGGTAACCTTTCTTCTTCTTGAGAAAAACATTTGAGACATTTGAAAAATGATCTAAATAACTAAATGCAATTATAACGCATACCATATTCGTAGTAATGGGACAATAAATTCTGCCTAAAATAGTTTTTCAGACAAAAATAAAGCAATCATCAATGTATAATCAATATATTCTTCCCTTAGTTCAGTATCTCAAAGAAAATATAAATATTAAACACCTACAATCGCCTACAATTTACATTTTGCTAGTAAAATATACAATAATAATAACAATTACATATATATATATATGAGATATTTTTATCAAGTTACAAAATATAATTTTATTTAAACAATCAGTGTTATTACTAGGCAGAAAATATTAATATTAAAATTATCCTGAAATTACTAATAGGCAATGAAGATTTTTCTAATTTATTCCAATATATTGAATCGATAATGCTTCTTAAATCTTTAATTATATTTGTTATGTAAGAATCCTTATCCGTCAAACGATTATATAATTCTGAAAATAAAATAAATTTATACTTCTATACAAAACTCGGTAACAGTTTTCGTAAACAATAAATTTAATATACTGGGTTTCCTTTATCTAATAGCCAAACTGTATATTGACAGTTATTGATTATTGATTTATTTTTAACCATGATAAATAGGTAATTGAGATTTTGTCAGATATTAATCCATATAATAAATATAATACAATTGCATAATTGTATGTAAACTGTTTTTCTTGACACAAAAGGTCAAGGGCTCCCTTTCCCCTTCTCCTGTGACGCTACACACATTGAATAGGGGAGCAAAATACGATTGCCTAAGGGTGTGAATTACAGTTAACACGGTATTGAGTAAGCCTAACCGGCTGAGCCACCAGGTATTGTGAGAAATGTATAGCAAGTTTCGGTATATTTATATCTGTTCGGTGAAAATGAAATTTACATATTTTCAAGGCGTCGGCAATTTTGTATACGTCATACGTGATATAAAATACGAAATGAATAAAAATTAATAATCATATCGATTAAAAAATATGGTTTTAAAGGCATTTCGACGCTTAAAAATAACAATTACACAGCGAACGTTTACTTTTTTCACATTACGTGTATTATTCTTAATATGCAACAGGTATAGCGCCTAATACGCAGAAAACTCACTGATATCGACACCACGTAAAAGACGATTTATAAATTGTAAAAACATTAAAAACTCAGTGAATCGTTACTTTAAAATATTTAATCGAGAAAAAACAATAGTTTACGTTGTAATTTTTCGCTATAATATTTTTTTTTTCAATTAAAAAATAATAATTTAGTTCAATTAAAAATATTAATATACTTATATATTAATAATAACAGATTTAAAATTAAGTAATGACCTTAGAAATTTGAGTACAAATTTTTAAAAAAATATAGGTACCTACATAGAAGAGATTGTTATTTAAAAGTTTTATGTTTCACAAGAAAAAGGTACCGTTTAGCGCATGTAGACTGACAGAAAAATTACAAATGAGTCATAAGGTTAGGTCAGGTTAAGGTGGTGCTACATGATTCGTTATTGACTCCAACATTGGCATGCAAACGTTGTCTTCACTGAAAAAAAATTTAAACCAGTGATCTCATATTGAACAGACTAGAGAGCCTAGAAAGAGAGTCGGTAACTGTTTTATCATTATTTCATGGACACTGCCAAATTTTGTCCAATTACAGTGATATAACTATATAAGTCTTATAACAATATTATTATTGACAAAAGATTTAAGTAATTAAATTGAAATAAATATTTTTATTTCATAATGCCAACAAATAAAATACATTAAATTATTTATGTTATAAAATAGATAAAATTATCTATAATATGTATTTATAACACAATTTGAAATATAATTTGTATATCAGTATTGATAAATTGAACATAATGTCGAATTTTGGACACAAAATGTTAGTTTTTATCTCATCCAATAGAAGCTCATTATGGAATTTAGTCACTCTCTATATTTATCTAGACTCTCTAGAACAGACTGTTATAGAGGATATTTATATTATTATTATTATTGATATTTCTTTTTTTAAGTAATAAGGGTAACATTATAGGCTGCTGTCAAATTAATAGGTTTAAAAGAAACATTCAAAAACTTTACTTTCGGAGTATTTATTACAATTAATATATATTAGGAACGCTCTGTATATGAATTGTACATGCTTTATATTTGACAACTCAATATTCTTAACAATACCATTTTTTAATTAATATTTGATAAAATTTTAAATAAATATCAACTAGCCATAATATATAAAAAAAAATATTATTTACCACTTAAATTTTTATACAGATAAAACATTTTTTTACCAAAATAATTGTATTTCTCATCTGTAATATTTCAAAAACAAAATTAACATACGTACTTATCAGCTACATGTATACAGAATCATAATATGATATTATACAAATATATGACCGGGAAACGGGTTTTAAATATGTTACGCATCAATATATTGAAATATTTCCCCTTTTAAAATTAAAATCAGTTTCGCGCATTCATTTAGAGACCGGTTTCCCTTTTTTGAATTAAAATTTGAAACAAACTTTTACAGGCAAAAACAAAATAACATTGTAATACCAATACATTTGTAGCTTCGCATAAAATCTAATCATTTCTATTTAATATACTTGCATAACTTACCATCTATATTTCTTAAATGGTTTGCTATTGTTGTTTTATACATATCAATTTTTTCTAAAAAATAAAGTTAATTTTAACAGTTAGATATAAATTACTTATCTTATAAACCTACAGTGAAGCGAATTCATTTTTTACATACAATATTTTTTACTTTTTCTTTACTTACAAACTAAATAAAATTATATCTATTTGATATATATTTGTATATTCGTATATACGCGTAAGTGCGCCTTTGGAATTTATAATAATATAATAAAGTTCAATTAGGTATGTATACTTACGATTTGAGTTGAATTTATTTAAGGAATCTTCAGTTAAAATTTCATGTTGTATTACTAACAAATCGTATAAAATGCAAGCATCGCTTATATGGTCTGGAAAAAAGGTAAATATATACAAATAATTTTAAATTGAACCTAGTCAAAAGTGTATAGTTTATACACTCTATAGTATATACTCCTTTAATAATTAGTACTTTGTAACAGTAAAAGAGCCTTAAATGGTAACCAAACTAATGACGAAAAACGATTTTTGTGAAATAAAGTAACAATAAATATATAATAATGTAATATAAACTGTGGATCTCATAATCAATTTAAATATTATATATTTCTTTTTCCATAAATTGCGAAATGTTGTTAATTGCACTATGACGTCGTGTACCATTTGACAGTTACGCACCGAATAATAGACTACTCGTATTGTACATTAATACCCAAACCGAATCGTCTTACCAGCCTTTGTGTTTTTATTTTTATAAAAGTTATAAAATTGCAACTCTTAAATTAAAAATGTAGGCTCAGACTATTTGAGGGCATACATTTCAAAGTGATACCTGATTATAGATTGTGTCTAAAATCACATACAGCTATTTAATTTGATCATGAGAAATAAAAATAGTTTTAATACATTACGATAATATGAAATTTTAATGCACAAATATACCCATGGCTAAATATATAGGTATGTCATGAACTTTGTGTTACGCAGGCATCATGGCGGTCACTGGCAGTAAATTCATTATAATTTATTATCATTAACAAATAACAGTAATAATTGGTCACACGTGAATGTTGAATGAGATATTTCACACAATTTAAGCAGGTAATAATAATCTACTCTATGGATCACTGCTAGCTGAGATTTTCTTTTATGAAATATTATGGAATTATAATTCATGCGCAAACTATAACAACATTTTACAAAGTTGCTGACATACCTATATATATAGCGATGGATATACCTATATCAAATTTCATAATATGGAAAACATTTCTGGTCAAAAATTTTACTTCATGGTACAAGATAACAGTCTTTAAAGGGAGAGAGATAAAGAGAAAGAGGAACAAATATCTGATAATGAATTAATCTTTGAACATATATTGGATTTAAGAATTGTACTTAATACTCCAGATAGTCGTAGCAAATTATTTTATCTTGAGGTGCGTTCTCACGAATCAAGTTTAGTTCTCCGATTATAGACTTATTACTAGAACCATAAAGTTTGACTATTCTTGATCCACTAAAAGTCTGTTCAATTATAGCTATTATAAAATATAAGATCACACAACTGATTTTATTAAACTTTTGTTGAACTATATCGGTCAATTAGTTTAAATCGTAAGAACGTGTTTTAAGCTAAAATAATAAACTTATTATAATTTTACTCATTTATACACATGAAATTATACTAAAATTATTTTTTTACGAGTCACGTAATAATTAAATAATCATTATTATTATTATGTATAATGTATAAAGCACTAAGCACGTAGCTAACACAATATTTAGACGGGAGATTTGATTATAAATGTATAATTACACAATAGACTATAAAAGGTAAACAAAAACTATTTAATACTTTTTTTTTTTTTTTTTTTGGTGGATTTTTAAACCCTTAGCTTTTTCTTACTACACGCGGTCTTACAAAGCACAACACCTGCACTCAAGCATTAGAGTTTTCGATATCAAACAACAACATATTTCATATTATTAGAATGAAAATGTATATAAATAGCATTGCAATATTTTGTATATTATTTAATTTAAAAATTATAGGTAGTTCATACTTTATATACTCACTATAACCAAAATCTCGTTCTTTTAATACTTCAGAATATTGTGGCATAAGGAATAAAAACCTGTCTATTGATATAGGACTTATATGAAGTACTGAAAATAAATATAATAATTAATATATCAATACACTAATTTACTATTTTACATATTTTTATATGTAATATCAGATATTCTAGTATGAATGTTAAAAAATTAAATATTACATACTAATTTAATATAGAGTAAATGAAATACTAAATGGAAGATGCTACGTCTTATAAAACATTATTAGAATTATTATTATCTTAAAAAGAGAGAAGCACATATTTGATGCCATAAGAAATACAATTTTTAAATATTTTATAACCAGACGATTATATAGAGCTGAATATCATATATAAAAATAATAAAGGTAATACCTAACTAATAATGATAAATAATGTAAAACTAATATTGTTCATATATGAGATGTAATTTGTGGGTTCAAATTAATTTTTTTTTAGTTAATAGGTTTCGAGTAAAATTGGTGCAAAATAAATATTAAATGTTTTTTTTTAAAAATGAAAAATTATGAGGTGGATGGTTTACTTTTTCTCAAGAAAGAAAGGTAGTGTTTAACACATTCAAATTGAACCACAGAATAAGACAGAGCTATAATCGCTGACGGGTAATTCAAAACATGTACCACATCATTACCGATATAATATTATCACGACTGAAAACGACTTTTTCCTCATCTATACTGCTACCGCCAACTATTTTTTTTTATTAAATAATTTTTTTGTTTCTACGTAAATTTATTTATGAAAACATTAAAATCTCATATTATTATATATTATAAAACAAAAAAGCGGTAAGGTCGATTTTGGACGTTCTTCCTTCGTACCTTCGGTTCTTAAGCCGGTCCCACACAACTCGTGTACTTTGCGAGTATATAATCGGCGAGTGTACTTGCCAAGTTTGTACGATGTACGATGTTTGTAACTATGTTGCTCCTACACGACTCGTAATCGACAAATATTTTTTCGAAATAATGAAATCAGAAATTTGTCTCAGCCTAAAATACAAGTAAGTATATACATTTAAATAGTTAAACAAATTTTTTTAAAAAAATGAAATAATAATTATTAAAGATTATTTAAATATTGACGCCGATTGCCGAGTGCACGATTCGTGTGGGAATGACGTGCGACTTCTAGTATACTGCTTTTAAAATAATTATATTAACAATAAATAATAGTCTCATTGCATATAGTCTGACATTGCATTAGAAATACGATTCTGAGCGAAACACAATGTAATACAATAGATTATAATGATAAGCCGTTTCAAAAGTTAACCACGTATATAAACCATCTATGAAAATACTCAAAAAAATTGAAGTAGGTACAAAAGTTCAAAATTGCAATAGTTAATTTTACTGTTTTTTCGTCATTTCTTTGGTAGTTTTTCTTTTCTAGTGGAAAGACTTTTAAGAAATTTAAATGGACAAATGAATTAAATAATTAAATAAATTATCAAACAGATAAAATTTGCAACTAAAAGTTCCAAAACATATTCTACTTGTAGTAATCAAACCATAATTTCTACCCGAAATCATGCTTTCATTCTTTCAATAACACAATAAATATCATAATATTCAATTCTGCTACAAATTATAAATTTAGAAGCTTATAAAAAAAAAATTTGTATATTATAATTTTTAAAATATTTTTTAATGAAAAAGGAAATGATTAGTTTTATACAAAATGTTCAAACCGATAAACCCAAAATTGCAGGAAATAATTAACATTTTTGGAAAACATTTTCAAGATCTATATTTAGTTCATCTATATTTAACCACACATATGAACTACCAATGTATATACTCAAAAAAAAACCCTACAATCTAAACATAATTAATTATCACGAATTTAAAAAAAATGTATAATAACGAAAACCGATTCACACTAGTACGACAAGACACGTCACGTCGCGACACGACACGATACGACAAAACATTCTTGGCCAGAATGTTTTGTCAGTACGGTCCTTACATAGGTGAACTACACCGATACAGACTATGTTTATAATATTTTGTCGTGTCGTGTCGTGCGGTGACGTGACGTGTCGTGTCCTACTTATGTGAATAAGGCTTTATAGATGAGAACAATTGCTTTTAAAACCAATACATTCTTCGCTTCGCTCAGAATCTAAATTTATAATAATAGAAACCGTAATTTTGCCAATTTGTGCCATTTTTTGGTAATTTAAACTTTGAAAACTTATAAAAAAAAATTGTGTTTCAGGATTTTAAAAATATTTATTAGTAATAAAAGTATATAATCAGGTTTCTATAAAATTTTCAAACCGATAAACCCAAACTTGGAAATAATATTATTCATTTTCAAAGTTCTATAATGTTAGAGCTAAATAAAGTATCAACTAGATGCAATTTGGTACAGAATGCAAACCATATTTGTGATGATCGGACCATTATTTCTACTCGAAAAAGAGTCTTTATACATAAAAAAAACGTCATTGTAAAACCGATACATTCCTCGCTTCGCTTAGAAACTAAAACCACTATTAAAATTATTTAAAAATATTGTGTATCTATACACTGTTTAATAAATATTTCACACAGCACGCTACGTATAAAAATACATGCGTACATATCTTATCGCTATCACCGTTATTATTTACAGCATACCGTCGTTTTTAATTACATCTATCTGATGTCTGAAAGTGGTACTAGCAATGTGCAACGTGCAGCATGGGGTGTAGGGACGTACTAAGCCGACCGATTTTCGTCCAATATCGGTACATTCCTTTCGTGAGATAGAGTTATTGATATTGTAGACATTATTCCATGCCACCTATTTCGACCAAACTCGGAAACGTTTCATATTCATAGGATAACGTATAGCTGTTTTTAAATTTAAAAGTATATAAAGGGTTTAATTACATAATTAGTAATTATAATTAAATATATTGTAATTATACAATTTGTACATTTCTAAACAGTTTGCAAGTTTCTAGACAGTAGACACCCATTGTATTTTATATAATATTATAAAAATTGTTTGGTACAAACAACCAAGTGGCCTTTTTAATAACCATGATATAACACAGTATTAACATGTTTACAACTTTAAGAAACATCTGCGTCATCAGTCTGCTGCATTCGAGCAATTCGATTCGATTTTAAAAAACAAATTTTATTTTATTTGCTTGTGTGCATATGTGCAGTAACAACTAAACGTATATTAAAAGTTAGAAAAACGATGACGTACGTGACATACGTTGTATGAAACACATGTCGTCGATGACAGCAGGTTAATAATCTGTTTTATTCTTTGTTACACTACCCTATTATACTACGTATAATTTTAATAGGTACTTTATATTTATTATATTAAATTGGAAATTTATAATAATATTATAAGATGGATAATATATTTTTTATATATACTATTATTAATTAATATAAAAAAAA
>CM023359.1:49310662-49326567 GCA_013282895.1 Eriosoma lanigerum
TGTAATTAAACCCTTTATATACTTTTAAATTCAAAAACAGCTATACGTTTTCCTATGAATATGAAACGTTTCCGAGTTTGGTCGAAATAGGTAAAAACAATATCAATAACTCTATCTCACGAAAGGAATGTAACACGACGGTATGCTGTAAATAATAACGCTGATAGCGATAAGATATGTACGCGTGTATCTTTATACGAAGCGTGCTGTGTGAAATATTTATTAAACAGTGCATAGGTACACAATATTTTTAAAAATTTTTAATAGTGGTTTTAGTTTCTAAGCGAAGCGAAAAATGTATTGGTTTTACAATGACTTCTTTTTTATGTATAAAGACATAAGTATAATAATAGTCCGATTACCACAAATAGGGTATGTTTTCCGTACCAAATTGCATCTAGTTGGTACTTTATTTAGCTCTAACTTTATAGAGCTTTAAAAATGATTAATATTACTTGCAATTTTGGGTTTATCGGTTTTAAAATTTTACAGAAACCTAATTATATACTAATAATTTACTAATTAATATTTTTCAAAAATATATTCATAATCCTGTACAATGTAATACAATTGTAAATTTTAAAATTATTAAAGTTAAAATTACCAAAAGAAGGCGCAAATTGCCAAAATTACGGTTTCCGTTATTATAATTTTTTTTTTTACATTCGTGATAATTAATTATGTTTAGATTGTAGGGATTTTTTTTTGAGTATTAACATTGGTAGTTTACATGCGTGGTTAAATTTTGGAACAAATTGGTTGATTTTCTGACTAAATATAGCTTCAAAATATTTTCCAAAAATACTAAATAATCCCTGCGATTTTGGGTTTATCGGTTTGAAAGTTTTGTATAAAACTAATCATTTTCTATTTCATTAGAAAATGTTTTAAACATCATAACATACAATTTTTTTTAAAAGCTTCTAAATTTATAATCTGCAGCAGAATTGAATATTATAATATTTTATGTTATTAAAAGAATGAAAGCATGATTTCGGGTGGAATTATAGTTCAATTATAGTTCAATTACTACAATTAGGATATATTTTTGAACTTTTGGTAGCAAATTTAATCTGATTGATACTTTATTTAATTTTTTAATTTATTTGTCTATTTAAATTTCTCAAAAGTCTTTCCACAAGAAAAGAAAAACTACCAAAAAAGTGACGAAAAAACAGCAAAATTAACGGAAATTGTAATTTTGACGTAATTGATTTTAGATTTTTCATGATATCTATTGCAGTTTTGAAGTTTTGTACCTACTTCAATTTTTTTAGTATTTTCATAGATGGTTTACATACGTGGTTAACTTTTTAAATGGCTTATCATTATAATATATTGTATTATATTGTGTTTCGCTCAGAATCGTATTTGTAATGCAATATCATTGCATTTAAATCTTAATTATAATAAATCATTCATTTCTCTAAGGACCGGAAGAACGAAAGAAGAACGTCCAAATCGAACTTACTGCTTTATTGTTTTATTTTATATAATAATATGAGTTTTTAATGTTTTTATTAATAAATTTACGTATAAGCAAAAACATTAATTAATAAAAAAAATAGTTGGCGGTAGCAGTATCTACGACGAAAAAGTCGTTCTCAATCGTGATAATATTTGTCTGTAATGATGTGGTACGTGTTCCAAATTGCCCGTCAGTGATTATAGCTCAGTCTTATTCTATAGTTCAATTTAAATGCGCGAAACGCTACCTTTCTTTCTTGAGAAAGAATAAACCATCCAACTCATAATTTTTTAAAAAAAAACATTTAATATTTATTTTGCACCAATTTTACTCGAAACTAATTGACATATAAAAGAAAAAAATTGAACCCACAAATTACACCTCATATATGAACAACATTAGTTTTATATTATTTATCATTAGGTAGGTATTACCTATATTATTAGTATATACGATATTTAGCAGTACATATTATGGTAATATTGTAAAAATATTCTTGAAATTGTCTTTGTGTAATCGTTTGGTTTTAAAATCTTTAAAAATTGTATTTCTTATGGCATCATGTATGTGCTTTTCTCTTTTTAAGAGAATAATAATTCTAATTATGTTATATAAGACGTAGCATTTTCCATTTAGTATTTCATTTACTCTATATTAAATTAGTATGTAATATTTAATTTTACAACACTCGTAAAATATTATCTGATATATAAAAATATATAAAACAGTAAAATAGTTTATTGACATATAATTATTATATTTATTTTCAGTACTTCATATAAATTCTATACCATTAGACAGATTCTTATCATATATGCCAAAATATACTGATGTATTATCAGAAAAAAATATTTGTGAGTATATAATATATCAGCTATAAATAGTTCTTAAAATTAAAAATTATACAAAATATTGCAATGCTATTTATTCATATTTTTATATTTATTCTAATAATATGAACTATGTTGTTGAAATATCGAAAACTCAGTAGCTTGAGTGTAAGTGATGTGATTAATACCACGTGTAGCTAGAAAAATTTTGGGGTTTTAAACCCCGCCAAAAAAAAATTATAAAGTAGTTTTTGTTTACCTTTTATAGTCTATAGTGTAAATTTATATTTGTAATCAAATCTTTCGTCTAAATGTTATGCTAGCTACGTGCTTAGTGCTTTATACATTATACTTAATAATAATAATGATTAATTAATTATTACGTGACTCGTAAAAAATTAATTTTAATAAAATGACATGTGTATAAATGAGTAAAATTATAATAAGCTTAATTAGTTTAACTTAAGACACGTTCTTACGAATCAATCTAATTGACCGATATAGTTCAACAAAAGTTGAATAAAATCTGTTGTAAGACTCTATACTTTATTAAAGCTATAATTGAACAGTTTTTTAATGAATCAAGTATAGTTTAATTCAGGCAAATTTTATGGTTCTAGTGATAAGTTTATAATCAGACAACTAAAATTGATTCGGTAGATACTAAATGAGAATATAAATCGAATTGTAGGCAAGAATTTATATTAGCGTCGATGCCCAAACATGTGCAATAGAATTTTAAATTATCATAATGTATTAAAGCTATATTTTTTTCTCGTGATCAAATTATATAGCTGTATGTGATTTTAGACAGAATTTATAATCAGGTATTACTTTGAAATGTATAGCTTTCAATAGTGTGAGGCTACATTTTTAAGTTAATGGTTGCAATTTTATAACTTGCATAAAAATATAAACCCAAGGCTGATAAGACGACTCGGTTTGTGTATAAAGTTAAAATACGAGTAGTCTATTATTCGGTGCGTAACTGTCAAATAATACACGACGTCATAGTGCAATTAACACCGTTTTGTAATTTATGAAAAAGTAATATATAATATTTAAATTGATTATGAGATCGACAGTTAATATAACAATTTTTATATTAATTATAGTTATTGAGTATTATTATGCTTTGAGTTTAAAATAATATATTTATTTTAAGAACTGAGATAATGTGGTTCATATTTTCATAATATACATATTATATAACATTATTATATATTTATTGTTACCTTATTTCACAAAAATCGTTTTTTGTCATTAGTTTGGTTACCATTTTAGGCTCTTTTACTGTTACAAAGTACTAATGATTAAAGGATAACAACACTTTTGACTAGGTTCAATTTAAATTTGTGTGTTTATATTTACTTTTTTCTAGATCATATAAGCGATGCTTGTATTTTATACGATTTGTTAGTTATACGACATGAAATTTTAACTGAAGTTTCCTTAAATACATTCAACTCAAATCGTAAGTATACATACCTAATTGAACTTTATTATATTATTATAAATTCCAAAGGCGCACTTACGTGTATATACGAATATACAAATATATATCAAATAGATATAATTTTATTTAGTTTGTAAGTAAACAAAAAGTAAAAAATATTGTATGTAAAAAATGAATTCGCTTCACTGTGGGTTTATAAGATAAGTAATTTATATTTAACTACTAAATTAATTATTTTTAAGAAAACATTGATATGTATAAAACAACAATAGCAAACCATTTAAGAAATATAGATGGTAAGTTATGCAAGTATATTTAATAGAAATTATTAGATTCTAATCGTAGCTATGAATTTGTTTTACAATGTTAGTTTGTTTTTGTCTGTAAAAGTTTGTTTCAAATTTCAATTCAAAAAAGGGAAACTGATTTCATTATATTGATGCGTAACAGATTTAAAACCCGTTTCGGGGTCATATATCTGTATAATATCATATTATGATTCATAATATTTATCTGTATACATGTAGCTGATAAGTACATATGTTAATTTTGTTTTTGAAATATTATAGATGAGAAATACAATTATTTTGGTAAAGAAATGTTTCATCTGTATAAAAATTTAAGTGGTAAATAATATTTTTTTTATATATTATGACTAGTTGATGTTTATTTAAAATGTTATCAAATATTAATTAAAAAATGGTATTGTTAAGAATATTCAGTTGTCAAATATAAAATATGTACAGAGCATTACAAATATATATATATATTAATAAATACTCAGAAAATTAAAGTTTTTAAATGTTTCTTTTAAACCTATTAATTTGACAGCAACCTATAATATTACCCTTATTACTTAAAAAAAGAGATATCGATAATAATAATAATAATATAAATACTTTCTATAACAGTCTGTTCTAGAGAGTCTAGATAAATATAAAGAGTGGCTAAATTCGATAATGAGCTTCTATTGGAATTAGATAAAACTAACATTTTGTGTCCAAAATTCGACATTATGTTCAATTTATCAATACTGATAT
This sequence comes from Eriosoma lanigerum, assembly GCA_013282895.1. Classification (NCBI taxonomy): domain Eukaryota; kingdom Metazoa; phylum Arthropoda; class Insecta; order Hemiptera; family Aphididae; genus Eriosoma; species Eriosoma lanigerum. The sequence continues at coordinate 49,315,457 of CM023359.1, forward strand.
ACAAATTATATTTCAAATTGTGTTATAAATACATATTTTAGATAATTTTATCTATTTTATAACATAAATAATTTAATATATTTTATTTGTTTATTTGTTTATTATGAAATAAAAATATTTATTTCAATTAAATTATTCAAATCTTTTGTCAATAATAATATTGTTATAGGGCTTTTATCACTGTAATTGGACAAAACATGGCGGTGTCCATGAAATAATGATAAAACAGTTGCCCACTCTCTTTCTAGGCTCTCTAGTCTGTTAAATATGAGATCAGTGGTCAAAATTTTTTTTTAGTGAAGACAACGTTTGCATGGTAATGTTGGAGCCAATTACGCATCATGCGTCTTAACCTAAGCACCGCCTTAACCTAACCTAACCTTATGACTCATCTGTAGTTTTTCTATCAGTCTACATGTGCTAAACGATACCTTTTTCTTGTGAAACATAAAATTTTATAATAATAATCTCTTCTATGTAGGTACCTCTTTTTTTTTTAAAATTAGTACTTAAATTTCTTAGGTCATTACTTAATTTTAAATCTGTTATTATTAATATATAAGTATATTTTTATTTTTAATTAAACTAAATTATTATTTTTTAATTAAAAAAAATATATTTTAGCCAAAAATTACAACTTAAAATAAAGTTTATTCTCGACTAAATATTTTAAAATAACAATTCGCCGAGTTTTTTATGTTTTTAAAATTTTCAAATCGTCTTTTACGTAGCGTTGATATCATTTTACAGCGAGTTTTCTGCGCCACACTTGTTGCACATATTATGAATAAAACACTAAACGCGAAAAAAATGAACGTTCACTGTGTAATTGCCATTTTTAAGCGTCGAAATGCCTTTAAAAACTTGTTTTGTATTCGATATGATTATTATTTTTTATTCATTTCGTATTTTATATCACGTATGACGTATCTAAAATCGCCGACGCCTTGAAAATATGTAAATTTCATTTTCGCCGAACAGTAAATATACCGAAACTTCCTATACATTTCTTACATTACCCGGTGGTTCAGTCGATGAGGCTTACTCAATGCCGTGCTTACTGTTATTCACACTCTAGGGCAATCGTATTTGGCTCCCATATTCAATGTGTGCAGTGTCGTAGGAGACGGGGAAAAGGGAGCCCTTGACCCCTATATATCAGACTTATATTTTATATTTATTTTCTATAATAGACCCTTTTTTAGCATTTCTCTATATAATATCTTTTTTTTTTTTTTGGTGGGGGGAGAGGGGTAAAATTATAATTTCACATCTCAAATTATTTATATCATAGTTATACTTATAGTTACTACAAAATATACAGTTTGTCTCTTAAATAAAAGAAACGCAGTATATTAATCTTAAATTTATTGTTTACGAAAACTGTTACCTAGTTTTGTATAGTAATATAAATTTATTTTATTTACAGAATTATATAATTGTTTGACGGATAAGAATAATTACATAATAATTATAAATTACTATTTAGATAGCATTATCAATTCAGAATATTGGAAAAACATAGAATATTCAACATTGCCTATTGGTAATATCAGGATAATTTTAATATTAATATTTTCTGCCTAGTAATAACACGAGTTTGGTTCATTTTAAAAATTATTGTTAAAATAATTACTTAGTATTAGATACCAATAAAGTATTAAACTGATTTTGTATGTTATTGTTATTATTAGATCCTGAGCGAAGCAAGAAATGTATTGGTTTTATAACGTTTTTTTTTTTTAAAAAAGTGGTCAGATTACCACAGATAGAATATGCTTTCGGTAGGAAATGACGTCTAGTTGGTTAATTTTCTGACGCAATATTGAGCTTTAAACTTATTTCAAAAATGTTTAAGATTATCTGCAATTTTACGTTTAACGATTTAAAAATTTAATAACAGCCTACTCATATAATACTTTTTCAATATCAGTTATATTATGAGGGTCGTAAGTAACAATTTTTTTTCATAAGTTCCTAAAGTTCGAATATAATTAGTAAAATAACAAATTATGATATATATTTTTTTAATGTTTTAAGACACTTTTTTGGATAGAAATAATGATCCGAATACCACAAATATATGGGTATTTGTATATGGCTTTCGGTAGAATATAGAGTTTACTTGGTATTTTAATTAGCTCATTTTTTGAATTTCTCAAATTTTTTTGATGAAGAAAAACTACCAAATAATGGCGTAAATCGGGAAAATTATAATTGTTTCCGTTATTTTATTTACATTTTTTTCATGATAAATAATCGAGTTTTAATCATAGGGGTTTTTTTTTTTAGTATTCACATAGGTTGTTTGGTACGGATAGAGTGTGACGCCTGGCAGATGCAGATATTTGTATAATCCCTGTGATTATGTGTATGATCCCTGCAGGGCTGCTGTCGCCGTCGCCATTGACGGTCAGTTATTATTATTTTTGTGTGAATGATTGCACTTTTTCTATCGACGTGTATATACGATATCAATATAATCGGTTGTGTTCTTGCGTGTTTTCTTATGTTTTACAACGCTTTTAGCCGAAACAAAATTTATCTTGATACATCAGGTATCTTTATACAGCCGTTTGGTAGTGTTAAATATTCGGTCTATCATTCGGTTCGATTAACGTAATTTGCATTGTTTCATTTGGGAAACGACAATCATCAAATCCCATTAATCCGATTTAGCACACTAGATTTTTTATCTGATCACCAAATTAAAAAAAAAATCTAGACTGGAAACGATATTCCAAAAACGACAAGATTAGGCAGTTGGTTAATAAGTGCCTGAAGAAATTGGCGTAAGAAGTCTACGAAATGAGCATATAAAAGAAAGCTATCTTCCCTGCTACAAAAATACATTGAACTTGAAGGAAGAAATATTTATTTATTATGTTCAAAAATAATTTGTTATTTTAGTAACATATAAATTTCATTCAAATAATTTATATATTATATGAATTCTTCGATTTTGTATACGTGTTATAAACCATTACTCTCTGAATGATTTCAAAATTTGATTTTTGTGATATTTGAAAATATACAAATAAATAATATTTCTTCTATAGAACATAATATAATAGCGTGTATGTATGAAATGCGTTATTATATAAATTACCTAAATAAGTTCGTTAATGTTAACCACGGTTGTAGATAGAACAATCTATCTATGACCGTGATGTTAACCGATAGACATTAGTTATTATAGATAGAATTGGTGGATATCAGTTACATCATGTTGCCACAATTACAAATATTTTATAAACCTTGTCAATTGTCATAAATGTAAAATTATCTTATTTATAGATAAAGGTATATTGTATTGTATTGTTATGAGCGTTGAGCACATATCATCATATATTTTACAGCAAGTCGATGACCAACAATTAAACTCCACTATTGTATGGTAGACTTTACAAATATGAACACTCACATGTATTAATGGAGTTTAAAATAAATATGTACAAAAAATAAACTAGAGCAAGTCAAAATACTGTCAGGGTCCACAAACATAGATTACAACCCCTCTACAGTTTTGTATAATAAGAACCGTAAGAATTATATTATACAATCCCTAAACATAATACAATTTAGACCGTCTTTTGAAAGTGTAATTGAATTATACATTCGGGCTACTCGTCGTCTCCTGGTGTTAATCGCTTACATTATTTAACGATCAATCAGAACTATTACGGAGAGTTCCGGTTAGGTCGTCAATCTTTAAATAATTAGTTATTGTTATATGTTAATCACATATTTATTATATATATTTACCGTATTTACGTAAATTTTAATATTAATATCCCACCTATCACACAATAATTCTGTTTCTTGTATAATATATATTTTATTTGTTATATGATAATAATATAATAATAAAACATATTTTTTCATCATCATAAAGATATTTGTTTAAAATCATTTTTATATACAATCCACTAACTTTGTTATCCTGATCCTTTCGGCGTTGAGTCCCAACTTGGAAATTATTAAATATATTATACACCAGTCAGACGTACTGACACCATATAGGTAATTTTATATCTATACATTTAAAAGTAAATTCATAGTATGATCATATAATCGTATTCCAGGTATATAAAATTAAATATTTTATTGATATTATTTATACATTGTTACAATTATTAGCTATAATTAGTAATTAATAATTATTGATTTAATTACATTGGAATTCACAATTTTACAATGTAATATTTTATTTTCCAGAAATAAAAAAAAAGCTTTCAAAAATGTCTAATCAACATGTTAAAAAAAAAAATATAAAAAAAGATAAAAAAATAGCCAAATTAAATGATGTTTGTCAGCATTTAATATCGTGTAAGGAATTCATATATATATATATTTATTTATTTATTTATTTCATTAAAGTTTTTTATTATTGTTATTATTATTATTATTATCAATTATTATGTTTTATTTTCATTTAAATTTAGATTCTGTAAGTTTAATATAATTATAAATGTATACGCTGCTATTTAAAATTATATATTCATAATAGGAATGCAATATAGGTAATACATAGATACAAAAATATTTTTACAATTACTATAGGTAACAAAAGTATTATTATAACAATATAATTTTTCAACCAACAAATCAATTTCAACGATTTCAATCTAATGTATGAAATATAATAATAAATAATAACTATAGGCACATCTAAAAGTTTCTGATCAGGTGCAGCAAACATTAATACCAGCCCATTCTTTTTTTTTTTTTTTTTAGCGATCTAACGTTATTCTTTTATTTTAAATTTCATATATATTATTATGATATATACAATATAACAAATTATAATAATTAGTTCTTTACTGTTCATGTATATAATGTGCTGCCTATATTTTATTCTGTTTAACTTGATAATTGAACACATATTTTGGATAACCAACTTTGATATTTTATATTGCAACATTATACATGTAGCCTAATTTATTGGCTTTTATAAATTTATCAGTGTGCCCACACCTATGATAATAATAATTTGTTCATGTCTAATAAATATTTACAGTTGTAGAACCAGTTGATTGTTTTAAACGAATATTGGATGTGTTCAGTGTATTAGTCGATGTATTAGCGTATATAAGGGATGAAGATATTAAATACGCAGTGATAAATTATAGTCTAATGTCAGGTCCAAACTGTTCTATTAACGGTAAAGTATAAACAGTGTTTATTAAATGTTGAAATTATTTTGTTTATAATCGTATATTATAGTCAATTCTAGTAAATTAAACTCTTTCTATAGTACTGCATAAAAATTAAATTATGTAAAATAAAAAAAAACCCTTTATAATTATTTATTATAGATTTAATCTATTATTTTCCTTAATAACATTTTGTTTGTAATAATTATTAACATAATAATAAAATAACATATACTATATTCGTTTATTTTTTTTAAAGTGATATATGTTTTTTAAATCGTTTAATATTCATATTTTTGTTTTGTTATAGAAAATGCAACGTTACATGATAATGTAGTATCTGATGGTTTGTTAAATTTAATAAATGTTTGTTTACAATTGTCTTTATATACGGGTCATTCAGAAAGTAATGTTAAAAAGTTCAAATGTTTCTGTGCCTATGTTAAACTACGAGACTAAATTGTGTTTATAATATTGTTATACATTGTGTAGATTGTGTACATTGGGGTATAGCGACGGTTCAGTTGTTATGTGTTTCGGTCAATATTAAGTCTCAGTGAAAGTTGCATAAAGTTGAATTGTTACTATGCTCTCTTCAATCACTTATCGGCTGTTCGAGTCCGTGTATTCATACATTTTGACATTTTGTAAGGCCATATGGGAGAATAGTTTATTGTCTCAATTTTGATTGACGTGATCTCTGGGTTAGTCACAATAACTCAGAAATCAAAATACAGTTACTATTCTCAAGATTTTTCTTATTCTTCCAATAATCCCAAGCCCCACACATCGCGTATTTCTCTAGATTCAACTATGTTTGGATGTACAATCGTCAATCCTCATTCCTCATTAACCCAATTTAGCATACTCGGATTTTTATCTGTTCATCAAATAAAAAAAAATTCTAGACTAGAAACGTCATTTCATAAACGACATGATTAGGTAGTTGGTTCAGTCACTGAAGGAATTGGTGGGAGAAGTCTACGACATGATCCTAGAAAAAAAAAGCTAGCCTCCCTGCTACAAAATTACATTGAACTTGAAGGTGGAAATATATTTATTATGTTAAAAAATAATTTGTTATTTTAGTAACACATAAATTTCATTCAAATAATTTATATATTATATGAATTTTTTTATTTTGCATACGTGTTATAAACCATTACTCTCTGAATGATTTCAAAATTTGATTTTTGTGATATTTGAAAATATACAAATAAATAATATTTCTTCTATGGTACATAATATAATAGCGTGTATGTATGAAATGCGTTATTATATAAATTATCTAAATAGGTTTATTAATGTTTACTGATAGAATTAAGTTATTATAGATAGAATTGGTGGAATACAGTAAAATCATGTTGCCAAAATTACAAATATTTTATACACCTTGTCAATTGTCATAAATGTAAAATTATCTTATTTTTAGATATAGGTGTATTAATATTTTCGTAATTGTATGAAAATTGAGTTAATAAATAGAATATAGTTTATATTTATTTATAAATATTTATTTATTTGAAAACAATAATAACAATTATTTTAATATTCCAGAGTTATTGGAAATAAATACAACTGAATTGATAGTGAAGGAATTCCAAAATATATTATGTTTATATTCTGATTTCTTATCGATAATTTCTGAAGACTACAGTGAGTATATACTACTCATTTGTTTTATAATTGAATACATTTATTTCACAGTAATAATAATCATAATTCATAACGTTGAATATGATGATTATTTACTTGCCACTTTGTATATAATAATGTGAAATGGTCATGTCCTTATATTTTATACAACTGATTTTTAGAAAAATATACGTTTTATTACTTCATGCATAATGTACGAATGCGTTATTTCTTACTTAAATAATTTATAAACTAAAATAAGAAAATAATTATTACTGCTTGGTGCATGTGTAGTCTTTATGTAAAATCTTTATTCAATAAAATCTTCCGCAGCCTGTTTCTTGACTAACTACTCGAATTTGTTGATTGATTGTTGATTTTTTTTACAGATGTTCCATACAAACCATACAGTAGTATTATTTATACGAATACAATTTTCAGTCAATTTATGAAAATAATTATCTTAACGAATATGTTTAAGCCATATGTATATCTAATTGATGGTAATTTGTATTATTTGTAAAACTAAATTATTTCTATAATTTTATGAATAGTTATAAAAAAATTATTATTATTAAGATAATTGAAGTATTGCGTTTAAATATTCAATCAATATTTCAGATAATGTTGAAAACCAATTTATTGATCAATTTATACTATCAAGCGTAATATTTAGAACTCATTTTGAAGTATGTATTTCAGGTAATATAGATTTGATTTAAATATACATAGTTCAATATTATTTAAAAAATAATAATAATACAAATTCTATGTATATAGAAGCAACAAGGTGTGATAAAAAATACCAGAATTGCGCTAATAACTCTTTTTATCAATAAATATATCAAAACACCAATAATTCTATATTTGATAAAATATTTTCTAATGAGTAGTTAATACTGAATGTAAAAGAACAATGCATTTGCATAACATTTTGTCTTAAACTAGGAAAAAATTTAGTATAATATTTGACCTTTTACAACAAGTTTTTTTCGAATAATGTGATTTTAATTGTTTAAGAGATTTAAGAAAGAAAGTATATTTGTGAAAGGCAATGAACTTCTTAAATGTAGATTATCTTCCTATAAATTAAAAAAAGTCGTAGTTTGGGTTCCCGAAAGGATCAGAAATAATCTTTGATTATCTATTAAAGAAATATCATATGATATCATATAGTATTTTTATTTCAACGTCATGAAAAATATTTCTACGTAAAAAAAATTATAAAAAGAAAGCTAGAAAATTGAAAAAAGATTCTTAAATGTTGCATAATGATAAGCTCCGGCACACAGTTCATTTGTTAATTATTAACAAAAATCAAACACTTATAGTTTTAAAATCTTTTGTTGTTGTGTTAAAACTTTTACACAACTTACTTACATGACATAGCTCCATGCGATTTTATTTTATTTCCTCTAGAATAAATTATCACTCAAAGGACGTTATTTTCAAACATCAGATGACATTAAACATATTGTAATACATTAATAAAACATTTAGTATCTATTGAATGTTTGTAATATTGAAACTGCCAATCAATTTATAATTGTATTCATTTCTTGAACAATGCTATTTAATATAAATTATTTTATATGCTATATACTATATACCTAAGTAAATTAATAATATTAGAATTTTTGTTTGAAAATTGTATACCTACAAAAAATAATACTTTTAGTATATTATTATTTAATTACGAATTTTTTACATATTTTACAGAATTTGTAAAAATGTATGAAAATAATTTCCGCGATTATGGTAATATATTATTACTTATTTATAATATTCAATATACGAGAGAAACTTTTAAAATAATTATTCGAAAAATGAGCGAAATTAAGTATCAACTAGATGCAATTTGCTACCGAAAGACTACTTTATTCGTGGTAATCGGACCATTATTTCTACCTAAAATCGTGCCTTTAGAAAAAAAAAACATCTATGTAAAACCAATACATCCCTCGCTTTAGAATCTAAAAGATTACATATACATATCTTTACAGGTAGGTACATTAAAATTATATTGAACTAATTGACTAAAAAATTCAACTATTCCTGTGATGTTATTTTAATATAAAAATCTTATATATATATATATCTTATATTTATTATGTATCATAAGCATAATCTTTGAACATTGTCTTATAACGATGAATTAAAAATTATATTTCTTGTAAAAGTGAATTGTATACATTTTATTTATAGTTCTCTTTATAAGTTATTACTTTTGTCTTATTTTCACCTCTTATCTTATTTTATCTTATCATAGCCACCTGCAATTTTCGCTTATGTCAAAATTAATACTTTCCACAGTCTGCAATATTACGTTTTATTTTCCACACAACCCTTACGGTATATGATATTATTTTTTAAATTCTACACGACATATCCATTCTTTCTTAGGAAGGTTAATAAGGTTCATAGTTAAGTTTTTTCATTCGAAAAAATTTTGTGTGTAGTATTTTAATATAAAATTATAAATATTAATTATTATTTCTAACTAATAAGTAATAATTAAACTAGACTGATTAGTAATTAGGTACTGTTCAGATATTAAAAAAAAATTTACATATTTTATATTTACAATTCAATTATTCTTTAGATATTACAACGTTATCAGCATCTTTTAAAGGTACTATATTTTTAATCAATTATTTATTTTATAGAGATTAATAATTATATATAAATATATATTGATTTTATTTTTTTAAATTTATTCGTATTCTCACAAAGTTACTAGTTCGTAAATCTAAAAATTAATATTTATATGTTTTGCAGGCAAAATAACAAAGGAAGAGCACCTTAGTATGTACACAATATAAAATTGATACCATAATACCTTATAATACAGTATTAAAGTTAAATGTTAAATAATACTATTCTTTATATTAAAATATTAAATGTTCGATTCGTATGGTAACTTGTATGTTATTATGATATTAAATTGTGATGTCACAAAAAGTTTTATATATATGAGTGAAAAATTTGTACTGTGTTATTTATGCTCTTAATAAAAAATATAATTCAAGAAAGCACATTTGTTTTAAAAATTGGCATATAATTAATAGTTCATCAGGTATGAAAGCGTCAATTTTAAATGAAGGTTTTTAAAAGAAGGAGGAAATGTACCTATGTGGTTAAAATATAACAAATGTATTACAGATGGTATAATATAGTGGTATAATTTTATAATAAAATTTTAGATTCTTAACCATATAAAAATTAAACAGTACAAAAAATTGAATGTAGAAACCATTTACAAATTTACCATTAAAGAAACTTCGTGAATATAATACAAAACCTATCATCACAAAGATCGTTTAGAAAACTTGAGCACCAAAATCTATTAGAAAATAAATTAATTAGAATAAGAAAAGGAATTGTTAAAGCTCCTATTAAATATTGAAAATCAAATAAATATACCGTTCAAAGTTTAAAATCAGATATTCTCAATTCAGTTAATTATGTTTTTGGTGAACATAAGAAGTAAACAGAAGATGTGTAATTTTATGAAAAACCAAAAAGAACCAAATTTCATTGATAAAATTTTAGCTTCCAACATCTAACAATAATTTTTATTACAATATTATTTACATTATCTAGCATAATAAAATAAAAAACATAAAAACTACATCTATCACGAAAAGTAAAACTTTTTCATGTTCTATATTATTTGTGCCAAAAAAAAACTCATTGAATCGTCAACTTTGCTATTATTTTATGGTTATTAAATATGGTTTTATGATTATAATTTTTATGATTTTAATTGACAAATTATTTTACTTTTTAATAATGTTAATGAAATTTTCAAAATATTTAAAAAAAGCGGAAATTTTACAAATAATATAAAAATATATATTTATTACAAAATGAAATACGTCTTATTTTATTGTAAATCATGTGAAACAAATTTATCATTTGCATTAATAATTTATCATATTTTTGTAAATATATATAATTAAATATAAATCCCAGCCCTAAAAATAATAAAATTGCCCGATAATATTATCTATAATGTGTTGGGTACAAATAACTCATATATTATGTATATTTATACAGATATATATTTAAAATATTTTCAATACATACATGAATATAATCGTATAAATTAAAACAAAAACAAAAAAAAATATTCAATTAAGATATTTAATCGCGAAAGGTTTCATCATATTTAGAGTAATACTGCACGACCATAAGCATGTATATATTCAATAATATGTATATATAATAGTATAGATGAAAATAGATTAAATTTAATAATTTATAAAATTAGACAAAAATTTATATAATTAGTGTGTTATTGCTATATTGCTTTTAATT
>CM023359.1:49336567-49396880 GCA_013282895.1 Eriosoma lanigerum
AATTAAAATATAATTTATTTGTCAAAATAATAAATTACTATATACATACTGGATGTAATTACACAATCAACATCTTTAGTTTGAGTGTCCACATCGAAAAATTGATCTCTAGAAGCTTCTAATTTTTTGTCAAAACATGGCATAACAGTCAAATGATATATATTTGATCTAGATACATTTTTTAATTTTGAAACATAATCCTTTATAAATGAACCTGTTATTTGTTGTGGGGATTTTACACGACTAATGTATGGTAATATGAAATTACCATGAGTTTTTTCTGCATAGCATACCCAACCTAAATAGTAATACACATGTAAATACCAAATAAGTTAATATTAATACATCAATAATCATGTTACCTGGACATGAAGATGCCAACATGGGTAGCATTTGTTGTACATTTGATGCTTTTGATGATTTATATCTTTCCATAAATTCATTCTGAGATTCTAATATTGCTAAATCTTCAGCTAGTTTCATATCCAATACTAGATCTGCACCCAATTTCTTGAAATATCCTTTAAACATATTTTACTAAGAGTGTTAAAATAAACATCTATTTTTAAGAAATTAGCCCTGTTTCACAGTTACATGTATCATAAAATTATTTTTATTTTATATTGCTTAAATTTGTATGTGACAACAGCACAATAAAAATGCTCCTTCATCAGTATGTACATATTCAATGAATGTAAAATAAAAATGTGGCATATTAAAACACAAAAATAATGTGTATGGCTGTGAAATGGGTTTTATAATTATTATATCCTACATAAGTAAAACTTTTAGTTATCATCTATCATAAATCAAATATAAAAGAAGTATTTAAATATAATTCAAGCCAAAGAATAATCACCAAAAACTAAAAAAATAAAAGACAATAAAAAATTACCACATAATTTTGATGCAGCACATTCAACTGTAATATTTTTACTTGTAGCAATTGATACACATGATTGAATAGAAATAGAGACAACTATAAATTTTTTATTATCAAGCTCCTAAAATAAAAATAATTAGTATTACAAAAACATGAAAAAAGTAATACTATAATTACACTTTGTGCATTAAAAACACGCATCATTTCATCAGTGCTTTGTTGTTGAACAAGAACAGTTTCTGCCGAAGTTATACATCCGCTGCATGCTAAACAATCTGTTAATGAAATTTCAACTTGTTTCAATTTTTCACTTTTTCCATTCTGTAAATATTATGTAACTATTATATACTATAATATACCTACCAATTGTATTTTAATTTTTATAATTAAATAATTTATTTCTTAAACACCAAACGGATGTTACAGAGAAATAAAACAATTATTAAATATATATATATATACAGTAAGTAAAATGGTTTAGTGAGAAATTAATAAAAACAGTTACACTTTCATCAAGAGATTTACAAAAAAATAGAAAAATTGAGAAGAATGAGAAGAACAGTGAATATTGAAAAGCATATAAAAAATGTGTAGAAATATTATTTGGGACCATTCGATTTAGTATGTTTCACACATTTAAAAGCATTAAACACATTAACTGGGGCAAAAAAGCAGTTAAAAGGTAAGCAATAAGAAAGCCTAGTCATTGTTAGATAATGAAGAAATATTTATGGAGGCAGTTGAAAACTGAGGCAACGTAATCAGAAAAAAGTAAGGACAGACTTTTGGGAATTAGAAAATGACATACCATTGAAGTACACTACTGTCAGAATAGATGTTTGTTGCTGAATTTCATGAGCATATTTTCAGATAGTACGTGTAGAGTGTATTAAAGATTTTGTTTCCACATATAAAGTTCATATAAAGTAATGTTTAAGTTTAAAAATGTAATTTCTTTACTTATAAAAAAAATAATTACAATGACATTATTTTAAGTCAAAATAGATGGTACAATTCTACAATATCTGTCCACTCACCTTATATTTTAAGCATTAAACTAAACTATCAAAATTATTTTGATTATTTTTATTTCAATAATATTAATAAGTATAGTACATAAATATATAATAATAATTTGTATCAGCCGACATGAACCCACCCTTAATATTAGTAAATATTTTCTATCATTGGCTATCTAGTATCTAGAAAAGTATATGTAAACACAATAAAATGTTTTGCTGTAAGCTGAGATAATTAACCATAAATTACACTAATATATACTTATATAATTACTTTAGTCTCATGTGTATAAGATCCATCTTCGCCAATTTTTATTTTAGCTCCTGTTCCAAGAGATGATTTCTCGAATTTCACAGGTTTTATACATTCCTTTAATAAAACATTATTGGTTATAAAACATTAAAACAGATAGTTATAGTTTCATTGTAAAATGTAAGGGTCACCTGGGATGGAGTAATAAAATCGTCCAAGTCGGTTAATTTTAATGCACCACTAAATCCTGAAGAAATCATGGTTATAAATTTCAATTGGAAAAATTGTCAAAGTTAAAAAACATTTTTTTGGGTTGTAAATATTGTAATGATTTGTATTAAGAATTTGAGACCTTATCAATGGTATTCGATAACAATACTGATAACAAACGTTTACCTTCAAAAAATCACGGTTATCTATCGTGATAGTAATAGAATATGTGATTCCTAAGAACTTAGGAATCTTCTAAACATGTCAACAAGGCAAAAATGTAATCGTTTTATACATTTTGGTATATTATTTATTTCATTATATTATTAAAAATTTAAAAGTATAAACTAGATTTATTTACAATTTTACAACTATCACATTTTAAAATTAATTTTAATTTTATATTTTATAACTAAATAGAAATTGAATAAAATAATCATTTATTGATCAGCCAAACGATTCATAACCATTATCTACTAATTTGTTGACAAATTCTACAGGAATCCATAAACCATTAAGTCCATTTTTCGTAAAAGGATCATTTGCCTGTACGTTTATATTCTTAATACCCAATTCTAATCTATATGTAACAAAAAAACGTACCACATAATGGGGTTCAAATAATATTTAAAATCTTGTAAAATTTATTGTTTACCTATAAGAATGTAGAAACGTTCTATGTGGGGTTATGTCTTTACGATTGCTGTATGTATAATCTCCGACAATTGTGTGACCGATGATTGAACAATGCACTCGAATTTGATGACGTCTTCCAGTAATTAATTCCAATAAAACTTTGGTAGCTGGATACGACATAAATATACCCCGTTCTAACACTGATAATCTGGTATGTGCATTTCGTGGGTTGGTGCAACTCACACTTTTTGGAGTGCACATTTTATGATTTCCATTAGCTTCTTTGGAACAATATCCTAGATATAATATTGAATTTCAAGAATGTTATTTGTTTTACCGAATTATAATACCTAAATTTTTTATATAATTCAATTTTCCGTTGTTTTACCAAAAATGTAATGACTACTTACCACTGTAGTAATTTAAGATAAATACATGTATATTTTACCGAAGAATGTATCAAAATATGAATAATTATATGATTTGTAATTTGTTTATATTTTATGTTTTTTAATTAAACTAAACGGTAGGTATTATTACTTTTATAATAAAATATTTAAATCTGTCATAATCATAAAACTTATAGGTATTATGACAGATATTTGAATCATTCAATTCAATAAATATAATTATTTATAATTTGTATTATTTTCAATACTATGTAAATTGAGATAATGTGAAAAGATGTACCATCTTTGATTTAATTATGCATAGGGTAATGGTACTTAATATGATGATTAAAAGTAGATTGTATTTTATTTGAATACAATACTAACTTAAGGAGTTAATTATTTTAATCAGTTTGTGTGAAAATTATATAAAATATGAAATAACATAAAAGGTATAATTACTTTATAATTTTATACAATATTATATTCATTGTAGGTATATTACAAAATTACAATTTTTTTGTAAAGTGGGACTTAATCAAGATATTTCCTCAAAAACCTATGTGGCTTCAATTGTTGTTAAAAAAATAATTTATATGTACGAGTTTATAATTTTAACTAAATAACTTAAAATAAATTTAAATTTAATTTTTATTGTTTCTTGTTTTTAAAGTCATAAAGGCGCCCAAGGAAATTATGTTTTAAGGTACTTTTGTGAGATCAATAATAGTATTTTACACACTTTTATTATATAGAACAATTACCAATTGGGTCAGTCAAATCCATGCTGTCTATAGATACGTGTCCTCTGAGCAATGCTATGTAGTATTTTCGGGATATTCTCTTTTGCATGGCACCTGAGGCTGCGGCACAAGCCTTTTTGTGTAGTGCTACACATAACACACCGCTCGTAACATAATCTAATCGATGAACGAAATAGAAACTATGTTCCAAATTATGATTTATTAAATATGGGAATTTTTTTCCCAGTAATATGTCCAAAGACGGTTTCTATAAATATAATTAAAAATATATAATTCCATTTAATATGATATAATATTATGCAAGTAGTAAGTACACTAACTTCTTTATTATGATTGTTTATAAACACATCTTCGGGTTTATTGACAATTAAATAATCGTGAGATTTGTATAAAATTTCCAAATCTTTACTATTTAAATTATATAAACAAAGACTGTTAATAATGAAGTTTAATATACATTTGAAAAAATTTAATAAATTAACGAACATCATTGAAAATTAAATATAATAGTTATTAGGTATATACAGGTAGGTACATACAAATAAATTATATCACTTATCGTTATCATTTTTCTGTATTATCTTATCAAAAAATTGCATGAAAACATTAAATTATACTAATAAAGTAACTACTGAACAAATTAAACAAAGTATATTCATTATTTTTTATTTAAGTTAACTTAAGTTCTATTACTTAAATACTGTGTAATACTCAAGGATTAAATCAGAGAGTTACAAAATGAAGAAGTTAACACAATGGCTCATTGGTGTAAATATATTATCTATATTGTGGTTAAGTCTATTATTTAACCAGTATGATAGCAACATGTCCAAGGAATATTTCTTTATAATTCAATTTTTGCCAATTATTTTAATAATTATTTTTGGGGTAAGGAAAACTTATAAAAATTTGTTATACTATTTTCATTTTTATTATATTTATATTATATGTGTAGGTATTCTCATTGGCAATTATATTGTACAGAGTAGTAACTTTCAATGATTGCAAATCAGCTGCCATGGATTTGCAAGCGGTAAAATACAATTTTCAATTATTACTTAATACTTTTACTATAAAATGCTTATATTAATATAATAAAACAAAAATATAATTGAAATTTGTACTCCACAGGAAATAAAAGAAGCACAAATAGCACTTCAAAAAAAAGGATTCAAATTTGATTGATATTTTATATATTACTTGCAATAACGGAGTTAACATTCCACAAATATAACATTTATAACTAAATGTAATTTCATATACATTTTTTTAATCTCTGAAATAAAAATTAAATTTTGTAAATAATAAATATCATACTTAAAAATATAATATAAAATGTGTATATTTTTTATATAAAAAATAAAATTGTATGAAATTAATAATTATAAATTATTTTTGCTGATAAAATAAATATTTCAGTTACCTATACCATTTTCACAAATGAGTAATAATTTTCAAAAATTGACAATTTATACTATAATAATACTTATTTATACCATACAAGTTTTTTATATTGATATTATAGCTTAATCATTTAAAACAATAATAAAAATAGACTATTAATTACAAATACTAATATTTAATTAATGATTTAACTATTAAATAATAATAATAATTATAGTATAGAATTAATATTAAATATATTTTTTAAATAATCATATTACAAAATGAAGTAAAATAAAAATATAATTAAAACTAGTATTAAAATACAAAAAAAAAAAATTAGTATCTTTGGGTAATGTTGAAATATAAATATAATTTATACCTTTCTTATAAAATTAAAGTTAATTATTATGTCATTAATTTTCAATTACCTATACATTTGTGAAATTAAAAAAATTGTATTGCTATAATAAATTGTATTTTATTGTTTTATAACAGGGCCAGAACTAAAAATTTAATACTTAACGATATTTATATTGTCTTTATGTATATATAAAATATTTTTTTTTGGTTTTACCATTTAGGATATTTTCTTAGAGATAGTGTACCAAAATGTTATGTTATAAAATAATTTTTTTTTTTTTCAAAAACCTCAGGGTTAATCCTAAGAAGTATTCAATAAATAATATGTTAAAATATATATATATTTTTTTAGTTCTAGCATTGTTCAACTAGTTTTTAAGATTAATTATATAAGTAATATTGTATTAGTTATACCTAGCATCATTAACAGTTGCGGGTACTTTTACTTCTAAGCCATTTAATTTTTCTTCTAATATTATTTGACATCCTAATCGGGATCTGAAACAATATTCAACTTTAAATACAAAATATGTAAGGATGTCTAGGAAATAAAGGGGACAAAATTACTTTCATTATAGTTTAATTGAATAAAATTTTAATATTACATATCAATACATCCAACGAAAAAGGTAGTAACTCAATTTTTTTCGTTTTTGAGTTACGACTTTTAACATTGTATTCTGATAAAGGATACTTTTCTTTATCGACCACGAAAATGAATATATTTCCATTTATCCCAAAGAGATAATAAAATAATATTAAAATAAAAAAAGTGGGAAGGTCGATTGTGGACGTTCCTTCAGTCCTCCAGAAATTAGTGGTTTATTAAAATTATTAAGATTTGAATGGAATGATATTGCATTAAAAAATATGATTCTGAGCGAATCTCAATATATTATAATATATTATTCAGATAATCCATTTTAAAATGTATTACAAGTGTAAATTACATATGTAAATATGCAAATTAAATTTCAAATCTCTACGATCAAAATTCAAGGAGTTATCATTTCATGATAAAAATTGTCAGTCACGATTTTCAAAATATTTTGTAAACAGATTAAATAGTATATGATTAGGTTTCTACAAAAATTTCAAACCGTTATATTAAAAATTTCAGGTAATATTTAGACATTTTTAGAAAAAAACTCAATAAATATTACCTATGTGAATATTTAAAAAAATTTTCAAGTCTCTACGATCAAAACTTAATTAGTTATCATGAAATAAAAATAAAAAATTACGGAAATCGTAATTTTGCCGATTTTTTGGTAGTTTTTCTTCTCTGAGGTATAAGCTTTGGAGAAATTCGAATAATGAGCTTAATAAAGTACCAAAATAATACGATTTGATACCGAAAGCATACCCTACTTGTAGTAATCGGACAATTATTTCTACCCGAAAAAATGTTTTCATACATAAAAAAAAAAAAGCATCTTTGTAGAAACAATACATTCCTCGCTCTGCTCAGAATCAAAAAAAATAGAATAAGAAATTAATTTTGAATTTTATTTTGACAAAATGGAGTTACTACCTTTTTCGTTGGATGTATCGATATTATTATCCATTTTTCTTATATATATATATTATATGTTATTATTATTTTTTAAAAATGATTGTAAAAATGAGGACTAGATGGAAAAACCTGTAACAAGAATATCTGTTTATTTTAGCGAGCAGTGAGCACCTACTGTATATTTAAGATACCCAACACTAGTTAGGTACATCAACTATAACAAAATATTTTAATTAAAAAAAAAAATTGGTTTGTTAATTAATTTAATATAAACTAATACCAATGATTATATATAATATGATAAAGGAATACACTAATCATATAGTTATATTTATTCATTTTAATCAAAAATAGAGTTATAAGTCAAATGGTTAAATAATTTGATATTTATACAATAATACCCCAAAAAGAATATTACTGTAAATATATAAATCTATTTTAACAGTAAAATGTAAAATAATTAAAATAAATTATTAGCTTTTAAATTATATAAGACTAACAAGTAAAATCACAACACATGTTTGTATATAATATTTTAGATCAGTCAATGCGATATTTAGGGGGTTTAGGAATTCAACCCCACCCTTCAGAAATTGTATTTATTTTTTTTAACAACTTTTTTGTTACTGTATTTTTAATTTATATATAATAATTTATATTTATAGTGTACTTTCAAACCCTGCCAATGTATATTTATCAATGTTTCTTTTTTTTTTATGAAGCACTATTAGATACGTTAAATAAAGTGTACATATGATTTTTTTTTATAATGGGCTATATAATTTTTAGGCTATGCACATAATCTTACAATTTTAATTTATATTCAAATTACAATTAACTAATAACTAGGGCTCGGAAGTTGTAGGAGCTAAAATATACTATATATGCAGATACAAATCTAAAATATGCAAAAAAAATTAATATAAAAATAGAGAGATTAGAAATTTATGTTTTAGATATGTGATTTATTACGTTATAGCGTCTAGAATAAACTCATTCGTGTATTCATGTTGGATTTCTAGATTGATCTGCTATAAATCAAAAGCATTATGCAAAAGCATATTACAAATATGCAATTCCTACAACTTCCAAGTCCTACTATTAACTAACTATTTATTCAATATTATAATTATATTTCAAAAAGGTATTAATTATTTATCAAACAATTTTAAATAAATAATTAATTATAAATTATTTATAAATATTATTATATTTTATATAATATAAATTGATTTTAAAACAATACTTCATAAAGATTGCAAATTTTTATTATGTCTTTTAGGGTTTTGAGTACTTTGAATTAAAAAACAATAATAACTCTTATTAAACCAAAATTATTTTTTTTTAATGAGTTTTTAATATTTATGTTAACAAATTAAAACAATCTTCTTTAGCAAGCTGTACAACTTTTACAAAACATTATAAAAATATAAATTAGAACATTTTGAAGTTCTATAATGTATTAAAATGAAAAAAACAAATTATAGGTGATGTACAGGGATAGCAGTGTGTTCTTGCTGTCTTTGAATGATTTTGGTAGATTTGGAAAGATTAAATAGGTCCAAACTGGAATGCTATATAATGTCTCAAAAAAACCAAACTAAGTTGGATATACAAAAAATTTATTCAATTACCAATTTAATCAAAATAAAATATAGGAAACATATTATACGGAAATAATAATAGATCAATTATTAATTTAAGTATGTATATATTTGTAAAATTATGAAAGTTAAAAAAGTTATCTGTGGGCCATTAAAAAAGAAGAATGGACTGGCAATATTTTTTTGCATCTGACCTGAAACTCTGCGTATGCTATGAAAGAAATTAGGAAAAATTAGTAGAACTTAAACTTGTGTTCTTACGTGTCTGTTAAACTATATGCTAAATCCAACATATCTAGTTCTTCATCAGATGGTTTTTCAGGCAATGAGTCATAATCTTTCTGGTTTAAAATGACATGACAAGTGGAACATGTCAATGTACCTTCACAGGCCCCTGAAAATATATAGTTTTTCGTATATCTAATTAATTTAATTTAATGTTTTTTAACAATACCATAACCATCAAAATCTAAATTATTATTGACAATGACATCCAGCAAAGAATCTCCTTTTCTTCCTTCTCCTATAATTTTATCACCATTTGCTTTGTTAAAAATTACTTTAATTCTGAAATATAACACATACGTTAGATGTATAGGATTCCAAATTTTGTTGTTATCAATATTTAACTAATTGTTTTAAAGTAAGCAGCATTAATATTTCTGTAATATTATTAATATTATTATTACAGTATTCAGTTAATTGAAAAAAAAAAAATTGGTAAGAAAAAAATGTTCGAGTTGATTAAACATTTTTGCAAATTTATAAATTTTAGCAAAAACAATTGCCGAAAAAAGTAGAATAAATTTGACTTAATTAATGTTATTAGAAATATTACATACTGAGGATTTGAGTCTTGACATTGAAATACTTACAGTTTTTCATTATTCGTGGAACTCATATATTTCATTGGTACTTTACTTTTTATATACTTACTGGTAACATATTTAAATAATTTTATAGACATAATAAAATGTTTTTTAAAAATAATTTTTAAGTAATTTATAATTTACCTTAAAATACCTAGCCACCTATTGGTATTTAAAAACAGAATTTTTTTATGGATACTTAATATTGGAACTTAATACGGAAAGTAATATTTAATAAGTAACCGAAGTCCGAAAAGTCAACTATTATGATATCTACTATCATGAAATACTGATAAGACTATAGATAATAATAAATATATAATATACAAGGTCTTAGAGTGTTCTTTTACTTTCTCTAATTCTCTTCAACACGTCTTCAACCTACAATAAATAGGTACACGAAACAAAATAACATCATACCGAATACCGATAGTGGGCAGCTAGATATTTTTGGACCTTCTAGCTTTTTTGTCAAAAAAAGCCCTTTTCAGGGAACCCTTGATACGCGCGGTCCCTGTGCTAAACAAATGGTAACGATTACAAAACTTGCACAAACAAAAACTAATCTAAAAATAAAATCCACGAAAAAAATCTGTCTCGAAGATATTTCGCTATTGAACTTATTGAAAGTTAAAACAAAAGAAAACTTGGATATTTAAAGCAAAAAGTTTAAAGATAATTTTAAATAATTATATATTAGGTAATTTTAATGTCAATGTAAAATATTTAATTTATATTTAGATAATATTAAAATATTAATACTCTAATAATATTGTTGATGGATTGCTATTAAAAATACATAATGTGTATTATATTTTCTGACATAATATTATGAAAAACTCGATTATATTATATTATATTTGTTTATAATATTATTTATTCAGATCAACTATTATTATGTACCTAGTCGAAGAATTAAAATTGAATACTTATATAATGTAAAAATCTAAAATTACTTAAAGATAAATGAAATAAGTACCATCCTTATAATAACTAACCTTGTTTTAATAAAAAACCTTGTAACGAAATTATAATAAATTTTATAAAAATATTATTATTATTATTAAATATATTATATAAGGTCACAACTTCGATACTAATATTGTTAAATTAATTTTGAAATTTTAACTACGATATAATATCCATAATCTATTATTATAATTTATCAACATTTATTCACCTTTTAACAGTAATATAATTTTATAAAAGTGTTGTATACCTAATTTCACAGTGGAGCAACCAGGTGAGATGTTCTGGGTGTCTGGACATTCTCCTTGCTGAAGAGTATTTATGTAAATTGTATTTACCTAATGACAATTGAAAAAATGTTTCCTGTTTATTATTAATTTAATAATATACAAATGTCGTTAGTGTCGCAACTATAGGATTCTCGGGGCCTCAAACAAAATCAATTTATGGTGGCCTATAAGACATATGTACGCAATATTTTTTCATAAGCTCATAACTCGTAAGTTATACCAAGATATTGATACTGATTAGAATCCTATAAATCGAGTGTAAAGAAAGCCTATACCATCCAGTATGTTGTTATTAAAATGTATTTAAAAATTGTTTAGTTTTTTTTTTTTTTTTATTGAGTTATATACCTATTAATGGAAAAAAGTATTACAAAACATAAAGATATATATATATTGTAATTATAATAATAAATTATATACAATATTTATTTTATTTAAACATAAGAATAGAGATGGGGCACCTAGGCCAATTCAAAGAGGCCCATTTATCTAGGCATTGCTCAGGCTGACTCTGTGGTTTTTGCACGGGTCATTGTAATTCATAAGATTTATCATAGAACTCTGTCTATCCGAAGCTTGATACCAGAGACGTATTCAGAAATAAGTTACGGCTTACTGGTGAGGGAGTATTTGAATTAAGCGGACAACCTCCAAGAAAAACTCTTAGATACGCCACCGATAGGTTCACATGCAGTGGCGGCATTAAGTGTGGGCCAGATTGGGCCAAGGACTTACCTTACTAACTTACCTGAAAATATTGGGCCCTAACGATGGTCTGCACTGATATTTTTTTAGTATGATATTAATTATGCACTAGATATTTTATCTACGTAATGTTGAGAATTGAAATATATAATTAGGTATATATTTATCGTTTATGTTCCTTATTGGTACCTATAAAAATAATTGTATAAACGTATTATTCGTTATCGATATTACACACTTCACAGTACACAGTGATCAAAACTTCATATTACAAAAAAAGTGAGAATAATAAATCTAATATGGATTAGGTACCTAAGTACGTTTTTTATGTTATCTATAATTTTTGTAACATAATTTTGATCATCCGTATAGGAGTTTATTTTATTGAATTATTATTTGAGGTTTTTTAAAGGTTTGCAAACAATTAAAATTATTAAAGACACCTAATAAATAATAATATAATATGTTGTATATCATAAAGTATAATAATAGGTATATTACTTACAAAATATATTATATGTTTTATAGAAACTGATATTTTTTAAATAACATTAAAACATTAGGTCCATACTTTATAAATTAAAAATAATTAACATTTAAGTTTTGATATAATTTTATTTATGATAACAATTCATCTTTAATACGAAGCATATGCGTTTACAATTTTTATTCATTCCGAATGTTATATTTTTTCTTGAAGTCAATAATATAAATGACATTGTCTTGTTTTACCGCCCAAGGCTGTAGTCCATACAGCTTAAGCGGTAATACGCCACTGCAAGGAAGGATTATTTATTTTTTTTTACAGCACATACTAAAAAAATTAGACCTTCTATCTGAAAAAATACCTTGCTGACGCCACTGGTCATTATTACGTATAATTTAGGATCAAGTATTATAGATACGTCATAGGTGCAACTAGAATAAAAAAATCTTAGGGGTGTAATATTTTTCACACACAAACATGAGCAAATAAAATAATGTAATACTTAGATTTGTACTTTTTATCATATTTTATATATTATTTTAAGATAAATTGGGTCAAACAATCTAAAAACAGATTATTATAATTATGCCATTGTATTATATTAAAACAATTTGCCCATCTTTATTGGCACAAATAATTAATAATTTCTGTATATATTAATAGAGGTAGATCTCATTAAAGACTTTTAACTTATAACTAGGGCTAGGATTTTGATGCACTTTGCATTTTCTAAAGGTTACTGTGCGATTTTCGATTGAACACAAATTCGTTAAATGTACTTTTGAATGAGAATAAAAAAATTTAATATGCATTTTTTGACAATTCTTTTTAGGTCATTTTCTTTATTTTTAGGACATTTTTAGAGTTTATGGAACATTTTTGGATAGAAAATATGAATTTGAAATTTTATTTAAAAATTTTTATACACCAACATGATTTTTATATACATATAAGTAGGTATAACAAAAAATAAAGTAGGTACTCGTAAATCGTAGACCGTAGTATATTATCAGACAATTCTTGAAATGTCAAAACCTAGATAACGAGCGGTAGCGTCTACGATAAAACTAACGTGGTATATTTATAATGAAAAATTATATATATTGATAATATTTTTTTATGGGAATTTTTCAGGTTTATTTAGTGCATTATTGAAATTTTTTAAGGGCACTTTTCAATGTGGTTCAGAGCATTAAAATTCCAGCTTATCTTATAACAATTAAATAATCCAAATGATCCATTTTCATTTCATTTAAAAACTGAGGGGTATACTAAAGAAATGTGAGAGGTTTAGCCTCTCTAAGCCCTCTCCTAGTTACACCTACGAGGAAGGTTAACTACACTGTGGTTAAATATGCTGACCACAGTGTTGTTTGTAGGTATTTAAAATATTGTTTGTTTCAAAAATAAATACTTTTTTCAAATGCAAATAATTTATTATAACCTCAACATTATATATACTATTTGTATAATAATAATAATATTTCTACACATTATAAATTTTGTAGTGCCATTATATTATTATATAACGTACAATTATTACAATATTTAATATTAAATTAATGTTTATTTTTTCTCAAAAATAACAATAGATAATAATATGTAAAATACGTATTATGTAAATTTTATAACAAAAATCAATGTAATTCAACTATAACTACCGTTGATACGTATTATATAATTGTTAAAATATATACCTTATACTTTATTTATTTATTATTAAATAATAATATAATATATTTTTATTCGTGTGGTAATATTAATGTAGTAAAACTAATTAATATACTATAGTTTTTGCATCTTTTTGTTTGCTCTTACCCACAGTAAATACAATACACTGCTATTAAAAAATAATTTTTATCTATGAACTAGGATAATTTTTCGGTGTACTCCTAAGAGTCTTTGATATTTAAAAAGGATATAATGACATAATTAATTATGATATTTTATTTTACAGCTATAATATCTATTATCAGATACAATGTTAACAGTATCCGTTCAAAGTATTTGTGATAATCGTGAGTATCTTATGGTTAGGCCTGGTGGAATGGAAGAACAATTTATTTTAATTGCTTTGAATTTTGTAACCTTTGTTTCTTAATAAAAAAAAAAATATATATTTAATAATATACGAGTATATTAACCAAATTAGGATTACAATGATTTTTGATTTCTGTGATATGTTTGATTTTTGAGTTGTGATGAATTCATTAATATATAATAAGTAAGTAAGCAATATCAACACTGCGATATCGTAAGGTATAAAAATAAGATTTAGACAATGGAAATGGGTTAAACAGTGTAGCGTCGTAGTAGTTTACATTTTATTTGGCAAATGCTCTGAATATTATTTGGCTGGGACGTCGGGTGTGTGTAAGTATTTTTATATTATTACGTTTGAAGTATTTATCCAGATTTACATTATGACGTTATATAATAACATTTTTCAAAAATAACTAATCAATATCTAAAAATAAATTGATACTATAAAAAAAAAAAAAAATTGAAACGCTAGAGGATAAATTGCAATGGTTATTGTTGTTCCAATGTTTGCTCTTTGGAGTTAAAACGTTTGTAGTTTGAAACCACTTTTAGCCGCCCACTCACGTACATAATATAGTAGTCGTGGTCAAATATGCTAATATGATTTAATGTAATATGTACTTACGAAACTATAATTACTAAAGTGAACATTGATTCGGTAATGTCGATATTAGAACCGTATTATAATAATATGATACCTATTCTTATATTATAACTAAAATATGTATTATGTTGCGTGTAAAATGAAACTTTAATGTTTGAAAGTTAAGATTACAGTGTGATTGCATTACGGTGGCGGCGGTGGCCAGTGTACAATATATAATAACAATAATAATGATAAATTGTTCGATATTATATTGTTTAAGCCTGGAGGAATGATGGTATTGGAATGTCGGCGGTATGGGACAACGCGTATTTATAAATTACCAGTGGCGTGGTGAACTATTTCACTATAAGGAGCCAACATATTTTTCACCTATAACCACCCACTCACCTTTTCAAGAACGATTACAGGGAAACAAATAGGGGAAGTTGAACCCCTGGATTTTTTCTAGGACAATTCACAAAACATAATTTAGCACTAATGAGGTTGTGAAACTAACAACTGAAAAATGAAAATATTTACTCCCTTGACAAATTTCTGTGAATGCCCTTGCACCCATCCACTTACCAACCCTTTTAACAATATTTATATAAAAATTGTGGTACCGATTAGTATTATAAATTATAACCTACGCGAACGTAATATTATTATTTATATTAAATCCATTGGTTTTGAATTAAATAGTAAATTAAAAATTATCGATTATTATTACTCATTAGGCATAACTTATTTAGTTATTTATATATAATAATATATTGTTTAATATCGATAGTATAATAAATGTTTACACTTCAGAGTTCAAACAAAGTTCTGTCACATACATACCACTTATAATGCACCCACTCATCTAATTATGAAATTGAGGCATGGCTCAAAAATGACCACTTCGTCACGCCACTGACTGACGTCGTACGGACGGGTCGTGTACGTTTTGTAAAAATATTTTATGCCATTGACCTCGCCTCCCTCTTTATAAATCCTTAAAGATGTCATCCGTCGACACCACAACGTGGACCACTACCACCACCACCACCACCGCCGATGCGATCGCCGTGATTAACTACACATATAGCCACATATAATATAATAATATAAAATAGACGATCGTGATAGGGTGTCCCAGAATTTTGTAACTTTTTAAATATGTTGTTTGCATTTTTTTTTTTTTTCTTAAAATTGTTTACATTATTATTAAACTGGTAGCGGGACGGGGTCCCACGTGAGGTTATGCAAGTACGTCGTGTCGCTGATGTCGTTGTCGCGTTTGTCGAACAGCGCGGTGGCACTGCCGTTCCGGGGTCGTCGCCGCCTCCGCCTGGCAAACGATCGCGTGTAGATCTTCAACACCTGACAGTTGCACGTGACGGCCAACGCGACCAGTATGCCTTGAAGCGAGTGGCCCACGTTGTACGCGATCCACGCGACCGGGTCGGACGACGGCGACCCGTTTCTGGCCACGTACCCGAACACGTTCACCGCGAACAGCAGCGCGGCGATCTTCACGTACAGGTGCAGTTGCAGCGTGCGTTTCCGGTGCATCTTCAGCCGTGTCTTCTTGTCGACCTGCAGCCCGACGGTGGCACGGGCGGTCAGCCAGCTGCGAACCAGCGAATCGGCTATCGCGGCGAAACAGCATAGAGCCGGCAATGCGAATGTCACATTATAAATTGTTTTCTCGAAAAACCTGAAATGTATACGCGATTTTCGATGTTATACTAGAATTTATATTTATCTAATTTAATATGTTCATAATTATATTAAATTGTATATTTACACCTGATCCAGTGTTTTAGTAGATGTTTGCGATTATTGAGAAGAAAAATTATAGAATTATAATTAGGGTAGAGAGGACTTGTAGCTTTAAAAAAACCATCATGATATATATATATATATATATATATATATATAAATGCTTATAAATATATATTTATAAGCATATACAGAATAAAAATCTAGTAAATATATAACAATATTAATTATACAAATTTACTAGATTTTCTTTAATGTTTTAATACATTTTATTTAAACAAAAATTCATAAAGCAATATGATATAATTATATAAATATTTTATGAAGATTTCTTTTTCTTTTTATTCTTTAAATTCATGAAATATGCAGCAAAAGTTAGCCGTTTTTGTGGTTGTGTAAAATAAAAAATATATTATTATATTTACTATGATATAAAGTAAATAAGCAAATGCTACAAGTCATACTAGCTAATTTATTTATATTTATGATTATATTTAAATTATTTGATTAACTTGATATAAATTTAAAAACCAGATGGATCGAAGTTAAAAAAAAAAAAAAATGGATCAATTGAATATAAAATGTAATAGGTCGGTTAAATTACTGTATTTACAGTAATTTTTATTTATTTATTTATTTTTGTTATATTAATTGCTAATTGAAATTCGTATGTTTATTCATTAGAATTAATTGAAACCGAAAAATTACATTATATATTTATATTAATAGTTTTCCTTAAAGTTATAAGGTACTTAAATTAGATAAGGTTAGATTACCATAGTAGGTACCACTGTTACTTATGAAACGAATTATTAGTAATTCGGCAACACATTTAAATATTGCTAATAAAGTATGTTATGGTAAATAATAATAATAATTATATTTATTCCAAAATTGTGTACCTATACAACGGCGGGTTATAATATTATTATTTATAAGGTATTTATTAGCCAATAAATAATATTTTAATACTGACCAACAGTTGTACGGATTCAGATTGTCTACGTTATGATGATTTACGGTTACTCTCATTATGCTCGCTGATATCACCGACAACGATGGTATGCCCCAAGCAAACAGACTATATTTTATGAATCTTGATATAAGAACGTTTACCGGCTCCGGTCGTGGGTTCAGATTTACGTTGTTCCGGAATGTGATTAGCATGTCATACGTCATTACGCATAACCAACTGATAATAGCCAAACGAAGGTAGTGTATACCAAACGCCAAACATAAACATAGGTTATCTTCCTGTAAATCGTATTCAACGTATTCATGTACATTTTCATTATTATATTTTAAATTATATAAGTATTTATTGATTTTTCAAAAAATATTTATCGATTTAAAAACCATGTTGTTGAGGTCTTTTTTCAGACGAATAGCATATGATCATTATTGTCAAATCTACGAAGAATTTATAGATATTTCCTATTGCAAAATATTACATGCATCTACCACCTACGAGTACATACCTATATACGATTTAAATAATCGAAAGTCCCTCCCGCAGGGCGAAATTTAAATCGAATGAAAATAAAAATGTTTGTGTGCAATTGTTGAAATTCGAAGTAGGAACTTCATCTGTTCAGAAAATAAAATGAGATTGTTGAAAAAAAAAAACACTAGGTTCTTGCATCGATTGCCGCTTAGAATTTAAAATAGAATTATTTATTTTTATATTGAAGAAAAAACGTTCATTTTTATCGAATAAATATAACTAATAACTAATATACGAACTTAGACGGTCATTAATATAAACAATATAGTACATTAATTAATAAACTACGAATTTATTTTAAGTATTAATACATTTTGTTATTCATTCTTAAAACATTATAATCGTAAAAGATGTACATATTTTATCATAATATGAAGAAATTAACTATTTTAATGTTTAGTTTTAAAAGTGATCTATTAATTTATAGTAATTTAATAATTTTTTTTTTTTAAATAATTTTTATTAATCTTTATTAGTTTGTAAATTGTATTAAATAATTAAAAATGAGACGTAAATTTAATTTAAATTAAATTTAAAAAGTCTAATTATTTTCCCGAGTCGTAAAATATAATATTAAAAAAAATTTAATTTAAAATGTTTTTTTATTAAGATACGATTTAAAATTTAATTTGTATCTAATTGTTATAGTGTTATTATTTTATATTAAGTATACTATACTATACTAACCAAATTATCAGTGTTAATGGTATAAACGGATTTTTATAGTATAAATATTTTATGGTAACACATGTGAAAGGTTGAAAAGGATAAATTTTATTTAAAAAAAAAAAAAAATGTATACTATATTTTTATTACCTGAACTCCTCCGACGCCGACTACATAAAATAACTGGGTCAGAAACATATTGGCCAACATGTACATTAAAGCGGTGCCAGACATAGTTCTGAGATCGGAAAACAAACTGAAACAATGAAATATAAACAATTATACCTATTGTTAAAATGAATCATTTTATTTTTTGGTATTTGTGTAGGTATGTGTGTTGAGTGGCGTGCATATAGGTACACTATACAGAGTGATAAGATATTTGAGTTATAAAAATAATTTTCAACACTATTTTCTGATCAGTTATCACTTAGTTCACTGATCACTCTGTATATTATACACGTGAATTATGTTAAATGTTTATGTATAATTTTTCATCCATAATATGAAATGTATATGGTTTACAAAGGTACGAAATATATTCTTACGCTTTGAATCTTTTAGGAAAAGCTTCATGTTTAGGCAGCCGTATATTACTATCATACGAATGGATGAGAATACAGAGGAATGAGTCATGGAAGGACGATAAAGTACCATTTGTTAAAGTGACAGCTTTGTGTTGACAAAGATATTCTCCACAGCTATACGTTGTCATCATTATTGCCAAGTCCTTGCTAAGTCTTTATTTCGTCTCCTCCGTTTTTCTACACCGTTCATCTTACTCTACCTCTTGTCGTTCAAGTCGGGCTCTTCACTATTTTTTTTTTTTTTTTTTTTTTTTAATAAATGTCACAGTTATGGTAATACTCTCTTCACTCTTAGTTTTGACACTCAAATGAGACAAATGAGTTGGTGTGCTTAAAGCTAAGGAAGGGTTCGGTCACGGTTAATAAATGAAAATCATGATATTGAACTTAAATATTCTTCCAAACTCAAGAAAAATAATTAAATATTGCATTTACTTTATGATGTTATACTTTATAACAACTTGTGAAATTTATGTATGTAGGTAATTACTATTATATTATTCGAAATCATAAACTAATATAGAAATACGAAACATGTTGAATAATTTAACAACAAAAAAGTTATATTTAATGTTATTTTACTAATAGGTAACATATTTTTATCTGTTATAGTCTACAATTTAATAAATAATACTATTGTTTTATCTACACAATTTGTTAAAATGCTTATATTGTTTTTATAAAATATAGAACACATATAAGTTCTCTACAGGTAGTTACTTAAACCGACATTTTACACATGTCAAATAAATGCCAATAAATTGAATTATTTGATATTTTCAAAAGAAATATTTATCTCTCTTCAAACTTCTATATTATTTATTAAAATTGATCTCAAAATTTTAATATATCAATACTACAGTCTAAAATGTGTTCTTGTTTCTAGTTTCTTTAATTATGTTTTGGATATTAAAAATATACAATTTTGATGTCATTACTATGGCTTAACAATTATATATTTATATATCTATAATATTGTCTATGTAAATAAGTAAAGATAACAGCTATTGGTAAAAAAATGTATGATACGAGTATACATATTATTTATACGAGTAATTTTTTCAGTTTATAGTGCTTAGTTTAACCAACTAGGTCAAGTTCAATGAACTGTTAATAATTTCTATTTTTTATTTTATCAATAAAAATATATACAATTGGTAGTGACGTATATTACTTTGGGATAATTTACTCCAGAGAAAAAGCTAAAAATATAATAAATATATTATTATAGGTACTGAACAAAAATGAGGTAAAAATTGTTTGAGAACGCGAAAAACGAACAACTACCTATAAAATATTATTTTAAAGAAACCTTTTAGATTCTGGAAACATGACATTGATGTTTTATAAGTTGTTAGAGTAGAAATATATAATTAACGAGTTAATATTTTTATTCGTTCATTTTTAATGCTATGCTCTGGTTATATTTTAATATGGTTATAACGATATATGAAATACGAACAATTAATATTGCCAATACAAATATTAGTAATTGGTTGTTTGTCTTATATAGAGGGTAAAAAAGTTTATGGTTAAACTCAATTTACCTTTTGCCAAATAAATTAACTTGACCTATACGAATTATAATTATTGCTTTCTTACTATATGAAACAATGGCACTTATGAATTATAACTAATTAATTGTATTGATATTTTATATACACGATTATAGAAAAAAATAACATTTATTTCAGTAGATCATTTAAGTTTATTACTTAGTTTATAATCACTGTATCATTTCCAATACTAATAGTAATTTTATAAGTTAAAATATTATAATGATAATAATATAAAAAAATATATTAAATAAAAATTAAAATAACTTTTGATATGAATAATTTATTTGCTAAGTTGATTTTATTTGAAATCAAATGATTTATAGTTTTTCTGCTTTTATTTTCTTAATTTACATTGTTTTTTTAAATTCGACAAGTAAGGATATTATTACAATTTTATATATAAATCGTACCCGAGAAAATCAACAACTAATAAATTAGTAGTTATCAATAAAACCTACTTTATTTATTAGTTTTTTATTCATTTTAGGATGCATGGTTTATACAGATTTATTTTATACGTATTAAAATAAATATTAAATAATATAATATTGTTTGTTGAAATATGTAAGTTGGAAAATTTTTATATTTCAGATACAATATATTATGTAAAATAAATAATAATTTTTTATTTATCCTACAAAATTTAAATAAATATAATTAAAAAAAAACACAGATAACTAATATTTATGAATATTTTGATTTATCGTCAGAAATATAAGAAAATAAATTATACCTACTTAATGTACACATCTCTATGATTAAATATTGATTTTAATACAAAATAAAAATTTAATTTCATAAATATATAACACCTATAAACACATATGTATCAAAATAATATATACCATTATTATTCTTATTTATTGACTATATAGTATAGGGTATTTTATTATTTTTATTTTCTTATGATACGTATAAAAATGTAGCGTATTGAGGCCGAGTTCAAATAATAATATATTAAATTAAAATATGAAAATTCGAATATATTTTTTATAATTATTGTTATAATGTAACAGAATTTTTTGATTTTTGAGTTGGGAGTGCATCAAAAAGATTAATTTCCAACTATTTTGTAAAGGTAAACACACAATAGGTACCATCCATACCAGTATAATATCATAGGAACCATCAAATACTAAATAGTGAAATATACAGAAAAAGGATGAATCACGCATTATATAGCCCGTAATATTGTAATACTCGTACCTCTATATCATATTACTCACTATATGTGAGAATGTCTTTGATCTTCAATTTTGAGGATTATGTATTGTACATGTTACTGGTAATATAATTAATTTCAACATTACATGGAATAATATTTAATGATTACATTGTTATAGGTATATATATATATATATACTTTAATAATGTACTTCTCTTTTTGATTTTTTAATGTAATAATTATTTATATAATAATAATATAACTAAAAATATTATCGATTATCATATTTTATATTTTATTAATTTTGTTCGCTGGCTTCCAAATGTAATAGTCTAATCAAACTTGTACTGATTAATTTTAATTTAATTATATTTTCAATGGCTAATAATAATAATAAACAATATTTCTCAACTATTTTCAAATTGTATAGATATAAGGTGTAGAAAAGAAACAATTTTGAGTGAAATAATTATTTAACGATATTTTATGTTTATAGAATAGAAGTTTAAAATGTATTAATTTCTATTAAAAATTTTAAAACGTTTTAATTATTTTATTATATTAGCAATATATTTTTATATTGTATCTATTAGTATATGAGTATTAAGTGGGTCACACACTGACACATTATAATATGGACGATACATTAATTAATTTTAATAACATTATAAATTAGTTAGGAAAATAAAAAAACAGTATTATTTAATCATAAAGAGTTTTATAATGTCATTTTTTTATAATGCTTTATATCTCTTTAAATGTATTATTTAAGTAAGTATATAAGGTTTTATTAAAATATAAGAAATAACAATGAATGTATTATGTTTTTTTAAAAATTATATGAAACGTAATTTATATATATATTTTTACTCTAAAAAAACATAGAAATTTGTAGTAAAATGCATTTTTTTCGGAAAAATATTTTTTGAGGTCTGAATATTTTACTTATAACTCAAGACCATAATAAAAATAACATTATTTATTTATTTTTTAATGGGGTATAAATTATAAAATAGAAAACCTTATTTTATTATTATCATTATATCTAAAACCTCTTTATGAATACTGATGAATAGTGATAAAAGCAATTTAAATTTTTAATCATATTAAATCTGAAATATTTTGTATAACCTGAATAAAGTTTTTGTAGTTCTGAATCGTTTGATAAGTTTTAATAGGGAAGTTCTGTATGGGCAATTTTAAATGGAAAACTTATTAATAGTTATAGGTATGTTTTTTGATCATTATATTTTCACATTTCACTTAAATTTTATACTTTATGAACAGCGAATATTATAAAGAAAATAGTTTAAATAAGGGAATATAATATAAAGGCAATTAAAAACAACGGTAATAGACGATTTTATTTGTGATTATATTATTAATATGAAATATGATTTTACTTAACCTTTAAGTCTATATTATAAAATGTTAAAAATGTAGTTGATATGCGTATACATATAACACATTTGAATACGGATGTAGCAATCATATTAATAGTTGACATCATATACCTTAAAAAGTTACAAATAGGAATTTATGCTAGATTTGTGCAATTTCGACAATAAATTACTTACTCGTTCAATGAATGAAGGAAAAGAATAAAATTTATATGAAAACTCATAATGTCGGCATTCGAATGGAAACTAATAAAACTGCTATTAATAAAGGCCAGTCATGGTGAAACACTAAACAAATGATAACGGTATGGACTTCTTAATTGTGGTAGTGTTTTTTTATTACAATATGTTTTGAATCAAACTATAAAAATATCGAATACAAAATTTAAATCTCGTAGTTTTTATTGACATTTTTTTTTTAAGTAAATTTTTATTTTCAATTCAAATGCTAATTACATAAGATATTTGCACATTTTAGTATATTTCGGATCAAATGATTGAATTCAGATGATTTTGTTTGTAAGCATTTGAAAGACCACTCCAGTATTTTAAATATTTGTTTAATTGAAACTGCGTATTACTTATAATATGACATTATCGGATAATGATAAAGTTCTTGCTTTAATATGATAGCCAAAATATGATTTTATATAACTTTATTTTATTTCTTGATTATAATTGTATTTTATATATTATACATTTTATTATTTATATCTGCTGCAGTTAGTATAAAAATGATTTTTTTACCTTTGTTTGAACTAAATACAAATTATATTTGATATTAAGTTAATGACGTAAATTTTTATATTGATTTTTATCATCAAATGTATAATTATAATTTATTGTACATAATTATCATCTTTTCATTTTTAATATGACATATTAAATTATTGTTATTATAAAAATGACTTATAATAAAATAAAAGTATAAATAGTAATTATTACTCATGTATATTTTATAAAAAAATATGTATAAATAGTAAATTACTATATCTGTATTATTACAATATACCTTTATAAAATACAAATCTCTAAAAAACATTAGACAATAACAAGATTATGACAATTTTTCTTTATTATGTTTATAATTTTCTTGAAATAAATAGCTTACAAACGTATAGTCTAACTTTTTGAATATTTTTAAACATAATATTTTTATTTTTTTTTCAATAACCACTATTTAGCTTTGTACTTTTACATTTTTTTTCTTTAAAATAAAAAATAAAAAATATGAAATTAAGATTTTTTACAAGTCTTTATCATGTAAAGTTATATTAACGTTTGTATAAAAATATATTTTATATATATAGTTATGATTTTATGTATTATAATGATATTATTTATTACCTATTAATTATGTTTAAGTTTATATTTTTGGCATGTTTAAATTTATAATTTATATTCTATAAATATTATTATAAA
The DNA here is from genome assembly GCA_013282895.1 of Eriosoma lanigerum. NCBI lineage: Eukaryota > Metazoa > Arthropoda > Insecta > Hemiptera > Aphididae > Eriosoma > Eriosoma lanigerum. The sequence continues at coordinate 49,361,607 of CM023359.1, forward strand.
AGACTTTAATACAAAAATGCATTGAACTGTAAAATATCAGTAACTCATTCTTTATATTATTAAACAAAAACATCAAAAGTTTGTAAAAATGTAATCTTTTTATAGACATTTATTATTATTCAGATTAATATATCATCAACAACAAACAATAGGTCTATTGTGTATATTTTACATCATGAAAACGAAATATAATTAATATTATATGCAAATACTAAAAACAATTGAATCCTTTTAAATACTTAAAAGTTGTCTAGTATAAAAAAAATCTTTTCTAAAAACAATAAAACATTTTTATCTAATAATTTATTTTAATTTACCATTTATAAAATATTAAATAGTTGCAATGGGGATGAATACCATTTTAAATGTGAATATTATACTCTATATAATATTTTTTCAATAATAATATATTAACAATAATATTATTCGGTCATGTTACAATGTTACAGTTATATTTATGTATTTAAATTGATATATTAATTATTTTATGATTTATAATAACATGTTTAAATGGACATTTTTGTTAAATTTTATGATTATTGCTCAATAGATATATCCGATTTATAATTTTATCACATTGTAAATTATATTTTATATTTTTATAAAAACATTTTTTATTTATTATTAGAGGTTCAATATGTTATCTACGACCAATTTTTTTAAAATTTAGTATGTTATATATAGTTTCAGTAATATCTACCATTCTATCATGCACTTATTTTATTTTTGCAATTAATTCAACATAAAAATTTAATCATAGGTTCATTTAGATTATTTTGTCATTTAGTAAAGTAATCCATTATTTTGAAATGTGTTACACATGTTAATTTATCAATAATTATATTTTTCTATAAAAACCTATAATTTGCTCACTTATTTTCGTAATATAATTAAAATGGATACTTCATGCTGGTAAGCTGTAGACCTGATTTAAACTGTACAGTGTACTATACTAAACATAAAATGATAACTGTACAAAAAAGTAAAAACTATATATTATATGTAATTAGGTTTTCCATAAAATGACAATCTTTTGTAAGAAGATATTACATAAAATATTGAACCAAAAATAGAATGCGGTATATTTTGGTGGTGGGAGATTACATATTGAACCGCGACTTATATATTTGAGTATTAAACTTATGTACAATTTTTTATTCTGTGATTATGTAATGTACTTACCTATATTGAAAAATTATTTACAAGTATTAGATTCTTCATAATTGTTTTAAGATTTAAGAATATATAAATTGTTTACAATTGAATATTTAATATATAAAAAAGTTTTAGGTTCATGATATATATTATTGATTTATTTTCCAATTTTAAAGTCAATTTAGTGAATTTGGTTATTTTAAAATTACGAAAATTGTTTAACCATAAAATTTTAAATAAATATCGATATTTACTAAAAAAAATGTTTAATTATCGAAGCTCAAGAGAAATTAAAATGAATAAATATTTTGTTATAATTTTAGTATATAATATAATAGTTAGATTATAGTAGCTTCATAATGAGATTTTTTTATGGAGGATGTTTTTAAAAAAAAAAAAAACATATCACATATGTATTTTTACTGCAGTCGAATTTCGTTCTCATTAGTCATTACATTAAAACTTATTATTTATTAATTTATAATTTGTTTTGATAGGGAATACAAATATTCAATAATTAAATAATGTAAGGTATATATATAGTTAATAAAAATGTATATTATGAAAAATAATTATAATTATATATACATAAACTATAATTATTTAAAAGTTAATTTTTTTAGATGTTTTTATAAGTGTTTTCCTATGGGGTTATTATTTTAAAATCATATGTGTCTATCTAAATTTTTGATGTTAAATTGAATTACTATAACGTATGTTATAAAATATATATTTCCACACATTTTTTTATACAAAATAATTCATAATTTTTTTGGGGTGAAACGTACTCTCAGACTTTAGCTATCCCTAATTGCTCTATGGACCAATGTGTTAATTTTATGAGATAGGAAAAAAGGTCATGTGAGATACGGCAGTATGGTATCCATATTTTACCCGTAATTACGCCATTGTTAGATTATTAAAATTAGCTTTAAAGACATTATATTTATAATAAATTGCTATCCCGTTTATAACAATTTACTGTAGTAAAACTTGATACAATTACAGTATAAATATTTATGAATAATGTTTAACTAGAAATCATGATTTTTTTTTTATGAAAATATTATTATGGATTAAAACTAATTTGTTAAAATATATTACACTTATGTCTTATTTAAAATGTATAATTTGTGCACAGAAATTGACCCAAATATGTATGAAATATTTAAATATTAGTACTATGATGATTAAAATTGCTTAAAAATTAAAAAATTAAAATTTTTTATAATAATTTCATAAATACCATATTCCACCAAAATAAAATATCTGAACATGAGTATGATTGAAGTGCTTAAGTACAAAATATATTATTATATCTTTTATTAATTTTATTATTCATATACATTTAAAACTTATGTATGTATGTTGTACACCTGTATATTCAGTTTCTGCGGGGAGTTGAAAATCTAAATATAGTAACAATTCAATAAAATAATAATCGTAGAATTTGTAAAACGAAATTATTACGAATAAACGAACGTATATAATATAATACAGTGAATACAATAACAAAATTAATTTTCTCAATCAATGTGAATTATTGTTTTTAATATTTAACAAAGAATATTGTTTATTTATTATTTCAAATAATATATCTACAAAGGATTCAATCGACTGTTTTAAAATTAACATTTATATTGGCATTCAAAGACAATCTGTCACTTTATTGAAGCGAATAACTTTGTTTTTTAAATTTTTACGACATTGACATTTCTTCGGTCATTTGAAAAACGAAAAACCTATTTCAAAGTTAATTCCCAATTCGGAAACTTAAAAGCACTTTTTCCCTTTTAACGTGGGTTGACGGGTGTTCGATTTTAATTCGACCATCAGGCAAGGTGAACCAATAGACAGATGAAATATTTTCGCTTCACTAGTACACTACAGCAATCAAATGATTTTTTCAAGGAGACAAAATTGGGAAACTCTTGGACTTGGTTTATTTATAAATTTATGTACAAAACTGAAATTGCATGTAAAATAAAATGAAATTTGAAAGTGTTTAATTTTAAGACAATTTAAAATTTATTATTTAACCATAAAATATTTTAACAAATAATAAAGTAGGTATACCTATAATATTATTATGTTTTATTATATTATATTATATATATTATACATTATTGTATATTATACTTAACTAACCAAGTTTATTTGTGGTTTGTAAATTTTAAAGAATATTATTTAATAAATTTGATAACTTTTACTTAATCATTATGTATTTATAGTCTAGGAGTAAAAGGAAAAATGGTGAAATTGGATGCGTGATGTACATATTTACATGGAAATAGTGTAGTAAGTTGACAAAATAAACCCGAGTGCCAAATATTACTATTAGTAATATAATAATATTACTATTACTATTAGGAAGAAAAGTATTTAATATTTAATTGTTAAAAGAACCGTATGTATATTATTGAGTTGGACACCATTTGTTTTAATTAAATTTCATCAGGTAATTGTTTTAACCAATAAAAAATGTATAATAGAAATAAAATATATAGTAGTGCAAAAAGAAAGTAATTTTGGGAAATAAAAGTTTTAAAATTTTTACAAGAAATACTTAGTAAAATTGTTTATTTTTTTAAGTTAAGCTAATTTTGAAGATAATTAGAGTTTCTACTTTATAATATGAATTTTATATATGAATGTCGGTATAATTTATTGCAACCCAAGAAAATTAAAAATAATTTGTAACAAAATCATTTAGTGAAATAAATGTTTGAAAAACACCGGAAGTTATCGAAGAATTCCAATAATTTAGTTTTAGTTAATTACGAAGTATACGTGATTATAACTTATATAAATTTTTAAAATTTATTATAATCTTGGTTATTTTTTATTATATTTAGGCTCTTAATTTTTAGTAATAATATTTTTGGAAATTGAATTTTTTAAACATTATTATCATAGTGGCCTCAAAACATCTAACGATTGTTTTTGATTGTCCATATACAGCGTGGAAAAAAATAATGCTTTGCAATAATCAAAAAAAAAAACCTCGAAACGACGGAAACTTAAAACAATATTTTACGATTCCTTTTATCAACGCAATTTATTTTAAGTTAGTAAGTGCTTACTCTTTCAAGTTTTATCATTATTCTTCGTAGTTAGTACAACAAGCGTTGTTTATATTGCGTCGGGTTTAAATGTTCGCCTACAGGAAAATGGTAATTTCCGAGTATTCGTTTTAGTGATGTAGGTAATGACTAATGAAAATTCACTATTATATCAATATTGAATGTATAATTATTAATTACATTTTATTTTTTACTAAAGGTAATAATATTTTTAAACAATACATTACAGGACGACTTATTAAATTTACTTACCCCACTTTAGTCTTAATTAGGAATATTATTTTGAGAACGTAATAATTATAAGATATATTTTTTTATGTAATTTATTATGTATATATATTGTGGTGATACAAACTTTTTTTTTAAATAAAAGGAAACTACCCTTGTTTTTAAATAAATATTATATTGATAATTTTTCTGAATTTGTTTAATATTTCAATATCAAGATTTTGATGAGCAATTTGTTTAGTTTATTTAATTTATTTACAAGATAATGATAGATTTTTAAAAAAAGTAGAAAATGATTTATTATGAAATCATTTATAGTTTTAATACTTTATGCACTTAAGAATACAAAAATAGGAAATTATAACGAACAGATATAAATTTAACATACATTTTAATAATAAAGTAAAAATTAATTCGTATTAATAATTGATATATATATATATATATATTTAATTTATATACTTATTCATAGTTAGAGATTTTTATAACATTCCTATATTATTGTTCATAGAATATTATAGACTAGATCAATTACTCATTGGATTATATATGACCTAGGTACCTAATAAACATGTAAACTAATTTGAAGAAAAAATATATAATGTACGTGAAGTCTCAAATAATTCGATATAGATATTATTAGATAATATACTTAATAATAATAATAAAAAAATATGAATAATTAAGATCATACAATGGGGTATGCATACTTAATGAATCACTCTGTATATCACATATTAATTTTAAACAGATTCGAACAAGTAGGAAATGTTTGAAAGATGTATTTACAGGATGGGTAGTCTTTGCTCAAGTTAAATAACTCGACAGTGACACATATCGTATGTAGCGCTGAAATATATCCTACGAAAAATGTTCGGCTTTTATTGGATAGTTTTTAAATATATTACTTATGTGTGAAACAATATTCGCACCCGCACGAGTTACTTGGGTCGAATACGAAAATGTATACAAATTGAAAACGTAGTGCAAGATATGTAAATAATATTTTACAATGACAAATGAACTATCGATAGCTACTCTTTAATAATAGTACGGATAAAAATATTTCAGAATGATGATTTCTTTTAACATGAAATCAATTTTGTATAAAAATGTATTCAAACAACGTTTTTTCTAGACGATTAATTATAATATAATAATTTGTGTTGTTCAATTACAAGTAACACTAAAATTGGATACATTTCAAGTTTATTCAGGTAGATATGTGGATTTTCTTTTATATACCTAAAGTGATTAGTAATGGTATTTACAAACTATTCTAAACAAATATCAGTAATTTTGAAGGGTTTTAGTAGTTATTTTCTAGTGATTTATTGAAAAATAATGAACATATTGCAAAATTATTATTAGTTATCATATCATATCTAGTTTTATTGCTTTATACATTCAAAAATACGATAAAAGTTATTGTTTATTTTTTAATTTTCTATTTAGGAAATTATAACGAATAGATAGAAAGTTTAATACAAATAACAATAATAAGTACTAATAGTAACTAATATAAAGTTATAATAATTATCTCTTATTAATAATTTGCGTATATTTAAAATTTTTATACTTATAACAGTTAAAGACTTTTATCTAGAAAAAATAATCTATACGTAAAACTATAATTATTATTATAATATACTCAGTTTACTTTAACTATTTAAATTAAATTTATTACTATTTAATTTATTTGGATTTGTAATGATTTCATTAATAATTTATACTGTGGACATTCTTGATGTTCGAAATTAAATCACAATATTTTGTAAAACATCAATATTTTAATGTATAATAATATAACGATGACCTATAATTACAAATATCTAATAATTAATGGTTATTAAATATAAATACTTTACTAGAGTTTTCCAATATTGATTTTACGCCACCGAGAAATCATTTTTATTATGTTTTTTTTTATTATAAAAGCATAACGTTACGAGAATAAATAGAATATTATATTGTATAGTTTGTGTTTAACCATTTACCTATAATGATTGTTATTATTATTATTATTATTATTATTATTATTATTATCATCGTACAGAAATGGTCGTTCTTTTATTCCGTTATTTCTGTTCGTTTATACCATAACTGAGGTAGTGTTCGCTAGTGAGTAAGGTGTGCAATACTACAAAAGTAGCAATCACACGAGCCCGCCATTAGAGTGGAGATGATAAACGATTTTCGTCGGGGTCCGATGTATTATTATCTTCATCATTTCACCATCTGCCATTTTTATCTCTTCAAATTCCGTATATTATCCACTGACTATTCATATAAGCGACTACTTACCGCAGCATCATAGAACATGTGATGTGATTCGTGTGCATAATAGGTGAATCAATGATTCGTAGTTTTGTATTTTTATTATGCAATATTATAATGAATATTATATTTATGGTGAAATATCATAAATATGTATTATATTTAAAAAGAATTACCTTTCTTGTTTATAAGTTGAAAAATCATTGATTATTATTAATTAGTTTACCGGTTTTCTTCTTGATATTTAATGTTTAACCATTATTTCAGATAAAATGTCTCGATCAATTGTGTTTTAAATTGATTTTAACTTTTAGAAATATTTCTCAACTGGTGCAACTGCTACAGTTAAGGTAAAATAGACATGAGCTCAGGATATCACTAATTGTACTAGCATGTTGTTCTAAAATCAAAACACTGAATTTTTTTTAAACGGCTAGTGATCGTATAAAAATAAATAAATATATACCTTAATATGAGTTCGATTCAGAAGAATCATTCAGTGGAACTCAATGACTCGGACACACTCTAGTAAATTGCGTCACTGCCAGCAAAATAACTTGGAAAGATTTATCACTGACTTTCGCACTATTGAATATTACTACCGTTCCAGAAGGTCACGTTTATTCGATTTTACACCATTGTCATTATTGTCACACGTATTTGGTTTAATAAAGTTCCATTCGATTTATCTTTAGAATATTTTAAAATTCAGTTTTCGTTTATACTATACATTTTACTGCCGGTTTGCTTCTTTATTTTATTTGTCTTTTTCATGTTTAACCTGTTTAGTAATATTGTGTATTACTAAGTACAATTAAAAATATATTAGATTTTTGGTACTAAATATTAATATTATTAATACAAATTATTAGATATGAATTATTTTAGCAGTTTTCACATGTGATAAATAATTTAAACATAATAAAAGTAAGTAATAACAATAAAATAATATTAAAAAAAAATAACATATTATGATGTCTATTTATAAAGGTACCTACTATTTACATTAAAATAAATATGTCTGAATAATAGGTAAATAATTGTTGAAGATAATAATTAACGTTATTTGATTAATTTTAATTCAAAATTAATTAAAGTTTATCTTTAAAAATAGTTTAATAACTTAAGTCAGAGAAAATGCATACACCGATAAACATACTATCTACAATCATAATTATACAATATTTTGTTAATCAAAGTTATATCTTAGGTAAAATAATTTTATATTATAACTTGTTAAACAAATAAAACTTGTAATTTACTTAAAGACAACATCTCTTTGGGTGTTTATTTTAAAATGAAGTTGTTTATACTTCATGAGTTAAACTTTTAGTATTCTATACATAATGTGAGTAGGGAGAATTGCCGATAAAGTTTTCTATTATACAAAAAAAATGTATATGCGCAAATTGCTAAAATTTGTTTTATGTCCGAGTTAAGTTACTATATCGAGCAAAATATATTGACTTGCGTACGTTAAACAATTTATAAGTTTAACTTTGAAAATACTAAAATATTTATCATAATTTATGTAATAATAATACATATATAATTTAGGAGGATCCCGGGGATTGAAAATATAAGTGTTACATATTATTTATTATTTTTGTGACAATAATTAAATTTTTAACATGGATTCTGCATATTATATTATATTGATAAAATGGTTGGAACATTGTATTATATTGTTTTTTAATATAATATGAATGATCATATGAATGTTATTAAAATATATATATATATAGGAAAATATGTTTTAAATCGTAGGTCAAATGTAAATATTTAACGATAAACATAAGTTATAATTTATTTATAATAGTGAATTTTGATTACTCGAAAATTTACATTTAATAATAAATTATTTATGCTGAAGTAAGGCAAAAAAGTAAAAGAATTTTTTATACAAAAATATAAAGCTTTTTCATAAAAAAAAAAAAAAAAAATACTATTTTCAATTGGATAATTTAGTACGTAAATGCTAAAGGTATGGCATTTTTTTAAACTAGATAAATGTGATGGGATGAATGTTTTTTTATACAATAATTATTCATTAGTAATTTTAAAGAGAATAGTTTTTTTTCAACATGGTAATATACAGGGTGTTTCTGAAATGCATGAGGAGACTAATATAGACATATTCAGTAGGATGAGCAAAATTAAGATATTTTTGAAATTTTTGTCTAACTTCAACACCTGAATTTTATCGATATATCCTTAGAACGGTATCTTAAATGTAAAAATAAATACGAATATATTATTTCTTGCAAAGTTCTCATACAAATCGAGATATAACATGGTTTTTGAGCTTGTCGCGCGTTTTTGACGCTTGGTGTCGCCAGAATCAAAATAAATGGTGTGATATATCATTTTGTATGAGAAATTTGCAAGAAAAATGGTAATGTAGTTTATTTGTTCTTATTTAACACACCTGATTAATTAGAATAATTTTTACATTACAGAATAACAAAAATCAAGTGCAAAATATTAAAAAAAAAAATCAGAAATTACTAGAATTTCTTCTGCAGTAGTATGGAAAATACTGAACCAAAATAATTTGTACCCTTTTCATAGACAACGAGTTCAAGAATTATTTATTATTATTACCACATGACTATCCTGCAAGGTTAATTTTTTCGCAAACTATTATTGATAGGATCGCGACAAATCCGACATTTTTAAAAAAACATTTTATTTACTGATGAGGCTAGATTTACAAAAGATGGAATTTTTAACCAGCACAATTTACATATTTGGTCTGAAGAAAACCCGCATTCCATTCGTATAAGAAGTTCCCAGTATAAATTTAGTATAAATATTTGGTGTGGTTTGATTGGAAATATTTTATTAGGTCCTCATGAATTACCAGATAGATTAAATGGTCATGGATTTTTGCATTTTATTATGTACAATCTTCCAATAATTTTAGAAAACGTACCATTAGAACAGCAAGAAAGAATGTGGTTTATGTTAGATGGCGCTCCTCCTCATCATACGAATGCAGTTAGACAACAATTACATTATCTTTTTCCTGACCGTCTAATTGCTAGAGAAGCTGGAAATAATGCTGAATATCGTCCAGACATAAAATGGCCACCCCGTAGTCCTGATTTAAACCCATGTGATTTTTTTTTATGGGGTTTCATGAAAGAAAAAGTATATCTCACCGAAATAAATACTAGGGAAGAGCTTTTAATGAAAATAAATAATGCCGCTGATATCATTCGTCAAACACCAAATTTGTTTGAAAAAACTTGGGCTTCATTACACCGTCGTGTGGAAAAGTGTATTGAAGTAAACGGAGGTCATATTGAACACATTTTATAAAATAAATTTTTTTTTAAAATATTTTGCACTTGATTTTTGTTATTCTGTAATGTAAAAATTATTCTAATTAATCAGGTGTGGTAAATAAGAACAAATAAACTACATTACCATTTTTCTTGCAAATTTCTCATACAAAATGATATATCACACCATTTATTTTGATTCTGGCGACACCAAGCGTCAAAAACGCGCGACAAGCTCAAAAACCATGTTATATCTCGATTTGTATGAGAACTTTGCAAGAAATAATATATTCGTATTTATTTTTACATTTAAGATACCGTTCTAAGGATATATCGATAAAATTCAGGTGTTGAAGTTAGACAAAAATTTCAAAAATATCTTAATTTTGCTCATCCTACTGAATATGCCTATATTAGTCTCCTCATGCATTTCAGAAACACCCTGTATAAATTGATCAATATCAAGTTAAAATGTCACGAAATAATTTTACAAATTATTATTATATTTACGTTTCAGATTAACAAAATAATTACAATGTGTACATTAATAATATTTATTAATTTAATTAATAATAAATTCTGAGAACTACTGAACTAGGTTCAGTGTAAAATTTAAAAGTTAGGTAGGTATTTCACTATGAATCTATTTAAAAATAGATGGAAACTATGCAATGAAAAAAAAAAAAAAAAAATTGGAATATAATCTTTAGTATTGTCAAAAATCAAATTGTTTTTAAACCCTCAAATAAAAAAAAAATATATTATAATAAGTTATTTATTTTAGGTTTTATGCAGATGCGAAAAAGTTATAGTGGTTTTATAATGACATGTCTTTATTTTGGAAAATACTTTTTAGTTTTAAACATTCAAAGCTTTCATTGAGGTTTGTTAAATTAATTTGTATGCGTCGATAAACTTTTGAAAAATATGATCGTATTTAGTATAAATCTACTAAATCGTTAAAAGTTTTAGATTATTTTGTTAGAATTAATGTTATTTATAATTTTAATGTAATATAATATATTTTAGTGATTAGTCAAGCCATAATTATAACAATAAATAAATAAATGTAAATAAATAATTACAGTTTACAACCTTAGTATTTTTATCATAGAATAATAATAATTTTAGTTCACTAAAAGTTTATAATATGTACCTTTGGATAGTGTCTATATTTTAATTATGTGAAACAAATTTTATACTTATAAATTTTTGTTTAAATCTATATTAATAGATAATCTCATAACTTGTAAGTATAGTTACTTGCCTCTTACGTTATATATAGACATATAGTATAGTAGTATATTAAATACAATTAAAGACTACATTAAAAAAGATATTGTCAATTTGTATATTTAAGTGTTCATTAAATAATTTAATGAGATTATTATGAAGTATTCATTCGTTTGGCACACAATTATTTATATAAGCTTGAATATGTTTCTTTAATTTATTTGGTGATATTTATAACGGACTACAAACAATTGTTTGAAATAATTTGTCCCTTTGATAAATGCAATGATCATTAAAATTTGTTAAGATTAAGAAATGCAAATGACTTTATTATAATAAAGTTTTAAAATAAATGTTATTTTTTTTCCAGAAATGAATAATATTCAGATATGAGTTTTTACGATTATAAATGTAAGAAAAAATAAACGTCAGTATACGTCATAGAATATATAGATTTGATGTCATAATATTCGGCATCACTCCAAATCAATCAACTAAACAGAATTCAACCAGAAGCATATTATGAATATTACAAGTATAGTCTACGAAGTACGAGGGGAAAGATAAGCTAACTCTTTTGACGTCAATTCAGGTTGTGAAATGGTGATGGATGATTAAATGAAAAATGAAACAGGCGGCTGTATGCGATTTTTCATTTTATATCAAATTTCGATACAATTGAAATATCAGAAAATATAACATACTGATGAAAATCAAGAAGCGGCTGTGTATAAAAATGTCATCGTGATTCGCAATCATCAATCGTTTAGACGATTTTAATTAGTAAATAGTATTTAGATAGGTATTAATTATTTTTTATTAATATTGATAATTGCGAAAACGATAATTTTGCGAAATGTCATTAAGTTATTTTATATAATTAATGTTTAAAGTGGATACTAAAAACTAGCAGTTTTATTTATGTAGGTAAAACTAAATTAGATTAAATAATATATAACCACCATAGCATCCATTTAAGTTAATAACATTTTTTTGAAATTTTATGTACCTACCTAAGTAAAAAAATTAAAAATAAATGTGTAAAACTATGGCTCTATATTAATTTTTTATAGCCTTTTTTTTTCATTAAAGATGGATTTGAATGTTTCAAGGATCCGTTTAAAAAAAAAATGTCATAGTAGAAATTTTATCCGATACAGTTTTTTGTATATTGCAGCTTTTGTAACCGAGAAATCGGGAATCCATTATCGAAATGATAAAAAATAAAAAATATAAAAATAAAACAATCTACTTTTTTTATTTTGGTTCACATTCTTCAGATTTTTAATATGGGTTTTGAAATTTAATAAAGTTAATGTTACTAACCTAGATAAAAATTAAGGATAGGTACCTGGTTTGTGGTTTTTTCTTTAATAAAAATGTAATTAATTTTGTAAAGTTGGGGTTAAATGTATTATTTAAAATATTGGATCGATATTATTTTAATCGTTAAGATTGGAATTTCGGGATAATTAATTTGAAACGCTATTTATTTTTGTATTATTAAGAAGATAATTTATAATATAAATTATTATTTTTATTAACGATAATTTGTTAAGATTTTTAAAATCTGTACATTTTATATCTAAAATTATAATTAAATAAAAGACAAATAATTCAGAGTAAAATACACAATTTATTTATGAATCTGGAGTATATTTATAGTTTTTATATTTTTTCAACATTTTCTACAAATTATTTAGATTATTGATGTAAATATACTAAAATATGTTTAAAATAGAATATAAAGTAATATGATTTTAAAATTAACAAACAATTCTTTAAGAACAATAAAACAGTAAAATATAAGACTAATATTAGACAATAACTAATTATGAAATTATTTTGTACAACACGTTTTTATTTTAGGAAGTAAAATAAGACCTAACGGAAATATAATGCTTATATACTAATATATACTTTAATATACTATATACTTGAATATGTTATTATACAGAGTGCTGCATAATGGACTCCCATATTTCAATTAGTTATTATCGCGTAATAAAACTGATTAAATTAAAGCAGTTTATGTCGTTAAGTTGGGTCATTAATAAGGTTTTCAGGCGAATTTTGCACTGTGATCTTAAATTGCATTCCTACAATATAATGATGATACAAAAATTGAGTCTAGTCGATTGGGGAAAACGAAAAAATTGCTGTAATGCAATTCTTACAATTGTGCCTCTAAACGGTATTGTGTGGAGTTGCGACGATGCACATTTTCTCATTGGCACAATAAACAAACAAAATTTTCACTATTAGGCTAAGGAAATTCCTCCAATAATACACTAAATACCCTTTCACAGTCCTAAAGTCACAGTTTGGTATACCTTGTCTTATGTAGGCATTGTGGGATCTAATTTTTTTGAAGATGGAGGCGTAACTGTTACTGTAACTTCTAGTCTGTACTGTGAGATGTTAGATAACTTTTTACGCCCAAAAAAATTGAGAATACGATAATACTGAAGCCTTCTGGTTTCAACAAGATGGAGTCACATCGACCTAGGACTATTGACGAACTAAAAGAAGCTATCTGTCAAGAAATCGCCGTGGATCCACTCGATATGCTTACGAAAGTGATGGAAAACTTTCGAGAACGGCTTCATATGTGCATCGCTCGTCAAGGCCATCATTTAAACGATTAAATTTTTAAAATTAACAAAAAAGGAACCTTATACTATATACTTTTTTTGATAAAATGTTCTTTTTTATATCATGTACCATTTTGTTTTAATTCGCCTCGGAAATGGGGGAATCCATTATATCGCACCCTGTATTTATAAATGATATTAATACTATTTTCGTAAAATTAAATTTAAATAACACATACGCCATATGTGTGATATTACAAATAAAATTAAGTAAATATTATAATATATATTATATTATGAGTGAAATACATTTTGTAGTTGATTATACTTTATAAATATCTTTCAAATATGAAGAAAATGATTTATACGAGGAAAAGTATTTTATATAATAGATATTACTGGTTTTAGAAACCCTGGTTCTATTATAAAAGATTATGAAAGATACTTATATAAAAGAGCTTAGAGATATGTTCAATTAAATAGAATTTATATATGGATCAAATAATATTTTTGATAATCGTTATGTGTCTCAGATTTATTAGCATATGTAGCGAAATGTCTTATTTTTATAGCTTTGCATCATTTGATATTAAATCAGTGATATTTAATATGCACTATTAATAAGATTTTCAAGTAAAATAATGTTGACACAGTGATAATCTTCAAAGAAAACAAACTTATTGATTATTATAATTTAATGTACTGTTATACATTATATAATTATTTTTTATTTACAAATTTCAATTATATTTATTGAGCAACTATTATAAATATTATTATTAAGTAGGTATTCAAATTTTATTAGGTATCATTATTGTTAACAATAAAACGATACTTTTAAATTATATATTGGTTTTGTAAATGAACTATTGAAAAAAGTGGGAAGGTCTACTTTAGATGTTTTTCCTTCGTCCCTTCGATTCTAGGAGAACTTAGCGATAAACATTATAATTAAGATATGAATGCATTAGAAAATACGATTCTGAGTAAAAATTCAATATAATACAATATAGTGATAGGTCATTCCATAGGTTTACCATGTGTGTAAACTACCTATGAGAAAACTCAAAAAAAAAAAAATTGAAGTATCTTCAAATCTACGTTCAAACTTGAATTAGTTATCATGAAAAACCTAAAATGAATTTCATCAAAATTACGATTTTTGTAAATTTTGAGGTTTTCCCGTCATTTTTTGGTAGTTTTTTTCTCCCAAAGAAAAACTTTTGAGAAATTCCAAAAATGAACTGAATAAAGTACCAACTAAACGTAATTTTCTACCGAAAGCATGCCCTATTTGTGGCAATCGGACTACTATTTTTACGTAAAATCGTGATTTCAGACATAAAAAAAAAAAAAAAAAAACACACATCTTTGTAAAACCATTACATTTTTCGCTTCGCTCAGAATCTAAAATGTGGATAATAGGCTTAGGAAAACTTATATAAATTTATAAAACTTATTTTCTACGCTATTGATAATTAAAACACATATAACTTACAAACAAATATCTTAAAAGTTTAATATTAACACTTAAACTTCGTATATAAACATGATCAGAGAGAAAAGCTACTAAAAACTACTATTTTATATACGCGTAGTTCAATCGATGTATTTTAATCAATCTGCCGATTACTTGATACTTATGGCATCTTAGTGGCTGTAATATTTCTTTACATTAAAGTTATGAAAATGTAAACAGTCAAAGAAATTTCTCAATTTCGTTATAAAACATTCTACGTACATTTATTGAATATTAATTAAAACCTTCAATAAATAATGTTTCCAAACACTTTCATTGAAAAATACCCAAAAGACTAAAATAAAATTTGTAATAAGATCAAATAAGTTAAAATCTGCGATACGAAATAGTGTTAAAAAGTTTTCTCAATTAAGTTAACATTTAATAACTATATTATTACATTTTACTTGTAACATAATGTGTAAATTGTTACGGGTCAAGGTCTACTTTTCTGGGCCACCACATTAAAAAACAACACCATACGTCAAATCCTTTACTAGTCGGTACGGTTGGAAGATTTACACTTTTAAAGAACGAACACATATTACACGTGAACTCAAAATAACTCGAATTCCCATCAGGCAAGAAATAATTAAATAAATACAAAGCCCCAAGCGGTGACATAATAATAATAATAATATACACGTATAAGTAACATTATTAGCTTAGACTTTGAGGATTTCCTCATCATTATTTCTATTCGCTAACTAACTATCTACAAATTTTTCAGTGATCATTCTTACAAATGATGGCAAAGGCGTCTCACAATGTATACCAAATAGGCGATTATTAACATATTACACTGACAGCAGCAGTTTACACGACAACATCAATAATTTGAATTAGTTGCCAACGGATAGGACGTAGGAAAGAGTTCCTGGTCTGGCGAACAGCGGGTTGGGTGGGTCGTAATTACAAGAACACGGTAAAGTGAAGAGTTCCGATATCAATCGACTGACACAATTCCGAGACAAACAAGCTGCAAGGGTGGTTTGACGAGCTTCCGATCGATCTCCACCAGGCACAGACTCCATAAGACACAGTCATAAAATAGTTATTTTTACAATTTTAGCTGATTCACAGTATCTTTCCCTGTATTAATCTGAATTCACCGAAAAAGTTTATTCTCAAGATCTCAAATCAACGACTTATTTATGTCCGTTATGCCTGGGATATTTACTGAGAATAGCTTTGATTTGTTAAATACGTAAATTAACCAAAATATTAAAATATATTTGAACCATTTGGTACATGAGAGAAATCTACTTAAGACTGCGAACTCTGGTCCCTTTTCACTTATGTGAATGCTATGTTTAATATCGTTCGTTGATATTTATTATCACATGTTATAAATTTACAATTAAATTGCATGTATTTTATTAATCGGTTAAATAAACGTCTCGGAAAACCGGCAGGCGATCAGTTTAAACTACAAGTATTATTATAATTATTGTATTCATAAAGGTACTATAAAAATCGTGTGAAAGAAAAAAAAAACAATATAAATGAAAGACAGAATATTTAATGATAATTATCAGATAATAACTATTTCTACTATTTATAGAGTGCTAAACGTTTATTGACGTTACAACAGTTTAGATTATTACTTAATACGTTATTTTTTCAAGTAATATTCAAGAATACAAATTAATCCGTGGGTATTTACGATATGATTAGGTTTAATACATTACAAATTTTTTATAAATGTGTTGGAAACTGAGCGAAGCGAATGTATTGGTTTTAAAATTAATATATTATATTTTATAATTTTTTAATTTATTTTTTTTATGTCTTAAAACAGGTAAGATACTTTTTCGAGTAGAAATAATGGTCCGATTACCATAAAAATTTATACCTAATTACCATATATGCTTTCGGTTGAAGATTGTATATTTTTGGTATTTTATTATTTATCTAATTTTACTAATTTTTTAAAATTTTTATCTTGGGATAAGAAGAATTACCTAAAAATAACGTAAAAATAGCAAATTTGCGGTTACTAAGAATTTGATTTTTGATATTTTGGGATAACTATTTCAATTTTGAATGTAGGACTTTTTTTTAGTAATCTCATAGGTAGTTTACATACGTTGTAAAATTTTGAAACTATTTATAAGTATAATGTATTAAATTATATTGCGTTTCGCTCAGAATCGTATTTTCGAATACAATATTATTTCATTCAAATTTTAATTATAATAAACCACTAATTTTCAAAATGCGGAACATCCAAAATCGACTTTTCCGCTTTTTTCTTTGACCTGTTTTAGGCTTGTTATGCACATTAAATTATACGTCTAAAATTTAATAAACCTATAAACTACAGCTGAGTGTAATGTGGCAGAAGTATTAAATAATACTGTTGTTCTATTATGAATAATGTATTATAACCACAATTGCCACTTAAATTATTCTATCATACCCAATAGTGTTGATTTACGATAATATCTCGTGCTTGGGAAATTTTCATCATATAATTTGACTGTTGATAGATAAAAAATATTACCAATATGTGAATAATAAAAAAAAATACTGTTAATAATTATTCTACGATAAAAAAAAAAATGTATATTTCATACATATATTGTTGTCATTTTTATAAATTAAATAATGAAACAAGTAAAAGTTAGTATTAAAATAGATTTTAATACATTATTATTATTATTTTGAAATTTCAGCTCTATGAATTTATTTAACTTTCTTTCTATATAATTATTCTATATCTATATTATATTAAAGATTATATTTTTTATTGTATACCGTAATTATATTATATTTTGTAATTTATATGCAGATGGTAAGTACTAAATATTATAAGTGAAGACCAGATTAAGAAATAATGAACTAGACATAATTTGGTATAATATTAATAAAATTTAGAAAAATTTGATTAATTTGACCTTATGTATTCTTTTAGGGTTTTTAGCTTTAATCATATATTATAAAATTATAATTATCTTGTGATATATTACATTAATTATATTTTTTATACCTACTTATAATATAATACGTATAGTATAGTACAAAGTATTTAATTTAATTTAACGTAATATAATATTCCTACGATGTTACTATTTAATGAGAAAAAAATCGAGTTAAAAATATATCTAACAAAGATATTTTAGTTTTATAAATATATTTTTTCTTTTTATTAGTCAGAATAGAATTTAATTATACTATTAGTTATTTAGGATTAGAATTAGAAACGAAATAAATTAAATTCTGTATTGTTTTATTTTTCATGACGTTAGCATTCGGCGTCTTAATATAAACTATAGTTCCGTTTCTTTCACTGTGAGTGTGAAACGAAAATCCTGTTTCTAAGATGAATTTAATGAAATTTCTCATCCTCCGATTTCAAATCTCTGTTTGTCGACAGGATGAGGTTTTTTCATTACTCATATGTATAAAGATACAGTAAGAAGTATCTGGTAACAGCAACAACAACCACAAAAAAAAAAAAAAAAAAATATATATATATAATAATAATAATAATAATAATAATAAAAAAGGAGATTTTCGTTTCGGTATTTCTATAAGTAAATCACGGGTTTGTTATACCGTAATTAATTTTTTGAATTAAAATGACATTAAACGCGATCAACAAAAATATACAATTTTATATGACTCTGATCATTAAAAAATTATAATTTAATATAATTATGTAATATTTAATACATATAAAAATTATATTAATATCTCTAAATTGACCTTTTTTATTCAATAAGTGAAGAAGAGAATAAAATAAAATTAATATAATTACATAAATTTAACCTAAAATACCCAGAGATAGAAATATAGGGTAAATTATGGCCTATTTATCAATGGACAGCGTGCCTATTGTAGAATTTTTTAACTAGCTTTTTTTTTTTTATAAAATAGATACCAATAATTTATTCTATTTATTCTGCTCTATACTATAATATAGTACATATTATGTTTATTTGATAAATAACCGGTAAAAGTCGGTTACATGATATTTGTGAACGGTTATTAAAGGAGTTTTCCAGTAATTTTCTGATAATTAAAACCCATGAGTATTATTAATATACTATTTTTGTAAATAATACTGCGCGGATAAAAATAATGATGCGATATCACATTTACTTTTTGGAAAAAAGATCAAAAGTATAACTTTGGACTTGAAAACAAGGTTTCTAACAATAATCCATGAAATATTATTATTATTATACAGTTAAATAAACTAATTAATAATTGAATATTACCTCTATAAAATGTGTTTAATTTCACTGTTCAAATGAATTACCTAAAACAAAAATAACATTTAATTAATATTAATAATAAATGTTTTATTAAACATAAAGTTTCACGATTTTTACAGGCCACTCGTTACGCATATTTATATACAGTTTGAAATTTAGAATTAATCACAGCGACAACATTTAACGAGATTCATTAGCATATTACAATATTAATTATCATCGATCGCAGTATAATAAAATAATGTTTATTACAAAGGACATTGATTTACTAATGTTGCACGAGCATTGTATTTGTATGGAATTAATTCAAATTGAAAAATTTGATTTATTGGAAAAAAAAAAATTACAAAATAATAAGATCGCAATACGCAGATGTATTGTATGATTTGTATGAAATCGTATAATATATTCCGCATATATAAAATGAACGATTATATTATTTCGCGAAAAATTCGAAATTAACTACGATATACCTAACTATAACAAAACAAAATAATACGTTATTCGTGAGCCATTAGAATTCCTGTTGATTTTTAACCCGCAGTATATATGTACTACGTACATTTGACCTTCGTGCTTTTTAAATGAACTCGTTTCTATATTCATTTGTCGAGTCGAATTAATATTTTATAAGTTTAATAACGACGTGAGCACTACTATGGCAACGGTACAACAACAAACAAACTCTACTCTAATGGCAAAGGAATATGTCAGTAACCATTTTTAAAATTAAAAAAATATCAGACAATTTTAATTTTATCCGTCGTCGAACAATTTATTATATTATATTATATTATATTAATGATTAATAACTTGATATCAATTTTAAACATGGGCAATAATATATTATCAGGGTTCATGAGAATTAAAGCATATTTTGCCTTTGTATGAAATTTTAAAATACTTATTTTTCATTATTTCGACAGTGTTTTTTTATACTTTTTTTCGCACATATCTATTTATTCTAGATATTGTACGATTGTGACTAAGCGGGCTAGTAAAAATGCCCAGATATTTTTCTATTATTATTTTTTTTCAATTTGTCTAAAAATAAAAATAATTTCTTTTATAGTCATTCATCTAATATTATGGCCTCGTGAAAAAATCAACTAATTTTATTTCTGGATAATATACGTACCTATCATCAATGGTTTCGATAAACAATATGATTTAACTTTCGATGACATTCGCTAAAAACAATGAACGTTTGGCAACAGGTGGTGGCTGCATTTAGTATTTAAATAATAACTATTTTCGTTTGAAACATGAAGTATAGATGACGAATAGTTAGTGCGACGGACACGACGAATTGGAAATATAATTACTGCGTGTTAAAATACTTTTCTGTCGTAGTTGTAACTTATTTACTATTAGGTATATCTACGTGACGTTTCTGTTGGTGTCGCCATCGTTAAAAGTTTTCAAGCGATAGCTGAGGTGAAATTGAGGCTTAAAAACTTAATGCGCTAACGGATTTTACTCGTGTGTGTGTCGTACTTTCTTTTTGGATAAGAACATATTAATCATATATCTTTATTCAACACGTAACACTGTTTCTTTTACGATTTATAAAATATGCTCGGCGGGATTCAACAATTATTTGTTTTCCAGGTTTCTATAATTTTCATCACGGCGTTATTATACCTCAAACTAAATGGCGGGCTTTACTTACGATCACTATCATGATTTTAATAGAGCTCTGTTACGAATACAATATTCTTAATTATTTAATTCGATGGTATATCGAGTAATTATAAAGTATAATTTAATATTACAATATAGCACACAAAATAGGCACTATGACTACGACACATAATACAAAAACTATAAAATATTATAAATTATGTAATTTAAAATTATATATTTTTGTGTTCAGTAACCATATTTTTTATAATAATACACTGATGAAAACTGTGGTTTTATCAAATAGGTATCAAATTACTTATAAATTCAAAGACAAACAAAGATTGAAGTAGAAAGTGTGAAAATCACAAAAGTGTTTTAATTATTATTTTTGTCCATTATCTTATCGTTTTCATTATATATGAATATTGAGTAAGTTATAATAATCAATTCAATTTGACTGAACTTTATACATAATTTGTTGCGTCGATAAAGGAATTAAATTATTTAAACTTTTACACTAATTTTATTGAATTTGCATTGCTATAGAAGACTATAGGTATTGAATCAAATAATACATACGGTATATTCAATATTGTACCATGTGAAATATAAACTTTTATACATTAAATAATTTTATAACCGATCATTATGATGAAAATGAAAATATTAATTTTATACAACACAAAGAAAAGTTCATTAGTCATGATTGTATTAAGAACTAACGACATAACAATAGTTGAGAAACATTTTTTTTTTTAGTTAAACCATCGGGAAATCAAGACTTTTCTAATTTATCGGATTGTATTCTTTTTTTATTGTTTACCATTAATTTCTCATTCCATTAGTTCTTATTTTCTTTTTGTGTAAAGTCTTAAGTAAGATTTTGGGCTTAATGGCGGTTGATAAATGGACGTTTTGTACATTTTCAATATGAGCGACAAGATGAAACATTTGAAACGCTTTTGATAGCTTAATCACTGTAAAATACAAGCTTTCTTAGCAAAATTAACTGAAAATATAATTGAACATGATTAATCTAAATCTTGAATAAACATTTACATTATAGAAATGAGTATAAATGTTAATTTAAGACGTATTATTTAATTAATATAATACGCGTATAATAATATTATGTAATACGTTTTTTAAATGTAAATCTTAAAATATATTCGTCAATTTTTAATATTATAGTCTATAAATGGTGGTTAATGTACAAAACACAATACATAAGTATGATAATATAAATAAAATGTGCATGTAAAAGAATATTATTTAGTGATAACTTTCTGCCGGGGAGATTGTATATAGACCAATTCACGTTCAGTTTTTAATTTTTTCAATTATTCAATTTTATGAAATAAAATTCAAATTTAGGATGGTTTTTTTTTACATAATAAGATACGTATAATTTATTTTTTTATTTTAGATTCTGAGCGGAGCGAGGAATGTATTGTTTCTACAAAGATGTTTTTTTTTCTATGTATGAAAATATTTATTCTGATAGAAATAATTTTCCTATTCTCACAATTTTCGGTAGAAAATCGTATCATCTTGGTACTTTATAAAACTCACTTTTCAAATTTCTTAAAAGTTTTCTCCTAAGAGAAGAAAAACTATCAAAAATGGCAAAAAATTAGCAAAATAACGATTTTCGTAATTTTGTATTTTTTATTTCGTAATAACTAATTTAGTTTCGATCGTATGAATTTGAAAATTTTTTTGAATACTAACATAGGTAATATACAAGTGTGGTAATTTGGTTGATTATTTGGCCTAGGTCATGAAATGATAACTACTTGAATATTGATCGTAAGGATTTGAAATTTATTTTACATGTTTACATATGCAATTTACACTCGTGGTAAATTTTAGAAAGGATTACCAGTATAATATATTGTAACATATTGAGATTCGCTCAGAATCGTAATTTCTCATGCAATATCATTTACATTCAAATCTTAATAATTATAATAAACCACTAATTTCTCCGAGGACCGATGGAACGAAGGAGGAACGTATACAATCGACCTATCCACTTTTTTTTTTCATTTAATTAACTAGGAGTTAATACATTTAAGACTTGAAATAGTTAAAAAATAATGATAACAGAATTAGTATACACAATTATACATATTATATTTATCATCTATACCTACCGACGCACACATTAATGCAATGAGATATGATTGGTTGACCAATTACAGAGCTCGATTAGACGACCGATACCCTTAAAAGCTGCATGCAGACCAAATGTTTTCATTCCATATACAACAGCGGACACGATGTCATCAACAATCTTTGTAGTAAACACGAAACATTCATCCCAGATTATAGTAGAGCTTTGAACTCGACAGACTGTGATTACGAGAATATTAGAGATCTTAGACCAAATCAACCGCTGAGTTATTGATGTAAATAAACTGAAGTGATACTGTAGTCAACCTTGGTTATTTAATAAATACGACACGAGTAGAGTAACTTAATTATAATTAAACATAATTTTTATACAAAATAACATAATTACTTATTATTAGGACTCGAGACTTCTAGCATTTGCATATTTATTTATAGCATGTTAAATAATAGCAGAGTTAGCTACAAGTCCGTTTTATACTAAAATGAATGCAGCTTTAAAAGTTTTTAGTGCATATTTTTGCATATTTTAGGGTTTTTACATTTATTCTGCTATTTTTATAATTATCATGTTATTTTTTGCATATAATTAGTTAATCTAAAAAAAATTAAGTAGTTTTGTGGTTTGAGCAACAAGTATTGCTTAAAATTCATATTTAATAAAAGTAAAATATAAAAATCGTATAAAGCCACGTTTAAATTAAGACTGTTCAGTGTCTAAAAACTATTTCGTTCGTTTGTTCGCTTTTATAATGTAAACGCGGCTTTACACGCGTAACATATCGATAACACTAGTTTATCGACACTAATAAGTTATTATTGATAGTAATTGATAATAATATAAATAAACATGAAAATTATACAAATACATTTTAAAGATGATAATGATTTAATATATTTTTCATAATTTGTGTGTTTTAACTTGAAATATTAAATTAAAAATCATTTTAGGTATACCTAACAGGTATTCTTTAACAGAATAGTATTGTGTTTGCAATTTTGTTAGCATTTTGCTACTTCAAATATAATATGTAGTGTTTTGCGTTATCTAGATAAAATATAGTTATATTTTTATTTTATCTAGATGAAAATTATTTTAAGTATCTTTTTACCTTATCTAGATAAATAAATAGGCTATCTGAAAATAATCATCTAGATAATTGTTCAATCAATGATTTAAAAAATTTTGACACAAAATTATTTTAAACCACGCTCTGTAAATACTACTTATAGTCTTAATTGGAGCATCAGATAGTTTATAATTAATAATAATAATATTTATAAACTAATCATGATAATAACAACTAAGGTTTATACCAAGTACGAACGTTAAATCTACAATATTAAATATTAATTATCTGATTTTTATCTAGATAAAATTGGTTATCTTTTAGCTCATCTAGATAAATTTAAAATCAATTATTTGTCATCTTATCTAGATAAATTATGAGTCATCTTTCTACAACATTGATAATATGTATAACTTTAAACTAAAAATATCTTTTATCCATTGCCACACATTTTATATGGACAGAATAAAAATAATTTTCAGTTAATTATATTACCTATAAGCTTTTATTTATGAATTAATAAATTATCATTTCTTGCGCGTTATTAGATGCTAGAATAACAACCATAAACGATTTTTAGTACATTACTTCAAATAGTACAAATATATTTATTTGAAATTGAAATTTTTTTTTAAATTTTAACAATTTAGCTTAAGTATTGCTATAAAAACTATATTTTGTAATTTACGATAACACTTGAAGTATAAGTACCAAGAAAATTGATCAAACTATCAATAATTACAATATTTTTATCAGTATATTGTTATAATATTATTAATAAAGTATCAATAATTTGATATCGGTATATTTTTTAAATGAGACGTTAAATTAATTTGGATAATATAGAAATAAAGTTTAAAGTTCAATTTTAAAAAAATATTTCTTTAATAAAATTTAATAATTATTGCCAATTAGAAAAACAGTTTATATTAATATAACAGTAGTTTTACCAACTATCTTTAAAAGTGTTACCAATTATTGGATATGGTAATATTATTAACGAAATAAATATTAAATGATATATTTGCATGAGTTCTATGATTTATCGAATTTACTATCGTGCATATTCGACATCTCATTCGAATTCTCGTAATAGTTCAGTGGACCTGAACAAACATATTAAACTGATTCTACTCGGATGATTCTATTTTGATTTATCCATTAGTATGCGCGTCAGCAATATCCAGTAACTGGTCGGTAGGTATTCGCTATTGTTATCAAAATCGTATTATAAATAGCAATATTAGATGATCGTGGTGAAAATGCGCAATCATGTTACAAATTCATATTATTTTTTATTCAAATAACATTTAATATATTAAATAATGTATTCAAGTTATTATTACCTATATAGGCTATGAATAAAAATAATCAAATTAAAGGTAAATTGATAGTATGAAATTAATTATTCCGAAAAAAAAAAAATGTTTTACTGTAGTACAATATTATATTATAATTTACAAGTTAAAATTTGTACTTTCTAATTAAATTTTCTTAGCGAACTTCAGTAATTTAATTCAAATCAATAACGTAAAATTAAATTATTTTGTAATTAACAAGACGTATCTTATCGTATTATTGTAAATATTTTGTTACAGATTTTAATAAAATAATAACTTATTTGAATAATAATTATAAACTTTGGAATTAACAAATTATTGAACAGTTTAAATAATATACTAAAACATTATAGATAATGTTAAGATATTATGCTATTATTTTATTATGTTAGATAATATTAATCACATATAGGATAATGATTCGAGGTTATATTATATCTTTATAAGTTTAAAAATAGAGTATTTTTTAAGACTACAAAAAAATTGTTATTGATATATTTTGAATATTATATAACTTTAAATAAGCAATCAACGCCTTTATAAAAAAATAAACTATCATAAAATTGCATTTAACCGTCAAAAGTAATGATTTTTTTCATTTTTAAAGGATTACAAAGTGGTTATATTATAGAAAATTTTGAAAAATATATTATAACTCGAGATGAAATATACGTTAAAGTTAACGTTAATATGATATTTTATGTTATTGATAACTTTTAGAAAGCATATAACAATAATTTAAGTCTTGTAATATTTATATCATAATAATTCATATCCATTATAGTTACTTTAAACAACGGTATTTATATCATATTATTCGCGTTATTTTTATCATGTTGAAAAATAAAATGTACAGTAGGAGATTTAATTTTAAATACAGGTACTTAATTAAAGCTATAAAAGCTATAAAATTTATAAAATGTATTTTATAAATATTTAACTTAAAATGTATGTTAGTTATTATACATTGAATATTTATTTAAAATTCGATTTTATCAAATTTTATATTGTTACATAAAACGTATAATATAATTATTACACAAAATAATATGAGAAATCTGTAAGATTTTCGTCGTTAAATCTATTAAATTCTTATTAAATTTAATATACACAAAAATAAACAAAACGTAAAAAAAAAAAAAAAAATATTTACTTTATCCTTATTATTTATGGTATTCGCGTTTTTGAAAAACGTGAGTCCCGAACTATAAATAAAAAAATAAAAAAAAACAAATCGATTATGCAAAATATAACCAATGATATTGAATCGCGTATTTCTCATACGATACTATTTATTTATTGTTTAATCTTGGTTTTAATCAAGGTAATTGATACAATATATATATATATATAAGAACGTGCTTTGTTTCAGTCGAAAATATCAAAAAAATGATTGTTTATACTTTACGGCCAGTTATAGATTTCCGCGCGTCAAATCGGTTTTTGTCTTCGGATTTAAATCTATCGACTGTCCGACGTAATATTTTTTTACGATTCGAAATAAAATATTGGATGTGAAACGAAACACAATAAAAAATCACACACAATGTGCGGCGAAACTATTTGGAAAATCATCTCCGGTAATAGCGGCGGTCGCGACGATTGATGGTTTTTTTTTTCTATATATTTTATTCTTTATTTTTTTCGAATGGGCGTCGCGAACAAGCCGCTACCCGCCGTTTGCGAGCGATACCGCGTCCGGAGCCGCAGCATCCGACCGCGAGTGGTAACAGGCGCATAAATCAACGCCGCGTCTCGGCAGGTATACGTTTCAAATATTATTTATACTATTCCCAGTTCGTCGCGTTTGCCCCAGATTCGATTCCGAGCCCCATCCATCTGTCTCTGTGCGCGCGTAAACAAAAGCCGATCCGAAACCGATACGTAAAACTATCGCGTTCGTACCGTCGCGCGTAGGATACAGGCGTAATACTATGCAAATACGCATGCGGAATGATCGAGAGACATTCGGCATATTTCACAAAACTATTCGGTAATCCGATCGCCCTGTATACACCGTGTTTCGATATTTGATCCGGTCGACTAGAACGTATATTCGTATACATATCCACCAGGGATACCGTCGTTTAAAAGACGAGCACATAATCATACTAACCAAAGAGTTGACTCCGTGCCTCTGTTGTATTTCGAACAGCGCACTTTTGTTAAATTTTAAAACTCATTCATTACCCGGAAAAAAGTATAACAATAGTATGAATAATTCCAATAGACGATAAGATGACTCGAGAATTGAAGTTACGCGTCGTCGTAATAATATAATATTTGGACTTGATATATTAGTATAAATCCAGTTTTCAATGACTAAATGGTTTACCTTTGACTTATTATTCAAAAACATTTATATTTTTTTAGCAGCACTCTTATATCTAACCGACAATTTACACTTTTCTTAGCGTATATTTCTGAAAAGTGTTATTGTGCTCATTACGTGTAACGTGGCCTTCTATATTGCGTATTGCACCAACTCGTTATAAAATAAATTTTATTATCGTGTACTTGTATATAGGTAATATAATATGTGCATAATGAGCATTAGGTATACAATGTACACGTGTAAATGTATAAATCGATTTTTAACAGGCGTATATAAAAAATTCTGTGATCTTCTATCCCTTTCAACCCTTCATTTTTTTCTTCCAACATCCTCCTTCCTTGTGTTTAAAATGGGATTGTTCCTTTTTTAGCATGTCAAACACCACTGTAGAGATACTGAACACATTGTTTTATATGTTTTTTTGTTTAATAAAAAAATATATATTTTCCTGTCCCATACCTTTCTCCTCAATTCGATTATTATTATTTTTTTGTTAGTTTTAAAAATCTAATACAACAACGATAACCTAACCTAATACAATAACAAATTTAGAAACTTGAATTTTCTAAAAAATGTCAATTCTAATAGAGGTAGTTTTGCAAATTTTTAAAAGTTTAGGATGGAAGGTAGCAGAGTTTTATGCTTATTCGCCTACTAGTCAAAACTTTAAAAATTTAATATATCCATATTACTATTTTATTAAATATTTTTGTATAGGTTTAAAAAAAATTCAACAATATTGACGAATTGGTCACCTTAGAATAATGAAAAAAACAATTGTGTTTTTTAAATTTTAAATTTATTTTTAAGCAATGGTTACTCAATTTAATATTAATTAATATTATTTGAGAGTGTAAAAAGTTGAAAATATTATACTTATTTTTATAAATAATACGATCATTTCTTTCCTACCTAAATGGAAGTGATGATTTATGCAATTTTTATAAAATCTTTATACAATGTTTGTATCATGAATTTCTTATCACTCTGTATATATATGTATACCGTTTTCACGCTATCTACTTGTTTACCCGTCGCTGCCACCGTACCCATTAACCACGTTATAGTTCATTTCTGATGACACCTAGTGCTGTGTGTAATATATATATATATATATATATATTATATATATATTGTACATTACACAATAAAACCCTACTTTGAAATGGATACGTCATGCTGTCATCGACACGAGTGCAACACATGTTGAGAATCCATCAAATTACGATAGCACGTGACTTCTGAAAGCTTTTATACATCATATAGACCCCCATATTGTGTTTATGCCATCAATTTTTCCATTTTGTTTGATAAAATAATTGATTTTTCTGAATTTGTTTTATATCAAAGTATCAGATAAAAGTCACGTTAATTTTCGTATAAACTTCTAATCAACGTGAACTCTTTCATAGTTTAGATTTTGAGCTCAGTAGGAGAACTATTTTTCCATGATAATAATATAGCCGTAAAATATCATGATTACGTGGCCTTTTGAAACCATGATTTCGCAATCATATTTTTCATTTGTATGAGTATTTGGTAAGAGTTTGGCATTTACGATTGGTGATTAAAATTTAAGTTTTTTTAATTATTGCGAAATTTGAATAGATTAAGAATTTAAAAATGTTATATATATGTACATAAATTGAATAATTCGTAAAACTCATAAAACTCAAACCACACAAAATTTGTTCATAAAAGTAACGGTTTAATGTATAATTATTATTAAAACAATAATTTGATTTATGTAGTAAATTATTATAACTATTACAAATCTTAAATTTAATATAAAAAAATTAAAAATGGGGATTTACTTAAATACGGACGCTACAACATCGATCTATAACATATTGATGCATTTATATCGATAACTTATATAATTTAGGGTTTATTTAAAAAGTTAGAATAGAGTAAGGTACAGTATTTTTAATCATGAAAAATGTTTAAAGATAAAAATACGAAAAATTGTTAAGATAATTTAATAAAATAATTTTATTATTATTACATTATTATCGATTTAAAAAAAAAAAAAATGCATATTTTATATTGTATTAATTAAATACATTTACATTTGAACCTTTAAAACTATACAATGAATAACATTCGAGAAACATCAGAACATATCGTTTTATGGCTGAATTTGATATAATAATAAGCGAAAATATTCTGTAAATATCAAATTCGATGCGATTTGCGAACTATTTTCTAAGGATGTTGCTTTACGATATATTCGATCGGAACTAAAATTAATAATCATATTTAGCTATAGATTTATGAAAACTTACAAATTGAAAACTCGAAGAACTACGGTCAATTAAAGAAACGTGTCCATTTTATATATTTATCACTGTCCAAACAACGGTGATAAAGTAAAAACGAAAACCAAGGAATCGTTTAAAAACGATATCTATGTAGGTCAATATAAATTCCCTTATTATACCCGGTATTAGGTAATATCTTTATAACATTTTGAAATGTAGAATTTTTTTATTTTGTTTTACCAAAATTTTGGTATAAATATAATTTAAATTTAGTAGCGATGCGCATCGTTACGAGAGACTTTCGGACGTGTATCCCTCCGGTAAACAAAAGTTAAGTGTTTATTAAATTTTGTATGTATCACGTATAAGACCTCCGAGAATTCATTTAATATAAATTGTAACAGAAAAGATAAATTTGTAAAATGTCAAAAATGTATATGATATATTGAAATATAATCTGATTAACATCGATACTCTGTGGTACATAAATTGTTTAGGTACATACAGTAACAATAATTAATAAAGTATTTATAAATGTTCTAAGTCTTAAAATTAAAAAAAAAAAAAAAACAATACATGTAATTTTCATTTCAAACCTAGTTTGTATTAATAATATTATTTATTTCAGTTGTATAAATAAACTTTATATTATTTTTTTTAAAAACAAAATCTTATATTTCTGTTATATCGAAAATACTTAAATGTTCTTATATTATATTTATTAATAATATATCCAAGTTAAATATTTTTGTTCGTTTCGTGTATAATTAAACAGCTAATAATAATAATAAAAATTATTTTTTTGTATACAAAAATTAAAATTGAATTGCTAAGTTCTTTATAATTTGTACGCATTACTGTTTAAATAAAGAACAGTTAATTATTTTAATTGGTAACCATAATATTTAGTTTCGTTCAAGACGCTCGTTAAAATTAAAAAAAGAAAACATATTTTTATTTTTTTTATACAAAACTCAGTTTTTCACTAATTGGTCGATACTTTAATGAATTGAAATCAATTTTAGTATTTCAATTACTTAAAATTAAATTTCACTTAAATTTCGAATATTAAAAATGTTATAACGCAATTAATTTTAAATTAAAATAAAACTAATAATTTTCTTTCTATCATATGATGTATTGTTATTTCGCAATGTTCATCAATATTGACTCTTCGTCATATGATGATTACTTTCGCCTTTGCTCAAAATGTAAACTTAACGTTTCATATTTTGTTAAATTAATATCTTGAATGAATATTATATTAGCTTTATAGTACCAAAATTTATTCATTTACAATAAGTAACAAACTAATAACCACCAAAGTTAATTATTTAACCTAACGATAAATATGATAATTTTTCGCCATCATTGAAATATTATTATCTTTATAATATGTTACTTTTGGATTTTGTTGATCTGAAGGTTACTATAAAAAAATTTACATCTTAATATTATTCTAAGCACTGTTATTAATAAACATTAATAAAACACGATTTTTAACACAAATTAATAAACCATTTTTAATAATTTAAAATAGTTCTTTTATAGTTTTATGTGTATAATAAATTAGTGACTATATTATATTTTTTTATGTACATAGTTCATAATATTATTATATTACTTTCAAATGGTTAAAAATATAAAAGTTTAAACAATTTCTTAAACTCTTGTCATAATGCTCTGAATTTTAATTAATTTTCATCTTATATTATTCCTGGGATATTTGCCATCTTCCAGGCATAATTTTACCGGCGTTCCTGATAAATATTATTATGTGTACAATACGTGTATACAATCAATAAATCACGTTGTAGGTAGACAATTTGTTTAATGAGTTGAGTCTTATTACATTTCTTATTTAGCTGTTATTATATTCTATTATGATGGCAATGAACTGATTCATGTATATGAAATTCGTACATTTTGAAATTAAATTATTATGACTATATTATTTATAATACTGAACTATTGAATTAAATATTAAAAAAAAAAAACTTATTTTATTGATACGACGTATGATAAAGCACCAATAATTACGATAGGCTTGTTTCGCAGTATACGATTTTCCACGGATTAAATTTTTTTTTAAATATCTACGCATCTTTAAGCAAAAATATTTTCATTTGAAGTATGTCAAACTTCAGTAGGTATGTAAAATAACACCATCAGTGATTGGGCAATACGTTCGTTTTAACTTGTGTACGTGTTGTTAAAGTAACCAAGCTATATTCAGAGTCATTCGTTTTAGTTAAATGTGAAGGGAAAACGTGACCAGTTTAATAATATTTTTATTACAAACATGAACATGATGATTCAAGATGTCTGTTATGCTCATAGTCTGCCAAATAGCTACGTTTGAAAAATGTTATAAATCTAATTTAAAACCAATTAAACTAGTTATTGCTATTTTGTTATTAGTTATTTGCATATTATTATTATGATAATTATGATTAATTATATTCATTAAACTCACCCTCATACATAAATTGTATGAAATGTCAAACATTATCACGATGCTTATTTATTGTACCAATCTTATCAGCTACCAACAGCATAAAATATATTTGTAGCACTTTGGAATTCTTGATCACTATAAACTTAATTAAACACCATTTATTGTATAATGTAAGAATGTTCCAACGTGCATTATAGGATCGCATTAATGTAATACTCTGGATTAAATTTAAGTCTATCTAATATGCTTTATCATTTATGTGAACGTCAGAAATAATTATCTTATTAAAATTTTTGAAATAAAACAATAAAATGAATATAGGAAAAGAGTATAAAATGAATCTTACAAAATGTGTCTTCAAGCAGAGTCGTGCAGATAGGGGTCATTGGAAAAATATCCGGCCGGAAATTATGCTCTTCTACTTTGTGATACATTTTTGTTCTTCTTGGCAAGTAAAATTTTGTTAAACGGGGATATCGGTCGTATGGTTTATTCAAATGCACAGATTGTTATTTAAAATATATAAAATTCTGATTACGGGTCAATAAACAATTCTATTATGTTAAAACTTTCTTCGAAAAAAAAAAAGAAAAATTGGTTTCTGTTGACAATAAGTTATCACTCGTGAGTGGGTGCACAAGTGAAATCAACGGATTTAAAAAAATAAATAAATAAAATAAACGTATCATATGACTGAAATTGTACGTGTGATGTTTGAACGTTTATTTTAAAATGTATATATTATTTGATGTACTATCTAAGACACTAAGGTGAAACCATAACACTCCAATTCGAGACGTTTGGAATAAAATATAATTTTATTCAATGCTCATTTTTTAATCTATTTAATATTAATAGACTGAATGTTTTTAAACATTAAGGTTCTGATTGTTATATGGTTTTAAGTGACGTGTAAGTATTAGGTAAAAACCAAAGAGAAACCTATTTTTTCAATTGAATTTATATTAATTCAGTAAAATACATTTTTTTTCTTATTTTTAACAATCAACAATGATTATTTGTAAATTGCAAAACAAAAATAAACTATAATATTCATGAATATTCAGAGTAGTAATTATTATAATAATATTGTGATACAAGCACAATGGAAACATTATTTTACTGTAAGTACCTACAAGTTTTCAACAAATTCAATATAAGGTGAATACTTTTTGAATTTACTTAATTGATTTTAACTAGAATAAGTAAAAGTGGCAATAATTTTTACTGCAGAGATAATGTACAATGTACCGTAAATATAGTCATTTAATTTCAAATAAAAAATGAAATGGAAATTGAAGAGAAATATAAAAAGAGTGTGACAATATGTGGCGTCCAGAAAAGATGACAAAAAAATATAAAATACATAATTACAGTTTTTTCAAATATATTATAGCCTTGGTTATAAAATATTTAATTTTAAACGTGAAATCGATGATAATATTTAAAATTCTAAAATTATTTTAATATATTTTTCATGTATAGGCAATTTTCCGAAAAAATGAT
The DNA here is from genome assembly GCA_013282895.1 of Eriosoma lanigerum. Classification (NCBI taxonomy): domain Eukaryota; kingdom Metazoa; phylum Arthropoda; class Insecta; order Hemiptera; family Aphididae; genus Eriosoma; species Eriosoma lanigerum. The sequence continues at coordinate 49,395,935 of CM023359.1, forward strand.
TTTATGTAGTGAAATTGCCTATATATTACGCCGTCTCTAGGTGAATGTTTCAGTAACTGCCTAGACGTTTAGTAGTAAATTCTTTCATTTAGACTTAAAATTGGTTTAATATTATTATTTGGACAATTGATGTTATATAAAATCCTATATATAATATTGCATTTAAATGTTGGAAAAGTATTTTATACTCAACAAACTGAATGAATAGTTTTTTACGTAATATATACATATCGTATATTATAATGATTGTTACATTCATAAAATACAAATCTTATTATTATTATTTTTATATTATAATAATTAAAAGAAATAATTGAAATTTAAAATGTAAAAGAATTAATTGTTAACTAGTTGAGAAGATATTCTTTTTAATTTTGTATATCTGTTCAAAATAACTACTTTTATAATTCTAAAGTTTAAATATTATAATTATTAATTTATGTCATATTCTTAATAAATTGATTTAAATTTTTGTAATACGGACTTATTCGATTAGAGCTGATATTATTATACATGTAATAGTTTATATATTTGTAAATAATTAGTATATTAAAATATTTTAATTGTTATAAAATATTATAACTTTATTCAAAAGGTTTCACAGAAAGTAAATATTGATAAAGTAAACATTCGTTAAATACGAATAAAATAAAATATATAATCTGTTAGCTGAATATTATATTATATTAACTAATAACTATAATGGTTGCATACCTATCATTATTATTCGTCACGGACAATGAAATATTAATTCCGCTTGATAAGCGTCGAATTTTACGAGGCTTTACCATTCTCGCACCTATAATGTAATTTATGAGAACATTCCATCCATATTCGAATATTGTCACTATTGTTCATTTAGAATGACATGATAAATGCTTCAAAATCCAATTGTAATAAATAATAATAATAATAATAATAATAATAATAATAATAATAATAATAA
>CM023359.1:49396890-49407329 GCA_013282895.1 Eriosoma lanigerum
TTATTATTATTATTATTATTATTATTATTATTATTATTATTATTATTATTGAAATAACAATAACGCGCTCATTATACATTTTCAAATGATTATTCGGTACATGAATCGAATTAACACTGTGGGTTTAAACCCGACATATGTCAATATAAATAAGTACACACTGTCTCGGTACATTACCGGATGGTATTATTTTACAATGAAAACCATTCGAAGCACTTCATCAGTTTATAATATATATATACATATATATGGATCATTAATAGACCGATGATTAATGAGTTGACCTATTAAACATATTCCGCTTCTTTCACGTAATTCTATCGTCGATAAAACGTTAACCAGGAAGGTTATTGTAATTGTTTTTTTTTTTTACCTGACACAAATAGCGAATAGGAATAAAACAGTATTTAATAAAACTATTTTTTTTCTATCAATGGTAATTATCGATAATCGCTTCGGTGAACAATAATAATTTGGAACAAGTGAGAATATTAATATATGCATGAGATAACACATTATTATTATTGTCGGATTATGCCATAAAACGTTTATTTTTATAGGTTTATTGAATATGATATTTGTGGATTTATTATTATTTGCATAAATGTGTTCATTCTAAATACATATCATAAAGATATGAGTAAAATAATCTGAAAATACTTTTGCGTAATTTATAGTGCATGAAAAAATTATCATTATAAAAACATATGAACAATAATAATAATAATAAATAATACGATAACTGAGTTGAAAATTCATTTTGATTGGTTTGTATTGGCATAAGTGTATATTATAATTAAAACTGTTAAATAAATTATTGATCTTTGAACTTCGAAAAATAAAAAAGAATGACTAAAAATTGTTTTTATTTTAATATTATATACAAAGTATAATGTATATAAATACTTTTTTAATTATTAATGTTCCTTAAAAGAATTATGACATTGTGAGTAGAGATTTTAAATATAATAGTGTAAATATTAAAGTATTAAGCAGGATACAATATGAATAATTATTCAACATAAACCTACGCAAACTAACCATTATTTTGGAATAAGAATGATTGTATTTAAAAAGCAATATTCTAAATGATAATATAGATCGTGATTTAACTAAATCACGATTTTAGTTAATTAATTATCTATTTAATTAACATAGGTACTGTAAATATATTAAATAGAAAAAAATAAAGTAGTATAATAGATTTAACAAATAATTGTGTATTTTTGTTATAACCAAATTATTTTTAATGCTTTAGAATATTCTAATTGATGTTTGAAGAATAAATGAAGATTGTAATAAGTTGTAATAAAATATATTAAAGATTAAAATTTAAAATTCGTTGAAACATTAACTAAAAAGATAAAAAGGATTAAGAAATATAGAATTTAAAAATAATCATTAGTAGCATTTTTTAACGCATTCAAAAATAATTAAATAAATGTAGGTATATGTATAGTATATCGTATGTAAAAATTGTAATTTTTAATTAAATATCATACGAGAAATAACTCTTCTTCTTAAATTTATCATATTTACTTGATATAAATATCATATAGTTTTAATTTAAAGATAATGACGTGATAAAATCTAAAATCTCAATATTATTAATGGTTGGATAAAAATTTAATTAATTAAAAATAAAATGTTTATTTTATCCATTGGATGTTTAATACTTAGTCGTAAATAAAAAATAAATAGCTATAAATGAGCTGAACTATTAAGAAGTCAGAATCTCAAATGTAATTTTATGTAAGCATAATTTTGCCTTAATTCGTGGAACTTTTAGATTAAATTGATAAAATTAGCACAAAGTTTCAAAACAAAGTCACGATTAATTTCACAACCGTTCAATTGTAACAGAAGCACTTTGTATTCTGTTAGCACACATGAAGTTTCAAGTTTTCCATTTATATAGATTTTAATCAGTAAAATTTTAAAATTGAGTTATTTCCAAACTAAGTGTATAGAATAAATATGAATATAATATTTACAAAAAAGAGCTTAATCGAATTTATTTGAATATTTAAATAGATAATTTAATCAAAATTGTGTATTATTTTATTTTGTTGGACGTAAAAATATAAAAATATGCATAATAAATGATTTTGTTATCAAATATGTTACGAAACATGTAATTGTATCACTACAGAGATGTTATCTTCTTTTATAACTTTGTGACCTTCACCTTAAAACCTGATTTATGATTATAATCGAAGTTTTGATAAATAAAAAATGTAATAATACCCAAAGGATAATATATATTATATATAAACCATATTATTGACAATATATAAACTTTAGATATATACTTCCTCTAAATTTCATTTTGAAAACTACTTTTATCTCTTTGATCATAAATCATAATTTTTTTTTTTTATTTATTGAAATTGCGAATTTTTAAAATAATAGACTATACAAATATTATAATTATTTAAATTATAAGTAATAGAAATGCATCGTTTAATACATTTGATAACAATATAATCATAATACTGAGCTAAATTTATATAATTTTAGAAATGTAATTACTAAATTATACAAAAATAAAATTTTTTTTCTAGAATGAATTAAATACAAAATCGAAGCTCATCTTGTTAATATAAGTCGTTACTTCTAATATTAAATGATATTAAATTTAAGAAGAATATTGTGTAGAATAAAAAAAAGTGAGAAAAACGTTCCTTTGTTTTTTGGACATGCATTTATCCTGCGTAATTTATTCGAGAGATAAACCTTACCATCCTTATACTTCAAACTTTCGAGCATTTATTTAAAAGTTTAAATGTGACAATTTAGTATTTAATTGTCAGAAAAACCTTTTCGATTTTCAGTTCACATGCGAGCAAATTGATGCACTTGATGTAAAAAATACACATTTTTATAATACATTTATGTTATACTACACAATATTATAAATTTTATTATAATAATTTATCAACTTATTAGCCAATTACATAAAATACTATACTTAATTCTATTATGATTTAATATACTAGGTTATCTAAATAATTCAATATATCTATTAAGTCTATTAGGTTTGAACGATATAATATTTTAGATTTGCAGCTTTTGTGTACAAGTATGGCACAGTGGTATTCCAAAAACATTATATAATATAAAATAACCATTTTTTATGCAATCTATTTAAAATGTTAAAAAAAATCGTTCAAAATAATTATTTGCTCTTAAATTTTATTTTGATCATATATTTTTATAGTAAGTTAATCTCGTCATAATGAATTGACAATTGCACATACATTATTAAATTATATGTGTATTTTGTTTTCAAATATACATTCATCGTATTGTGCTGTACATTAATACATTTATATAGTATATAAAATATTTTCAGCGGGATTTTTACAGCAATTTAATAGTAATTGAAATATAATGCGCATATAGGGTGATCATGAGTTCGTATTACAAAAAAAGAAAAAAAAAACGTTGCGTGATGATGTATTCTGTATTGTTTTTTGTAACATGATTTTATGATTACCCTATAGCCGCATACTCGTATAATAATATATTATATAACGTTATAAATTATTATTATTATTATTTTTTATCTAACTTACCAATTTGCATTTTTATTAAAGTTTTACTATACTCATCAATTTATTGTGTGTATAAAACAGCATACAATTCAATAATACAAATGCCTGTACAGAGTGATCAGAAATTCTTGTCACAAAAATAATGATATTATTGAAAACTGAAAATAATTTTCACAGTTTTTGTTATATGAAATTCTGATCACTCATCTGTACATAATTGTATTTATTTTATCGTTATTATTATTAATATTATTATTTGTTATTAAATAGTATTTTTATTGAATTGATAATGAATTAATTACAATATCTCATACCTGTGTTAAATAACTTTTTTTCATTTTTTCATTTTCAATATATAGAGAATTACATCAATTTGAAAAACTAACAAAGATTATTAAAAATTTTTATGAAATATTTTATAGACTTAATAATGTTTCTCACGACTGGTAATTTTATTTACATATGTTTTCCAAGATATGGAAATCGCTTTTTAATTAATTTTTCAGTTGTAATTATATTTATAATTAAAATGTACTAACGTAATACTTATTTAAGTGCAACTTGGAATATTATTTACTCTTGAATTTTTTTTTTTTATAGTAATTTGATTAACTTAAACGAATTAAATTTTTTAATTTTGTTTATTGGAAAACATAAATATATTCTTTTATCTTTATTTCAGTTTAGATGGAATTAAATTACATATTGTAATAATTGAACTATACAATACAATTTGTTTTGCTTAAGAAGACGGTTTAATGAACATTTTTATTGAGTAGATGGAAAGAATGAACATAGGGGATAAGGCCTATGATAGTATATATATACAATATTTTTAATATATATAAATAGTTTTAACCAGCTTAGGTTCTTGCTAAAGTAAAATATATTATAAATTATAGTTAGTTCTTTGTTCAATAAATATAATTTTAACTCTATACGATTTCATTACAATGGTATGGCCACTAAAACGGCTTAAGTAATTTTTAGCTATTGCCTGTCCTAATGAACGCAGAATGATTAATAAAAATAATTGTTCCATAACGTGTTAACATAGCATATCCTAATTTCAATCTGTTTTCTGTAAAAATCCACATTAATGTAAAAATATATATTAAAGTATGAATGGTAATATTGATAAATACAACGTATACGGTTATATTTATAGCCAATACAGATAGACCGATAGTGTAGACAATAGAGACACATTATTGTTAACTAACATTTATGGACACTTGTCATAGTTGTCATTCATCGGTTTTTCATTGAATTTCATTTTCGGAACAATATTATTTTTGGTCGTAAGATAAAAAGTAATATAAACAGTAAAACAATAGCTATACACTATTAAAAGTGAAATTTCGGTTTGGAAATAACATCCTAACGTATATGTTTTGACCGTGTGTTACAATAATATACGGTGGTTTTTACATTGTCGATGGCTACAGTTGTCAACAACGATATTATTCTACACTTGGTTCTAAGACAAAGACAAAATGCTCGCGTGAGCAACACCGTAAGAAATTTCTTAAGAAGTTTATAGCATTACGTATATAATAACGATCATCACTGGATTAATAATTCGTTTCCATGGAAACTAATTAGAACTGAAACGCAGCCTGCAGGTACTCCATACTGCAGGGTCACGTAACCGCACGCGCTGTTAAATTTAAAAACGCTTTCACTCGGAACGCGTTTGATTTAAATCTCTTTGAATCGCCTGACATCGGAATAGTGTGTTGGTACCCCGGGCGAAATCTTATTTAATTAAAAAAATTGATCTTATCTAAAACCGCTCGACAAATGCCGCCAAACGATTGTGATTAAACATCACACAATATACATCTATTGGTCTATTAATTTCGTTTTGAATGACGAATATATCGTACGTTAAGTATATTTTTAGTAAACACAATTTTTTTCTTTCTTACTTAATAATAACATCGTTCAACGGCCACCTCCAGTGCCGTAGCTAGAAATTAAAATGTATGTAATGAAATATTAATAAAATAATTAGTCAATTTTTTTTTTTTTTTTTTTTCTATTAATCTTTTGATCAGTTTATTTATTTTTTATTAATTAATAATATTATACAGTCCCGTGCTAACTATAATTTATACGCCCTAGATCAATCATATTTGGCGCCCCTATTCAATGTGAGTAGTGTCGTACTTCTTTTTATCTTGAAAATTAACTGACTTACCGACATTTTAATTTACAAATAAAAATTAATCTTACTCTTTAAACAGCACGAAAGTTTTTTAGACGGATATCCTTAAATCGAGATGAGAACTTTTTCATGATGGTATTTTATATCATGCGCCACTTTTAAAAATGAAAGTTTTCCCGGCGTGTATATGCGTAAAGAAACTTACATATCGACGACTGAAATATTTAGTAATCTGTAGTATTTTTTATGATTTATTTATATATTGTTATAGTCTACTATCTTTAGTTAATTTACGTGCTCCCACATATAAACACGCATACAAGCACTCACAAATATTGCTCGGAGAACCCGTTTACTTACTGTTAACTTGAACTTCATTGTACATAAAGATTTTATCGGTGTTGTTAGGAATTTGTCGGTGACCTGTCTATATTATATCTCGCTTAAAATATATTTTTATAAATAGTTTTTCTTTTTATTTAAACTAGTATGATTGTAACACAAAATATATAAATACTTATACTATAATAAGATATTCCCCTTATGTAGTTCAATTCTGTTGTTTTTTGGTGTATGTTTACTATCCTTATTATTTTTGGATCATGAGCTTTGTATTATTATCGTCATCCTTATCATAAGAATATTGGTACAAACTACAAATAACGGAGATAATATTGAAAACGAATGTAATTCCCACCGTACTTGTATCACGAAATTGTGATTGATCTGTATATTTGATTATGAATTCAATTTTGTAACTGAAATATTAATCGAAAATATAATATTATTTGTTTATTGGATTACAATAACTATTATTTATAATTGAAAATACGATTTCCTAATGTCATTTTAGAAAATAATTTTGTGCAAGATATATTTTGATACGAAACTTTAAATAAATTTAAAATTGATTTTCCAAAAATGATTTTTAGAAAAAGTTTTTTTGGGGTGACCTCGGATCACCATATCATCTGTAAATAATCATCTGGATAAAATAAGCAGCCTCATATTATTATAACAGTCATCTCGTTATGGGTTACAAAATGTCTAAATCAGGCTCTCTGACAAATAATGTACCGACAATTTATGCCATCGTATTGGTACTAAATATTATACAATAATTATATCAGGCGCACACATTATACTCGCGATAATTATCACGAGACATTAGTTCGATGCAGACACATTACGACGTATACAGTTGTGCGTTTGTCGCGCAAATATAATAAATTATGGCGAGCGCGAAGAACGAAAATGCGCATATATGATGATAACGTACTAACGTGGCTTTTTCACCAGACGAAAATGCCAAGTGTTAGAAACGGATATTAAAATCGTTTTATTTAAGTATAGCGGCCAACGTGTGTTCATAACGAACAATAATATTATTGTACATAACCCATATACTGGCAGTCAAACGGCGGATAGAGAAGGGAATTTCGTGCGAAACGATGGATGAAAGTGGTAATTTTCGCGATTAGAACAAATACACCGCCGTGAGGGCTTTACATAGTGGTATAATTATTATTAAACTGTTAAACAAGAAGAGCACGTCACTCGACCTTTTCTTGTAGCGCCTTTTCCGAAATTAAATTTTATTACTACTACTACTACTACTACTTCTACTACGCGTTCATAATAATATCCATGTAAATAGGTACACTCGCTATTTGCGCTTTTTCCTGAATAATACGCGGTCTTTGTAAAATTCGAATCGATGTTAAAATTATTTTCATGTAAACGTATTATTATTATTATTATTATTATGAACGCTGGTCAAGTTTTAATTAATTTTTTTTATTCGTTAAAATAAAGTGTTCTAGAAGTGTTCAATTTAAATTAATAGTTAAAAGTTACTTTTAATTTTAGTTTTCTTAAAAAAGTGAAATGAAAACAATAATAACTCGGTTAAAAAGTTTTAAAAATGTTAAATACATATGTTAATTATATTTTCGTTTTATCTTTTATTTATAACTTATTTTTTAGGTATCTAATACATATTATATTGCCGAATTTTAAATTATTAAAATATTAAACAGTTGTTGAGCCATGTTAAATTTAATATAACAAAATTTTATTTTATATAAAAGTACTCAAGTTATTTAATTTAAAGTCCATAAAAAAATTTTAATTAAAAAATAATTTAGTAGTTTATAAAAAAAGTCTTGTTAAAGCTCATCTTTGATTATAATAAAATTCTCTGTGTATGTATGAGTACGTATTTATGTGAAATTGTGAAATTTCCGTTTGATATGATGGAAAGTAATTAAAACGGTAATATATATAAATATATTGGTCTATCATTCAATTACGTTGTTAAAAATTAAGTTACACAATATAATGTAATGTGAAGGCATGTTTTGGGCGTGGGTACATTTTAAATGATAAATGTGTATTTTTTGAACATATTATTTTACTGTTATTAAAAAAAAAAAAATTGTATTATTATTTATTATTATTATGATGATACCCAATAATCAAAATATTCCTAATAATATTACTACCTATGCTATATTAAAAATGTTACGATTAATATTTTTTGATTTTTATAATTTATTTAAAAACAAAGTACATTTTACGAATCACCGAATTTCAAACATATAAGTATAAAGATTAAATATTGTTATATTTAAAATACATATATAAATTTATAGGTACATACATTTTACAAGTTTTTAAATATGAAAAATATTATACAATCGTTTTATTTAAATGTTATCTATCAGTTAGTACTAATTATATTAATACGTACATTTAGTCTATTATGTGTTTTCTTATTTAAAATTGAAATATTTACCATTTTCAGTAACTTTATTAATTTAAAATCAAATTAAATCAAATTATTATAATTTCTTTGAAATGTTAAACACTATTTACATTTTTATACTTCAAAACGTTATTTTCTTCATAAATAAAATCATGCAAACATTTTTATTCATTCATTTTTATTATTAATCAATTGAAATAGAACAATGAAAAACATAATAATATGAGCAATATAATATAAGTTAATATAGTTAATATTATATTATGATAATTGTAAAAAAAAATCAAATACTTCATGTTTTAGATCATTGAAAAGTTTTTACATAAGAAAATATAATAATAATATGGAGAAAATATTTTTAAAAATATGATGACTACAACTCGTAAGTATGTGAACCGCGAATAAATGAATTGCTGTTTCATCGCAATGTTGGGTGAGTATATAGTAAAGAGCATTTTCCGCACATATACTAGTTCGCCTCCAGACCTCATTATAATCATACCACTTTTACGACTAACCATAACTACAGAGTACAGACGCAGCACATATGAAATGTGTAGACAGACAAAAGTACTGAGGTATATGAAATTTCGAACACAAACAATAAAATCAATAAGTCAACTGTCAGGTTGCTGTTTTTCCAAATGTTTTTTTTTTCATTTTTATTTTTGTCTCCTCTATAAATCTTACAAATAACTTATATACTATGCTTTTTTTAAAATATATATATATTATTAAAAAAAAAAATTCATGCAAATGAACAAAAACTGTTATGATAATTCCTAATGTGGTATTGCATAATTTTAATTTAATTAACATTTTTCCACACAAAATTATAGAATTTGAATCAGTATATGTAATATCAACAATCTAATTCCCTAGTATATTTAATTAACCGTATTACAGACGCTTTGTTGAGTGTACCGTGACTTAATTTGCGTTGATTTTGTTTCAGACGACGCGTTAATATTTTAATACACAATCCAATTGTTGAATACATAATTATTTTTACAACATAGTCATTGTATTTATTTTAAATTATAGTTTCATTTGAATAGTTTTAATTATAAATCTATGATTAAAATATATCTATCATATTATATATTTAAGGATAAGGGGTAAGGATGATACTGCTTAATATTGTGTATTTTTTTTATAAATAAACGATGGGGGCCAGAAAGAAAGTAATGCGATATTAGTTCCCTCCCAGCTTTCGGTTCAAACCGGAAAATAAAAATTATATATAATTTGCAGCAGTATGAATATAGGGTCTATTATTGTCAATGACGCAAATAGTATCATATTATGTCATGCAGGGCTTAAATTCGCACTGTATTTTTATAATTCTAAATAAACCCGTATGAGATGAGATTTTTTGATTAAACTATATTTTCGTACCTGATATATTTCTATAAAGAGTTTGAACATAGTTTAGGTGACTAAGCGCCCTAAAGTCCCATATCTATTTTCACAAATAGTTATTGTTTTGTTATATTTATTATGTTGTCATTATAATTAATTTTTAAATATTTGGATTTTCAGCTCATTAATATTGTAGATTTAGTTTGCGTTTATAAAATATTCATTGCTTATACTACTATGATAATCGAAATCATATTATTATAAACGAATACAATGGAGAAGAAAAAAAGAGTGAGAGCAAAAATGGTTAGCTTATATTCTCGCGAAAAACACGAGACATGTTCATAATGATGCAAACTGAGCAAGTCGTTTAGAATAAAAAATATAATTATATAGTTTAATATAATTTATATTTAAATTATTGTAAATTACTATAACGGGACAGGTGAGCAGAATTAAACTATATTTACTAAGACAACATAAAGTAACTTAGAAAGAGATGAAGAAAAGGGACTTTAAATGTGTGGCAATCAATTATAATAATAATAATAATAATAATAATAATAATAATAATAATAATAAT
>CM023359.1:49407339-49524975 GCA_013282895.1 Eriosoma lanigerum
ATAATAATAATAATAATAATAATAATAATAATAATAATAATAATAATAATAGCAAGGATTATGTTCTGGCGGTGCAAAAATAATGGTAAATTATTATAAATATTATAAGAAAATAAAGTGTAAGATACATATAAGTACTATATTACATTATTATGTAAAATAAAATAAAATTGTCAATATCAATATAAGCATATACAATTTATCTCTTCAATATAATTATGTCGTTAACAAAATAAAAGTTTTTGTTGTATAATTATTGATTTTGAATAAAAAAAAGGAATAGAAATTAATTTTATACAAACAATTAGCAGTACTGTTTTAAATTCTGAGTAACGCTAGGAATGTATTGGTTTTACAGAGATGTTTTATTTTTTAACTATTTTTTTTTGTCTGAAGATACTTTTTCGGATAAAAATAACGGTCCAATTACCACAAGTAGGATATGCTTCCAGTAAAAAATTGCATCTACTTGGTACTTAATTTAACGAATTTTTCGAATTTTTCAAATGTTTTTCTTTGCATATGAAAAACAACCAAAAAAATGGTTGAACAACTGCGAAATTTACGGAAATGAATTTGATTTTAAATATTTTATGATAGTTAATGAAATTTTTAATCAATAGACTTTAAAATATTTTGAGTATTCTACATGCGTGATACGATTGAAAAATATCTGGAATCTCAGGATCTGCTCTGAATCATATTTTTATATCCAATATCATTGTATTCAAATATTGATTGTAATAATAAACCTCAATGACGGGCAAAGGAGGAACGCCTGGAAACGACCTTCCCTTTTATATATATATACTGATAATATGTCATTCAATGTTGATGTACCTGCTGATATATTTAAATTATTAATGTTTTATTCTTATAATTTAGTAAACATTTAGAACAGGTAAAATGGTTATTATAAAATCATGTAAAATATTTCGTTATTATAAGAAACTTAGGAAATACATTTTTAACAAGTGAGTTTAGAGTACATTGAAAATATTTTTATTTTGTTTTGAATTTAACTGGACTTTATACTATGAATACATTAGACCTAATGTATTGATGTATTGACGTTATAAGAATAACTTAACATATATGCACCTACTTAAAACTTCCGTTCGGAAATCCGAGAATGAAACTTTTGTAATCGCCTGTTCCGTTCAGCTAGTCGTTTGCTATTAGAAAACTTTTAAATAATGCAATGTTTATTATCTAAAGGAAAGGTAAACGATTTTCTGTCAAAATATAGGCTAAACGTCATTTTTCAATGTAATGATTAAGTTTCAAAACTCAATTTATTTATATAAATCATACAATCATAAAATTAATAACAACTAAATTATACGATATATTATTATGCGATTGATAACGAAATTAGATATATATGTTAATTTTGGTAATGGATAGCATGTACTAGGTGCGAATACAGGCAAAAATTTCGGGAAGGATTTTTGAAAAAAAAGTAAAATATTCATAATTATCATAAATTATATATTTATAATTTTACTTTTTGTTCCTGATAATTCGGGGGATGTTTAAACCCACAAAACTCCCTTGAGTTCGTCCCTGTCATGTACTATTGTAATAATTCGGTATATTTTTAAGGAAGAATTTTAAATCAATTATGAGATCCAATAACATAAGTATAACACTGATTAGATTGGTTCATTCAATAATTAATTTTTTTTAAAATAATAAATTGTTTTTTTTTAATATTTAAATAACAATATTTATCAAATCGTTATTATGTTTAATTTAATTGACTGTATAATATTCTAATAATTTATGGCATGTAAAGAATATAGTGAGAGTTTGTCATTTAATGTTTTGAAAGGAACTTTCAAAAAAAGATAACAAGTGCAATAATATATTTCTTTTGTATATTTTCTATTATTTTTTATATATTTTTAACGTTAATGGATAAATCATAAATATATTGTCAATGATATAGTAATAATAATATTATACGTTTAATCAGTGTATCTCTGACTCTTGTCTATGATATGATGCTTGATTGATGAAATACGGAAACGTAATGACGACGTATAACAAAATTGATTAATGGAATATTTTCGAAAATGTTTATCGATTTGGTATAAACATTTTAAACATTTACTATTTTGATAAAATATCCACAGTCAATAAATAAGTAACTACATGTTATATACCTTTAAAAATGTATAACGATTAGTGTTCACCATAATGATATACTTAACCATACCTTACCTTGATTTGTTATATTTATAAACATTACGTGCTAAATTAAAATATTTATTTATTATTAGCCTACTGCACAATTATTATAAATCGATTTTAAAATATTATATTTTAATACAGTGAACTTTGATACTTACTTCAATTGAAAAGCGGAAGTAAAATTGAATTTTTTATTAGATTATAATATTACATTTAAATAAATATTCGTAACCGACCGTTATTTCGTAAACAAGAATACATTTATTTTGAGAATAAAATTAGAATACAAATGTATAAAAAAAAGTAAGCTTTTAAAAATAAATTTCTGTGGTTATATACCAGAACACGGGTTCATATTAATGAATAATTTATAAAATATTTTTCGTAAAAGCTATCTGTACTATTATAATAATAAACTACTTTTTACTTTACTTAGCTCACTAATACCGCAAATATAAAAAAACGTAGTAAACATTAAAAGTCATCCTGTAATTTTAACAGTTAAATTTACAAATTTAGCATGAAAAGTTCACGTGAAAGTCGGTCAGACGTCTGATTTATTAAATATTTATCAGACATATTGTTAGAATTGATTTATTAAATCGCGTGCAAGATAAATTATATTTTGTATAATAGAAGTAGATAATATGAGTTTTATAGAAAAAACTAATATTTTGATAGCTATGTTTATTTTAATTAAAACAAAATTATATATACTAAGAATTCAAAAAAAAAAAAAAAATGTTCTCTGTTGATTAATATATCAATATTTTAAAAAAGAAAACATAATAAATCATAAACGTATGAACAATAAAAAAACTACAATAAAAATTATGTATGACTTTAACTAACAAGTTAAAATCCTAGAAAATATATTAGGTAATATATTATAGCTATTAATAAACATAACTAATTGTTGCGAAAAATGTACATGGTGTTATCCAGTTTTATTTGTATGTTCAACCAGAAAGAAATATTATAACATATTCTTGTTATCGAGATCGTTATTAGATTATGAAAGTTCAACAAATATTCAAATAAATAAGTTCCTTAGATATTTTTCGTTGGTACGTATTCGTATTTGTTAGAAAGATCGTATAAAGTTTCAAAACTAAATTTACACGTACAATATTATATTATTTATAAACTAAAACTTATATTATTTTGAGAGTACCTAAATAATATTAATTTCATATTATAATAGTATAAAATATAATTTCTAAAACAAATAATTATTTAGTATTAGTTGAAATGTAATTGCTGAATGAAGTATCTTAAGAAGAAACTGATAAAGCAATAGATAGCCTGCAAAATTAGAAAGCACCTGGGTCCGATAGCATACCATCAGAGCTAATCAAATACGGAGGCAAACAGCTACATTATGTTATGTTTAAAATATGCCAGAAGATTTGGAGAGATGAACGTGTGCCAACGAGTTGAAATGAAGCGATAATTATATAGTTTCATAAAAAAGGGAGCAAAACAGTTTGCGAAAATTACAAAGGTATCTCATTTTTAAATTCAGCTTACAAAATATTCTCAAAGATATTGTTAAACCGACTAGTGCCTTATATGGAAGAGAATCTAGGAGAATACCAGTGCGGTTTTCGGAAAAGGAGATCAACGATAGAGCAGTTGTCAATAATTGGCCAAATAATAGAGAAAAAGTACAAATGCAGGCAAAATATTTGACAGTTATTTATTGACTTCCTTTATTTATTGAAAGCCTATGGCAGTGTACATCGGGAAAGTCTGTACTATATAATGGATGAAGTTGAGATCCTAAAAACGTTAATAGGTTTAACCAAAATATGTATGGAGAATACACAATATCAAATAAGAGTAGATAATACATTGTTGGAAGCATTTGAAGTAAAAACTGGCCTAAAATAGGGAGTTGCACTGTTTCCAATGTTATTTAAATTAGCGTTGAAAGAAACAGTTAAAGAAATACAGGAGTCAACAGATATAACAATAAGGGAGAGAAAAATTCAGGTGCTTGGGTTTGCAAGCGATTTAAACATTTTAGGAAGCTTGTTAAATGACAACAAAAGAGCATCCTAAGTCTTAGAACAAGTAGACTGTAAAGTAGGTTTAGTCAAAAATGATTGGTCAAGAGAGATCAGAATAAGAATAACAATGGCTGTTAGGGCAGAATTCACACTATGTAAGTTTCTGAAATCAAAATTATTTTTAAAAAAAACAAAGGCAATTTGTACATGGCTATAATAAATCCCATGTTAACTTATGGATACGAAACCTGAAAAACCACTAGTAATACAGAAAGGAGATTAAGGACGTTTGAGAATAAAATATGGAGAACAATTTGTGGTCCTATCTATGATAACTAAACAGATGCGCGGAGAAGAAAATTTAATCGGGAATTACAGGTAGATTTGGAACTAGCATCAGTCACTAGCTTTATAAGTGGCCAGCGAATACAATGACTTGGTCACATGATGTGTAGAAATAATGAAGAGACGGTTAAAGTGGTGCTGGTATGGTGGCCTACGGGAAAGAGGCCTCGTGGACGGCCTAGAATGAGATGGTGAGATACAGTGGAAGAAGACCTGAAGAAAATAGGATTATGAGAGTGGATGACAATAGTTTATAATAGGGAAGAATGGAAACAGATCGTGATGGTGACAAAAACTCTTCAAGAGTAGTAAATGCCAACAGAAGAAAAAAAAAGGAGAAAACTTAGTTGAAATGAAATAAGAATAAAGAATGTTTTTAATAGCCATATCGTTATTAACAAATACTTTAATATGAAAAGGTTTATTTTAAAGATAATTTTTTATCAACTATTTTACATTGAAGAGATTTTATATTAATAACACGCATTTATATATTCTTAAAATAAGATTAATATTACCTATTATTATTATTTTTTAATTCTTTACATATTAATTTTCCATAATTAATTATTTTGCAAAGAACGTATAAATTTTATATTTTAATAATAACATTACCACCATCAATATTACCTCCTTTTGTTTTCTTTCAATGTTCTTTTACTTCATTGGCTCAACTTGATTTGACAAATCCATATCATGCATATTTGTAACTTATTTCAAAGTTCAATTAATATTAATGTAATTAAGATGTACATCGATGTATTACGGTATGCCAATATAATATAATAAATATAGAAAACTTGAACCATAAACTAAATGTTGAACTTTATTGATAAGGGATTGACATCCATGTTTTTGATTCTATCATTTATTGAGCATTGAGTACTTCGCAATAATAAATCGGAATGTTTGTTTTATTCTACCGAACATGAATGAAAGTCAACTTTAAAACATAACTGGGCTTTTGATAATAATAAAATATTAAATTACATATTTATCTCATCATTACAATTTGATAAACCTTTAATATAAATAAAACTATTTAGACTATTACAACATTTTAGAAAAAAATCAATGATCCAATGAATAATTGTTATTAATACGAGTTAACCTTTATGTAACTGGGAAAAAAACACCTTCTAATGACGGCCTTAAAAGGTGTAAAACTTACAATGTTATTTTAAGGTATAAATATTAATCACTATTCAATTGAAAAACATATTTAAATAAAATATAGATAATATTTAGAGATGTCACAAAGTTACAAACCATAATCATCAAAAATTCAAAAGAAAAATAAATTCAAAAATTGAAAAGTTACCCAGGTACCTTTTCAGTCACATAAAGGTTAAGCATACCATTATATATTTATTGGTAATATGTTATATATACATAATATTACAATATTATGTCAATTAACTTTAACCTTAACAATAGTTTAAATCTCCTCACGGTCGGTCAAGAAAATTTATGTTACATAGAATATTATGCCTAGTCGTTATCGTTTAAAAATTCTTCTGGCTTCACGTCTTCGCAAATACAATGTAGAACATTAAAAATAATAACTGGCAAGATTCTGTTTCGTTTACTTAAACAATAATTCTTTATTTTATACGAGGTAATAAAAATAAAGCTTTTTAAAACTAGTTTTAAAAATACAACTTTAGATATCAAACCATATCTGATTATAAAATGTATTTCTAGAGTAAATGTGATGGAAAATGTATTTAAAATCATGCTTTCTGGTTAAAGTGCAGCAGAACGGTAGAGATAAAGAAACACGTATTTGGAGAAAACAGAGAAAAATATTACGAAACAAAATTAAACTGATATTATTTATTGAATAAAGGAGAAATGAATAGTATTGGTGGATTTGGTATTGCTTAGTAGAATACATGCATTATGTAAACATTATTAACTGACTCTAATTAAAATTTACGTTCATAATACCAATACTCCTAGACTTATTATTAACATTATGTTTAAGGAAAAATTATGATATAAATGGATTTATATACAATACAAATCAATTACTAATATTAAGTGCCAGAAAAATTGTTTAAATGTTACAATTTTTTTTGAGAAAACGTATTAATGTTGATTAGTTGTTATTAATATGATTTATATTATACGTACAATATACACACGTAAAAGAGAGCCACTTACTTTTGTAATATTAATATATTATTGAATTATTTGTTTCCAGTTGGTTTAACAAAATATGATATCGATAGAAGATTGTAGGTATTGAGATTTAATTTATTTTTTTTATTTTTTGTTATTATGATATACAGCATCTGGGCAATTGGTTTTTGTTTACAAAATGATTTGGTAACATAAATATTTAGGTAAATATATATATATATATATATATAAATAATTAAACTACTTTCTTACTCTTCAGATTTGGTTTGTGAGGTTGGTTTCTTCCAGAAATTGGAGGACTTTTGAGGTTTCAATGAGGTCTGAACCCAGCATCTGACATAGATTCATTTTATTATGAGCAATTATTCGACAATTTATATTGTTAGGAAACGGTAACATTGAAACATTGTAACATTGTAACATAAGATTAATTAAAATCAACATTCAAGAAAAAATTAACCAAACACTTTTATACAAATTTCAATATTCTCAAAAACACAAAGGAACTATATATATATACATAATTCATATTATAAAATTGTATAGTATACATATAATTATTATATTATTTTTAAATGTATGCAAATTTTTTAACAGACAAACGCAAATAAATTCAAATACTTGCATATTTATTTTTATTTTTGAATAGTATTATGAGATGGATTGGAATCTAGATGTAGGTTTTACAGTTTAGATCGTATTTCAAATAATATGGATCCAAAAAGAGATAAATAATTTAATAATCTTCTTAAAAAATAAACAATTTTTATACTAATATTTTGGTAATGGTAAAGTACCTACTCTTATATTCATAAATAATATAATTTTTTTTAAAAATTTTGTTTCATTTATTTATGTAGTTATAATTAATGCATAATATAAAATAGTATTATAATAATTAAAATAAATTATTCTGAGAAATTATGGTTTTTTTAATAGTAAAAATATAATAATTAATAAGTAGAATATTAAAACTATTATACAATATACCTATTTTTGCTAATTTAATTTTTATTTTGTAAATATTAATCAACTTGAGGCTATATTTTTTAATGAAATAAGTTCCATTTACTAATGTTAACAATTTTAGTATCTATATGAATTATTTCAGTTTTGTATTATTATTATTATTATTATTATTATTATTTAAATATTGTTATTTTATTTTATTGTTAGAACTTTCTTTGTATAATGTAACTAATATTATTCATAAAAAAGTCAAATTTTATTATTAAATATTGCTAATAAATAATTTGTATTAACATAACCTTGTAGGCGTGAATATTAAATTAAAAAATGGAAAATAAGTATAATATATTTGCTCGAAACGTAGTACGGTTATTAAATTGCTTAACACTATAATATCTGGTATCTAAACAAAAGGATTCTTGTAAAGGTAATATGTATCAAATATTAATTTATTGTATTTCATTTGAAAATTAATATTCAAGACGTTGCCTGCAGAGATGTCGGTTATATATTTTTTGATGTAGATATTCGACCCAAGGTAAAACGTGACCCTTTGAAGTAAAAACAAATAGAATTTAAAATAAATATTTACTCAACTACGAGAAAAATAAAATAAATTATTAGATAATTCGTCTTGTGAAGAATATATTGTATAATAAATCGAACAATTGATTTCATATTAAAAAAAAAAAAAAAATTATTCGCATTTTTTTTTTATTATTACTCTCGATTTATTATAAACACGAATTTGATTATTCACTATTTTTTTTTTTATATTTTTATTACAAAACGTTGGGTTCTATTGGAGATGATGACATTCACTAATTAGTCGCAACACCTGATGACGATGACAACCGTAATTGGTAACTGTCAGTTCAATTCATTCGCAAAGCCGGTAAATGTGTTGGTTTGGTCTCCCGTAAGTATCTATTGCAATTTATACACAAAGTCATCCAATTAGCATATGTACTCTGGTCTAAATAATATATTCTTATAAGTATGAACATCTGATAATTTATGTAAGAACAAGTACGATTAATCAATAAATTTTAAACATGTTATAGTATTTTATTCTCCCGACGCTATAAGATAATTTTTATAGGCACGAAAATCGAATAGTTTATATTATTTGATATAAAGAGTCTAATTTTGTACAAACCTCAATATACCGTATATTTATTCTCATCTAAGATGCTCATTAAAGAGTGATAAAATTAGGGGCCTAAAACGGTAACTATGATTTAAAATGAAATCATTATTGTTATAATATTAGTGTAAGAAAGAAAAAGAAAACAATCAATTTATTTTTTCAAACCTTATTTGTTATTTTCTTTGACGTTATATTATAATTTTATAGCTCATCATATTTGAAAAAATAATCAATTCTCATTTGACATTAGTATAAAATGAGTTTTTTTTTTACCCTAACCCCATGTTGAGTACAATAAAAATGGAAAGTTGTTCTTTGTGTTTATGTTTCTAACACCGTTAAGGTGTATACAACTACGTATATTTCGTGGGTCATTTGTGTTTAGTATTATATACACTAGTAGGAAGTTGGCCGTATGCATATTATTCAAATTTTTCATTTTACCACTTTTCATGGGTTGATTCAGCTAATCAGCTGTTCCTATTTTTATGGACACCGCTAAAAGCACTGTGCATAATTACCAAAATTAAAGTGTGCATTCATTGATATTGATCGGCATTTATTATGCCGGGTTGATTTTTTGAAGGTATTTATAATCTGAGTTAGAGAACAATATTATTGGGTGGTTAAAATCAGTAATTTGTACAAATGCAACACATTAAACTTAATTTATTTATTAAACAATATATAAGATAATTATTTTTAATAAAAAAAGATATACGTGAATAGTACAATTTTAATACTAATTAAAAGGTAATATTTCTTCTTTTTTTTTAATTTCTCATTGTTTGGTTAATTGAACTAAATCAATTTTGTTTACTAAATCATTTTCAGATGAAAGTAACATGAAATTATTTAATCTAAAATAATCTTGTGTAATTCTATACAAATTAATTCATATTCAAATTTAAATTTAATCTGTGTAACACATCAATAAACAAAAATAATTAACATTTTATTTTATTTTTTCCGACGGGTAATCCTTAGTATATATTACAGTGTATAGGTATTAATATATATTATGAAACATAATAAATGATAAGCAGTGAACTCGAAAATACATATATTGGTTAAGAAAAAACAAGAAGTATACAAAACAGAATAAACAAAGTTTACAAATTACATAATGAGTTTTCATTGGCACTCCACACGATTCGTCTAAATGACTCATTAACTAAGTAATTATTTTTGGCATGGAAATTATAAAAAATTGAGGTCGATCGAGTTATATATTAAAGGACTTTAAATGATAATAATGATAAAAGAGTTGGTCAATTAACCGTACCCACCAGCAGCCCTTTGAGAAAATTATTTCACTTAATGAACCAACGATCAACCAGAGAGGATAGATCCAATAGGATAGAAACAGGTGTATTGATTTGAGAATCACATGAAATAGAGAATTTTTTTTTATGAACCTAATAAACCTTAGTCAGATTCTCTCATAATTTCTAGAGTGACACGCTTATGGGGATCCCAAATTCCTAACAAGTGCACAAAAATAAACTTGACATACATACTGAAACAAAATTCTTTCGCCAGTCTAATGATAAAACCCAGAGTTTGAATTGTTTACATTCTAAGTATAGCTTTACACCGTACATAATAAATGTGAGGACCATAGTCCAGGTTGCTTATGTAACAACCTTAAACAGTTTAAGACCAAGATCCATAATGTTATCAATACGAAATATAATAATATAATATAATGTATAATATAATATAATAGATGTACCCAGGCATTTGGAATACACAAACATGGTACGAATCTTAGTAAATGTCATGACTTTGTATTTTGAGAGATTAAGAAAAAGACCCGGGGCATAAAACCAGTTGGAGAACTGATCAATATCAATCTGAAGTTTAAGACAGTCATCGATAGAAGAAATACGTGTGTGAAGTTTTATATCATGAGGTAACCATAGAATACGATAATGAAGCAATATACAATAAACACTATTAATAAACAGGAAGGGGTAGAGGAGACAAATGGCCTCTTTGAGAAACTTCAGAAAGACCTAAGAATAAACAAGAGAAATAAATTATAAATAGTTTTTCAATATTTAGATGTGGTTATATTTTGTTTTGTTTTTTACCTAAATTTATATTATTATATTACTTCGAATTGTCAAATTGTTTTTTAATATTTAGATGTGGTTATATTTTGTTTTGTTTTTTACCTAAATTTATATTATTATATTACTTCGAATTGTCAAATTGTTTTTTATCTCATATATCGGATGCACTGTACCATATCTAGACTCCCAAACTTCAGAATAAATGTGTTGGAAATTATGTATTTCCAATGATCAGTGTTTATAAATACTTATATTTAATGGGCACACGAAAATATCGAAAAGACAAATTTATTGATAAAACACTATCTATACGGTTTTGGTTGAAAACTATATTTTCGCAAATGTAACTTTCATAAAATAACATGAATATGGCGCAAGGAAACTGTAAGACGAGTACCTATGTTGATAATCCTTAAATAATTTATTATGATATAAATAAATTCGTCTGTACGGAAACTTTGAATTTAAAAGTGCTTTTAAATTCACATACTGCGTAATTGAAAAGTATAATTTACTCGTAGTGTTTGTCAAAGTTATATGCGATTTCTATACTTTGTGGTTTTATATTTACCCGAAGCATCAAATTTATATTACCATATAGAGTAAATATAGTAATCGAATAATAATAATTTAATTTGTTACGTTCATAGTTGTTTGTTCGGTGTTTTATTTATTTATTTATTTTTTTTTGCAACGTATTATTTATAGTAAATACATATAAAATTTATATTAAAATATCGAAATTGAGATTTACAACTTTACACGGATAAAGATTATATTAAAATAATGTGCTCAAGGCCGTAGAAATTACTTTAAAACAATTTACAAAGAATTTTTAAATTATCAATATTTTTTATTCGTATTACACAAACAAAAATAAGTGAAAAAGTATATAAAAAAAAAAAAAAACAATATTCATTTTAAACTTTGATTAATTATTTTAGTTATACTTATATTTATACCATAGTTACTAAATATGTTATATACATAAAACATAATGTGTAGAGTACATATATGTTGGTTATCTATATTTGAACAGAACTTTAGTGATTGTAGGTCACGTTAGATTTTTTATGATAAAGTTTCGTTTAAGTGAATGATATTGAATAAACAATAGTACGAGATCCTTCATAAAAAGTATCATTCTTTTGACACGTCATATATATTTGTCAATATTTTCAGTATATTTCCCCCTTTTACTCTGAACAAAAAAAAATAAATAATAATGACTAGCTCATTTTTTGTTTCACACGAGAAATCGTTTTCATGACGTTTACATTAAGGCCAGTTCTTTTGTTTACGGCATGCAGAGGATGTAAAGTGATGCTAAGGATTTATGACATCCAATATACGAATATTGGATATATATGGCGTATTATGGCCAATCTAGTGCGAAATAACATGCATTATTTTCTTCTATCTGTATATATTTATGTTTTTTTTTTATAATACGAGAAAGAATAAAAGATTCAGAAAATGTTTATGAAAGTATCATAAACCATAATTTAAAATGAATATGTATGCCAAAAGTCGTTGAAAAGTACGCTGTTTAGTGAATTGCAAGACGTTAGATGTATTTAAATATATTATATTAAAAGTGGAACTAAATAGAAATATATTGCAGAAATGATTCTGTTAGTCAATTTTTATTAAAATACTGGTAATTATTTGAAAATTATGATGAAAAAAAAAATATAAGTTAAATCAATGTGTTGTCTAGCTTAATAAAACAGTTGATTTATTATACTTACTCTCAATAATAGGCAGGATGAATATTTTTTTCCTGCTTTTCTGTTTTATCTCTAAAATTTTGGACTTGTCATATTTACTCACCATACTTACTAGTACATTCGAAATAATTTTCTAAACTATTTATATATATATATATTTATATATATTGTAATAAAACATATTCTACGTGATTTTTTATAAAAATCTACCCTAACCAAATATGATAAATCATATCATTCCTACCTAAAAATTGTTTCGGATGGTACCAAATTTATATATAAAATTATTTGTATTCGTCAAAGAAATATTTTTTATAACACATTATAAAAAATAAAAAATTGAGAAATGGGCTTGTATATTCATACATTTTGTTAAACAGAAAACAAACAATATTCTTATACAAATATAATTATATTTATTTATATACAATTTGAAAATTATTATTGCTATTATAATAAATATTGATTAAAACCGTTATACCTGTAACAATTACTGTAATAGTTCAATACAATTGTGGTTTATATGTCAGATAAAACAATTTATTGTTCCATGATACTTTTAATTTGATAATTAACTTTTAATTAAATGTTTTTTAGAGATGTCAATATTAATTTATTTATATAACGAACGTTTAAAATAATTAACTATTAGAATTATATGTTGTTTAATATACTTTTACTTAAACTATTGTATTTTCGAAAAATGAATAAAATTTTAAATGTACATAGATTTTCCGATTTTTTCCCAATGTTTTCATATTTTAAGTATTAATGTCTGATTATATGTGCAATTTAATTTCGCTGTTATTAAATTAAATTTATCAATTATGTTAATTATTTCACTTAAACGGATAAATATTAATATATATTTAGGCCAAACAATTTTAGCATAAAACACTAGATATAGGTATAATACTTATATAGCAAAAAAAGAATCCCTTAAATTTAATGCTTATACTAGGTCAACTCACTAATTTATGTACATAATCTCGCTATTTCAATTTGTTTGTTGGTATAGTAATCGGATAACCAGTACTTAATCCTAACACTTTCAACGTTTTTACGAACTTTTAGAATATAATTAATGGAATAAAAAGCTAAAACATTCATTCGGAGACAAACAATAGATGTTCTGGTTGAATAACTATAATCTATAAAGATATATTTATGTTTTAACTTAAATATAAAAAGATTCATATTTTTGTTATATTATTTATAAGTGTTAACTAAAACAATTTATTAATTATTTAAATAGTTTTGAAATTAAATAGTTATAAAACAAAGATAGAAGAAATCAGAAAAAACTAAAAAGGATTATTTAGTACATGATATAATATTTACAAATATGATAAAATGTATTGAACCATTATTCTCATGCAAAAAAGACGAACAGTAAAATAGTTCATTATAATCTTTACTTTATATTAATTATATTAATGTTTACTTATTTGTTTTATTTAATATTTTAGTACGAATTTCTATGTAACATAATCAATCTATGACAGAGGAAAATGTTGATATAATTTACAATTTATAGTTTTTTTAATTATAACTAACTATAGTAATTTATTCATTATGAAATATGTTTATTTAAAAATCCATTATTTCAGCTTAATTTTTATTAGTAAACACACAATTTTAATAGGCAATGACATAATAGAAATCTTATGCTAAGATATAAGATATTTATTAGGGAATAATATAATATTATACTTAGTTTGAAACTCTAATATTATATAGATGTATAATTTGTATAAATATAAGTAATATAGATAACATAAAACTTAATTAAATTGATATTGGTATTAAACGAAAAGATTTAAACTTGTAACCATTTCGGGAAAAGATCAATGAATATTTAACAATACATTTAACGCACCTTAATCAATGAATAATTAAAATGGATTATATTTTGTAATCTAAATTCTGAAGTTCATTTAAATTATAGAAACTATAAGCTTTGTAAATTCACTATATAATAATGATATTATTATTAATAAATGACAATGCGTTGGAAATAAAGTGAATAAACCAATGAGTATACCGTATTCATTCGATTGAATTACACCTAAAATTATACGGACTCTCGATTAAAATAAAAAATATTAATATACATTTTTAATCTCAGATTTTTGACAGCTACAGTTGATATATGAATAATTATTAATTAATATAGTGCGTATGAGAATTATTAAACCTGTGATTTAGCGTTTAATAAAGCATTTCCGTTTCTTATCTATTGACACTATATTGACATAATAAACACTAAAATTCATCGCAAGTTCACATTCATTGTATATATTTTTTTATAATATCATGTAAACGAAGTTATAAATATTATTGATATAACTGTTTTAAAAACACACATGTGTAAATATATGTCGCGTGTAGTTTATACAGGTACGTTGAATTATATGGCGTTGTCCAATTTTATCTTTATTTATTTCACGACATAGTAATAATTAAAATGAAATTACTTTTTCTTGGATTCATTTATTTAAAGTGATATATTTATTACACCTTAAAATTTTGTAGACGTATGTGATTTGTTAGATTTTCTACAAATATTTTGATAAACATTAAAGTTTACCGAAAATCATATATCAGATATCAGATGAATAGAAAGAATAATAGAAATTCAGAATAAATCGTATAAAATAGTAAAATAGTAAAAGATTAAAGTGTATAAGTGTTTAAGTTGTACATTTATAATTATTATATATTTTATGAAAAGCAATTAATTTGAAACTATACTTGTATGTTTTATAAGTAATTACATATTTAAACTGACAGGAAACTGTGAGCTGTTAGATTAATGGAATTAGAATGCGTTATATTAAGTTAGATACTGTTATTTAATGAAAAATCTATATATAGTAAATTATATAATATAATTTTAATTAAAAAATATTATAGAGTTTTAATTGAATATGCATTGTTATTATGTACTTGTTGTAAGAACGTTATAGGTAAACGTTTCTTCATTTGGTCAAATAAAATTGTTTATAAATTCGAAAATACATTTTAACAAAGCATATTGATTAAGGAAACAAATAAATATTTGTTGTTAGCAAAACAAAAACATAATTGTAACTGTTCATCAATTATATTACAAATAATACTATATTAAAATAGGTTAAATACAATAAAGATGAGATTAGGAGCAAAAAAATAAAAATAAAAATAACGGATAGAAAAAAACGACCTTGCTAACTGTCAAAATATTGCGTGTTGGATAATAATACTTTAGGAACAATCGTTTAATGGATTGTAATTGTCTTCAACTTGCTACCCACATTTTAACAAACTTTTTGGTGTTCAGTAAACACTGTTCACAATGCCGTTTCGAATAAATAATACCTATTGTTTGTTTTTCTAATACATTTTGGCATTGGAATTCACATTTCAAATCACAGTTCACAGTTTCTTTTTTATATTAAACTTAAAATTTAAATTAATACGCAATTCAATGCAAAAGTTTTATGTACACAATTATAGTTTTTTTTTTTTCTAATTTCTAACACATTCAACATGTAAATGTATAATTATTTTTTTTATAAATATTAATTTTTTCATAGTTCATGATTTATTTATAAAAATAATAGGACTTTACAAAACAATCAAAACAGACAAAACATATATCAACTTTTTATGTTTTAATTAGGTTAATTTTAATAATCGTTAAATAAATGTAGTTCAAACTATCCTATAATCCAAAAATTTAAAACAAACGAAATATTTTATACGTTATTTTTGTCTACATAAGGTTTTTTATTTACATTTATTTTTGACTTACTAGTTATTACTTTAATATTATAATAATTTATAAATAAATAATATTAATTTATTAAAAATTGTATTGAAAATACAATTTTGCATTATATTTTTGAATCTTAAAAAACTATTTTAATAAATACCTATAGGCATTTTCCATTTAGTTTTTTATTTCATTTATTTAATTAAAATAATTTTAAAACAAACTTTAAAACACAATTCTTCAATTATTTAAACAAATATTTTTTTTTCGAATACTTTATTCATATTTTTTATTTTTATTTAAGAAATGGATAAAAATATATATTTTTAAATAAAATTATTTTAATATTGGTTTCCTAGATGGCCAGATGACGTTTTTAATATGATATGATTGCAGTTTATTTTTATTAGTATAAAAACAAAGTTATTATTTTGTAGCAAAATGATACTAGTATTTTTTTTACACATTATTTTGTGAATCAATATTGAGACAACAGATAATTGCATGCTTAAAATATTCATGATATAATTGTCTGAAATATTATTGTATAAAATGATTAAATAAATAAGACTAAAATAAAGATTAAAAATAAAAATAGGTTACACTGTGAAAAAGTATCACTAATTAAATTCACAAACTAAGTGTTGAGTGCAACATATTAAAAAGTATATTAAGTGTGTTAAAACAAAGCACTTGACGTCTTGACATATTTATATAACCTTTCAATGGTTTTCTTATGCTTTTTATTTAATTTTAATTTATATCAAATGTGACAAATGTGAAGTGAATTTTTATACCTATTTCATATAATGAATAAATATATTGAAAGTTTAAAATCTGTATTCCTAATAACTTTAGTTTTTATTGAAATATTTTTAAATTCAAAACATGGCTTTTATTCTTTCTACAATTTTTTTTTCAAATTTATTAAAATTATAATGAATTTAATAAAATATTAATACATTTCAGTTGTTTTATTTACAGTTTGCATTTTTACCGGTACACATTAGTATCTATTATAGACATGAGGTTCGTAATTTTTATATTATGAATGACAACAAATTATATTTAGTAAAATGTGTTTATTAAAACAGTAAAATTATATTCAATAATTTCTCGTGTTCTTATCAACAAATCATTTGTCTTAAAAATTATTTTATACGTTTAAGACATTTATTAATCATTTTCAATATTTAGTTGACTAAATTATAAAATTCATAAAATGTATATCATATAAATTTTATGCTTAAATTTGATGTTTATTTTATTAAAAAAACACATTTTTGATGCTTAAATTATTGACAGAAATTTCATAGGATTATTTTTTGTTGACGTATGAATGATAGAGATTTGCATATTTAGATTTTTAAAACGTTATTTTATTTTATTCAATTCGTTTAGATCTAATAATCCTATAATAAAATCATATACCTATAGTATCAGACGAATCAGATTCAATTCTTTTCAAGTTTCAGGTTTTTTACAAAACATTTATTTAACATTTATGAAAATAATATGTTGGAAAATATAAAAGTTTTTAAAACATTATTTGAATATCTCTGTGTTACATTTAAACAAAAACTGTATATGAAAATAAATTATTCGAAACCATTTTCATCATAAATGTTTTAAAATCAAAAGGAAATCTCATATTGCGTTTAAAAATAATTAATTCATATGGAAGGATTAAATGTTTTATATAATGTCATTCTAGACCACATAATTATTATCGAGTTGAATCCAACTATACTACAAAATATTAAAATGAATGGTTATGGGAATTATAATCGATAAGAGAGATAAAAAGTTTATAAATTGACTAGTCTGCGGTGAAAAGTTCGCACATTATAATGATACATTGATAAAATATACAATATATATATAAGTAACATTATACAAAATTATGATTTCGATAAAAACGTGTGTAAGGAGAAAAGTCGAATGTTTTTGCAATCTTTGTGCGTAGTGCAGTCCGTCAGAAGGGAGGACACGAACGTTTATAATGTGATAGTAAAACAAAATATCGATTTAATACAATTTTGATGAGATATTTTGTATTCGAAGGACATCAGTATTCTTGGTATGGAACTAAAAAAGCATATTGGGGTCCAGCGGTTTCTTGTATGCACAACAACCTCCACACCAGGTCGGTATCATCAACGAGCCATTAATTCTACGCTATAAGTCAAACGTATACGCGAGGGACCCTACTTGAACATTCCGCAAAGCGCCTCTGGCATATAACTCGCGTTAATTTTTTTTTTTTCAGTCATCTTCCTTTTCCTCTCAATACGTTTAAGCATATTAATTTTGTTCGATAAAAACATAACCAGTGGCGTATTTAGTGAGAGCAGGAGGGTCCTGAGAGTTAAAACACCACACATTTTTTTATTTTTTCTTGTAAAATATATATAATATAATCTCAAATCGTAAATGTTTAAAATATGATATATGGACCTATTGAAAATAATAGTAAAAAAAAAAAAATAATAATAATAATAATAATAACATTATTAATGTAAAGGAGTGAAGCTTAAAACAATTCGATGATCAAACTTTATAGTTATATTTTCAGAGGAAAGAATATTGGTTGGACAGTTGGATATCCCAAAAAAAAAAAAAAAATCCCTAAATACGTCATTGAATAAAAATATATGCACATCACAGTGTCAGTGCGGAAAAATCTTGTCTTTTACCAGATGCTGTTGTTTTTTTGTATCATATTATCGAACGTAATATTACTTGTTATTCGACTAAAA
Organism: Eriosoma lanigerum; assembly: GCA_013282895.1. Classification (NCBI taxonomy): domain Eukaryota; kingdom Metazoa; phylum Arthropoda; class Insecta; order Hemiptera; family Aphididae; genus Eriosoma; species Eriosoma lanigerum. Next base: position 49,426,481 of record CM023359.1, read on the forward strand.
CGAAAGATTTAATGGGATCAGGATCAAAAAAAAAAACCGCCGATTTGCATTATCGTATAATACATTTCTATTCATCCGTATCGGTTGACTTTTCAAAATTGATTTTTTTTTCCATTCAATTTAATTATATTTTAATATTTCTCCATAAATTGATTCCTTCAAAAGATAAATATTTGTTGTTCTTATATAGTGTTTGAGAGGATGAAAAAACGCAATTAATAGTATACGCCTTGAAACCGGAGATACTTAATGCGGCGCATGTTAAGGATTATTTAAACTCAGTTAAATCGCGTTGGAAAATGTTAATAATAGTTAATTAAAATTCGTATTAATACCTACAATCTACATGGTTAAATTAAAGGAAAAAACAAATTAAGTTTTTATATTAATTAATTATAGTTGAGTTTATGTTTTAATATATTTATACATTACGTGCGACAATCATTAAAGAAAGGTCTCAAAATAAAATTAAAAAAATATAATATATAGGTATTAGGTACATAATTATAATAATATGTAATTATAATAAAATTAAAAATGTTTATTTAATTTTTGTAGAAATTATGTTTATTTTAAAATATTAATTTGATTTTAATATCAAAAACGGTAAATATTAACATAAATAAATAAATTGACGTAAGGGAATTTTTTCTTATAAATTATTAACCGCGTTATAAATGAAAAAAAAATCGATTACTAATCTAAATGTCAAAAGTGAAAATTAACTTTTTAACTAGTTTATGGCTAGTATCGGTTTTGCTTCTGTGAAGTGATTTTCGATTAAATTTAAATTATATTATATATTATAATCCTTATAAGTGCTTTCGTCGATATTTTGATTGATATTGAACATATTTTGACCGCGTCTCCATTTATCATAATGTAGTTTATAAGAAAATTGATTTAAGTGTTACGAATCCAGTGTTATTCAATCATATCGGATTTGCCACGTGACGATCTCCAAAATATAATGGTTGAGAATTTTATCACCATTCTAAATTATCGACGAAATTTAAATATTGTGTTTTCCCTATCCTTGATAACTGTTGATTTAACTTTTTTTTCCATATGATGAGAATCGCTGTTCTATATATATATATCGAATCCCCAACGTTTATGCGAATAGCGTATCACACACGGTTAAAATGTCAAGCCTTGTCTGCAAAGTAATGCCCCTCTTACCCCTTACCGCGTTACTCATACCTCCACAGCCGGTTAGTAAATTCACCGTTATCACTGACACCACGACGGCCGGTTGTTAATTTGCACCGTCAGTCCACTACGCCGCATAAATAACGCATCCGGTCCGCGTGCTCGACCACAATTCCCCGGACATCCGTTTTCTATGGTCATTGTCGCAGTGCCGCCGTTGGCGGTCAAACAAATGAACGCGATCTCATTAAAAACCCTTTTTTTTTTTTAAATTTTTCTAATTTATTTTTTATGTCTTTTCACCCTTCCTGTAGTATGGTTTTTAATTCAAATTACATTATTACATAATTATAATATTACGTAGGTACACACATCACAATCCGATGAAAACTTTCATCTGGCCGTCCACCACGACCATAAATTATACGTAAAATATTAAAAATATCGTAAATAGAAAATAAGGATTAGTTGGAAAAAAACAGAGATAAATCACATAAAATATGATTTTGATAGAAGTGATTAACAAGGCATATAATGAAAATGAGTGATGATGTAGTGTGTGAGACTTATGATTATAAGTATTTAGGATGGGTAGAGCAAATAATGGTAGTTTTGAGGAAGACATGAGAAATGTTTTTTTGTTGTTTTTTTGTGACTAGAGGACGTCGATAAGATTTAAAGGTCATAATATTATAAGGCAGTAGTGTCAGTAATGACAGTGAGTTGCAATGTTGTAATGTTACTAGATATGTTGTATGGATCGGAGTATTGGGCAAAAAAATAATAATATATTAAAATAATTGACAAAAAAATTCAACAGAGTTTGTGGAAATGAAAATATTAAAATGGACGTTTGGAGTGATTATAGAAAGGTTGGAATGAGTAATGAAGAATATATAAGGGGCAATGGAAAAAACTGTATAAATTGTGGGGAAAATAAAAGAAAATAGACTGAGATGGTTTGGACATATTATGAGGCGACATAATTCAGGGAAAAATTTATTATGGAAATTAATGTAGAATGTAAGAAGGAGATAGAGGGAATGTAGTTCATATATTATGAACTACATAAGGGTAGCTGGAGTGAATAACAGATAAGAGATAGGAGATTGAGATCTATGGAGTTGTAGGACTAGGGTAGCTGAGTAGGATTAGGGATCGAGTAAAGAGTTTAAAAAAAGATAGAAGTAGATATAATATAGTAAAAAATGTTTTTTCATGTTACCCATTTATTTGTTGTCGACGTTTATAATATGTTTTGTGATAATGCCTGCCATGATGTTATACTTTATGAGATAGTATTTTATTATACTCTTTGTCAATTAGAATGTTATTTATTCTGAACTTATTTAGCGTTAAAAATAATTTATAATTTAGTCAGTACTATCAGTATAAATTTGTATGAATCATATTTTAGAAAAATTTGTCATAAACTTGTTTAAATGTGCGGATAAATACGATTGTATTTACATTGAAATTAATAATTAAAATTAGAATAATATATTAATTTAGGTTATATAAATTAAACCGTACGTTATTTTCAGAGTATGTATTGTGTAAACCACCATTTTTGTCTTTCAAATATAGAAACTAAAAATTCAATTTGATCGAAGATTAATCCGTCATGTAAACGCCGCCGTCTAGAGGGTATGTGAAAAGCTCTTCCACGACAGGCTATATTAGTCGTCAGAACACACGCTCTAAAGGTATGCCCTAGCATTCTAAGATGTTCTGATGGTCGTTCTAAAATGAATTTTCTAGTTTTTATTTTTCACTTAATATCGATCACATATTATATTGTTCCAGTGAAATGAAATAATAAAAAAATAAGGTAATATTACTTTTCTTGTCATATATTTTATTATTAGTTAATATCATAAAATTTTACCCTATAAGTATAACTATGAATGTAAATACATATCATTCATCGAGGTCATCAAGAAACAAAATTTAAAAAATATAACTTCGGGTTCAAATGATATTTATTTAATATAAATATTAATGTGTTTTGATTTTCGTTTGTTATGAATTATTTTTTCAAATTAATATATTTACGGTTACAAATGCATTTATTGAATATAAATACATATATATATCATATTTTAAAACTTATATTAATCAATACCATAAACAAAACAGGTTTATATAAATTTAATATAGATTCCTACACGGAGTGTTATATACAAATTGAGATCAATATCATTATGATGAGAGATATAAATGAAAAATTTAACAATTAAAAATATGCGTATAATTATTAATAAAATATTAAATAATATTATGTTATTAAAAAAATATATATAAACCAAATTAAATTATTTTAAAATATAATTTGTGTAGAGATTGTATTTTTTGTTGGGTTTATTTGTTAAAAACAATATGGTTAGTTTTTAAAATATTTTATACTACGTATTTACATTATTTTATAATTTCATTTTTATCGGAATCATAATAATTTTATACTTATAATAATAAAAACTTTTTTATGTAATATAAAAAAGTATTAATTTGTGTTTTTTAAGTCTTTAGTATTAAAATAAAAGGAACATATGCCAAATAATTATGTTTGTTGTATTCATTAACTGATTTATTTAAATTTACTGTCAAATGTATTATAATATTATACTGAGTGTATTTCTTTCGAGTAAAACTACACTGAAAATAAAATAAAATAAAATAAAATAATAAAATTATAATTATAATATTATTATTATAATATTATTATATTATTATTATTATTATTTTATTTATAAAATAATTATAAAGTTTCCTCGGGGTTTGAACATATTTCCATAGTGGGTATTGTAACTATCGTTTACATAAAGAATTTCAATTAATTGTCACAAACTTTTATAAATACTAAGTTACATTAATGGTAAACTATATTATTGTTTTAAAATATATTTAGTAAATCTATATAGGTATTATGAAGTATTCATTTCTACTGAATATCTAACAATTCGTTTTTTATTATATAAATACTATGTTTTATTATGTTAAAATATTAAGCGTAAACTTAAAAATAAATTTTTGAATGAACTTAATCTAACCAAATGTTCAAATATATTTATATAATATTTAGAAGTCTAATTAATTTTAATGGTTTAATAATTCTGAAACATGTGAGTACACGTGATGTAATATAATATATTTATTTCATATAAACAAATGGGTATAATGAAATATATCACGTTAATTAAATTATCTTAGCAATTGTTAATATTAAAATTATTCTTTCTAAAATATTAATATTATATCTCAGTATCTCTCAGTACTGTAGTCGATACAATATGTACATTATATAATATATATAATAATATTATGCCTAAATACGAATATTTTTATTAAATTGTTTCATAACAATTATTTCACTTAATTAAAATATCTTAATTTCGAATAACAAATAATATAACTGATTAAAATGCGAATAAAGCTTTTTCATTTCATTTCGTACCTATTATAATATACGAAAGTAATGTAATGTATATAATTAAGAGTGAATCGAAAAAGCTATTCTCATTTTAATGATGTTGTAGTGAATATATATATATATATAATATGAATGAGTAAACATTGTTATTCGAAATTTAAAATTGATGTTTAGTTAATGAAAGTTTTACGTAGCGAAATAATTTTAAATTAACTGAAGCAGGTTTTTTGTAATTTATAAATAATTCAATAAAACGACGATAATACAAAGTGAAATACAATATAAAAGGAGAAATAAAACAGCAATATTTACTTTTTGAGCAATTAATGTTTCACGAATTGTACGAATAACTAAATCACAAACGATACATAATATTATAATAATATAAACGTACCTATGAGATGTGTGTGGCGAGGATTTACTGTTATCCATCTGTATGATAAAATATGATGTTTACATATTACACTCATCACTTTCAAGTAGTAAATATTCGCTGAATACTTTTCGCGTAATAACTTGTGCGTATGATCATTTATTGCTAAATTAACATGCGTATATCTAGTATAATATTTATTGATTAATGTACACAAGTGTATGAAAATTCAATTTAACAATATAATTACTTTAAATAATATTATAATTTTGTTATGAATAAATTGTTATTTTAAAGTAATTTTTAATTAGTATAAATACGTGTTGAGATGAAATTTGCAAAATTTGTTAAATCTATTGCAACTGAATAATGAATATTTTTGTAAAGTGTAACAATTTAATCAATAATTATTTAAATATACCGTTATTTGAACTTATAAAACATTTTCAAATATAAACTTTAAAAGCTTTAATCAAATAAGTAAATTATTATCATTCTGATTAAACTATAACGTTAACTCATTATTTATTGTTTATTTAAAAAAATTAACTATCTGATTAATTCTTGATAAATAATAAACTAATTAAAAATATTAATTACAGTAGTAAATATACTTTTTCTTATATACTTTTGTAATAAATTAACATTCAATATTATAAAAAATCGAAAATACTTGTATTACATACAAATATAATTTAAAACTGACATAAATCTTTAAATTTATTGATTATTTTATTTTTTATATTTATCTTCGTTGAAACGTTCGAAATTTAAAGTAAAAAATTGAAAAATGGCTATTGTCCAGTATAGTACATGTATTATATGCTTAATGTGACTTATGGGGATTCACTGATTCTCATATATTTTATTAGGCCCAAGAGTACAATAATAATAATTGTGTGTATACACTATAAGTTTGGGTTATATTACAACGTGTGGATTATGATATCATCAGTAGCCACTAGCCAGTGGGTATTGAATATTTTTGTAGTCAACCTAAAATTAAAATTTATGCTAAGATATTTACGTTTTTAGTATATTATCATATACAGGATGTTCAGAATTTTGTTTTATAAAAATGGTGAGAATTACATATATTTTAAATGTCCTATTCGTTATTTTTGTTACACCAAATTCTCTATTTAATATAAAAAATTACTTGGCTATTAATAAATCTAGCTATGTTATAAGTAACTAAAATGAGATTTAAAAACTATATAAGATTACGTAAGAACAAGGAAAAACTAAATAAAACAATATTATTGTATAGAAATAATAATAATATAATCGACCAAATAATAATTAATTATTTTAGGAACGTTAAAAAATGTGCAATTCTAAATTAATAATGTACATTAGATAAGTATTTTGAAATAATTGGGTATTATCAATTTAAGGTTATTACAATATTTCTGAATAATATCTATAATAAATGTATGTTTTAAATAACATGGAATTATAACAAAAGGTTGAAGGTACAGAGGGTATTATTATATATTTTAATAAATGTTATCAGAACGAGTTTAAAAGAAGGATTTATTCAATAAAATACAATTTTCAAAAATAAAAATTATAATAATAACGTTCAAATGTATAATAGTTTCTTTATTTCAATAAATAATGTAATTTTAATTTAGTTTGTTTTTGGATATTAAAATTATACCATTAAAATACTAAATTATTCTTACACTAATTAATTGATTTGAATGTGCTAAATTCGATTGTATATTAAAAATCGAATTATTTTAATGACAATTAAAATTTTACCTGAATATGTAAAATAAATTAATCAAATTATAATTTGATAATATGAAAGTAGAGGACGTATAAAGTTTTATCTTTTTTTTCTTTTTGTTAAAATTTATTTTTGCATTAAAAAGGGATGCTGGTATGAAGAATGACTAAAATTTAAATGTCTAATGAGTTTTTAATGATTTCGCAAAATAGCATAATTAAAATTAAAAGCTAAGGTAAATATGAAGGATTTTATTTGTAATGTTCAATTAAATAGATCTATTGTAAACGTTCTCTGAAATAACATAACAATAGAAAAGCTGAGAGAATTTATTCATGTGGATGAATATGAACAGAATATCATATAAATGAAATTGTATTTAATACTCATAATTAAAAATATTATTTCAATAATTGTACAATATTGAAAATTAATTAATGTGAAATATTTCAATTTAAAATACATTTTGAAACAATCTCAGTATAAGTATTTTTTTTCTCGACATTTATTATTTCTTTGAAAAAAAAAAAACAAAAATAATGTTTAACTGAACTTTAACAATTTATTTACATTTAGCATTCTATTACAACCATTTTAATAGTATACAGTAAGGTAAATGTTGATAAATATTAATAATTTTAATATATAGCTTATTAAATCAAATTAAGTGTTTATTTGATAATCATTATATTTTTTAATTGGTAAATTTAAAATTATGAGTAAGTATTTATGTAAAGAGATGAATATTTTGGATATTTTATACTTACTACTTACAAAATTATTGACCTATAATATTATTATTAAAATGTATATAATTAGAAAGTAATTTAAATACGTCTTTCATATAAACTTGGGTTGAAGTTTATTGGTATTTTTAATATTATGATACATTTTTGTATTTTGTTTTGACACAAAATGATTTGACGAGCTGTGTCCTTTTGTAATAGGTGCTTTAAAAGATTATTGTATTTATTAATACGAATATTGTATTCGAGTAATTGAAAATAAATAAATAAAATAGTGAATCTAAAGTAAATCGTGTTTTAAATTAATTAAAATAATTGAAAAAAATTGTCTCATGAACACTTGTTTTTTGGCTCAAACTAAAAACGTCTGGCTCACTACCTCCTTTAGCCAAATAGTACATATAATAATATTAATAATTATCATTATATGTATAGGTGTATGTATAATAATAATTCAAATTTTATATAACTTTTTTAATTATTAATATATATATTTTAATAGTTACAATAGCAAATTAAAGTAAAATTTAATTTTTTTTAACGATACATTGTTAAATGTTTAATGATACATGGTTTAAATGGTTACAATAACATACTTTATCATTCTTATTTTTTACTATATTATTTATTTATTAAAACACACTCTCACATACAGACACAAACACACTCACACACGCATATAATATATGACATATTATACCAAGTTTCTGTTATTTATTTTATTAAAAATAAATATTAAAAAGGGAAAAATAACTGGATATATTTTATTTTTTTAGTTTATTTAAATTTCAAAATATTATGATCTTAAAACATAAGGGTTGAAATAAAGAACAACAACAACAATAATTCATATTCAAAGCAAATGTTTTTAGTTATTTGTCATAAAAACAGTTAAGGCCTTACGTGCGTATGAAAACCGGAACTATAAGTCAGATAATTACTATTTTTTTGGAAACGAACATTTTTTCTTCTATCAGACTAAAATTTGTATTCCAATATAAACTTGAATTAAAAATAAATATTTAAATTTCTTTTGAGGGCAAAATCTATAATGTTTTAAATTAAATTTGTTTTAATATATCTATTTCATTGTATATTTAAAATATTTTTTATATTGTTAGTCCTAACTCTAAAGAGTACTTTATTTTATTATAATTATATAAAATTGTATTCATACGGGAAATTTGAATAATATTTTTTATCGTATATATTATTTATTTTTAAAACTTTTTATATATTATTGAATCGTTTTAGACGAACGTAAAATTATATATTTATATACTATAATTTAGAATCTTTATGATTAGATAAATAATATCTTGGATGACTAATTAAATTATTAAGTTGTTCATAGTAATTATAATTTAGTTATAATTAATGGAAATACATTTATTAAATATACCTACTTTAGAATGTATTTTTTAACTTATATTTTTTAGTATACTTTTTTTTTTTTATTTGATGTTAGTTATTAATTTAATTAAAATTATTTACGTTCAAAATGTATATATTTGTTAACTATGACAATTTATTATTATAATTATACTAATAAAATTATTAAAAGTTTTTAAGGACAAAGAAATTATTCCTGAAACGTGTATGGTTTTAATGACAATTATAATTATACATAGATAATCAAATGGAGTTTTATCATGAAATATTACATGACTTATTAAAAAAAACATACTAAAATCGATGTAAATGCAAATTTTTCAACGAATATTTTCCTTTTAGTAATTTATCGAATCTAACCTCATACTGTATTAGATATATTATATTTCTTCTTTTTTGTTCAGTGAATTGCATTATTTTCGCGCTGCATTAATTTTATAATGTTAATAATAGTATGTCATTTTTTTTTTTTTAATGTTTATCTTTTGATATCAGTTTTGGTTTGAAAAACAGAGTTACGGAAGCAACAAACCATTTTTTCTGTCCCTGAAAAACTCTTAAATTGATAACGTCATTTGTTCAGGTGTGCTTTCTCAAAATGGCAGATATAATTGAGTTAAAGAAACTTTTGTGTTTTCTACGGTCTTCATCTCTTTATAATCCTGCCAAACCTAATCAAGTTAAATCTCTTCGCTTCATAACACAGAATTATTCAAATTATTTTAAATATTAAAATAATATTTTTATCGATTTTACTTTTAATGTCAAACTGTATAATTTTTAATAGCCTACATTTTATTTCATAACTTTGCAGTACATCTTGTTACGATACCAATAAAAGTTTGACAAATTGTATTAAATTTTATTATCTATCTAGTACCTATCGTTTAATACGTTTTGTAAATTACGAAAACAATTCGTATATTATAATAGTCTACGGATTTATAATTTTGTTTAAGAAATTATAATAATTGTCAATTAAACTGATAGTTGTTAGATCGTAATAATATTGTTATCATAATAATATTAACAGTTATTTTCAAGTCAAATGTATATAATGACGATTAATACATAATATTCTAACTATTTAATTGAAAATATAATTGTTTATTGTATTTTATGGGAAAGATAAACTCAAATTTTACTTAGTAGTTATTATTCAATAATTTAAATTATTAATTGTGTTTAAGCGAGGGACTCAAGGTTATTGGAAAATATAATAAACTTTTTTATTATTAAAAATTCGTGGCTTTTATTTAATTAATAAACTCACAGTTTTTTACTGCCCAGATGAAAACTATAAATAGCATATTATAATATTATCTTTAAAGATAATAGTAATAATATAACTAGGTTGTCTATTACCCACGTATAAAGACAATTAAAATTAACAGAAAAAATAATTTGCTTTTGCAATTTACAACAATAGTTTTAAATAATTAATGTACTTTTAAAATATATTATATGTCTACATAAAATCAAAAAAGATAAATACATTCCAAATTTCAACATTGTGTTTTTTAAGTAGGCACCCAAACTCGTGTGATTATTATTATTTGAATGGAAATTGTATCGACGATCGCAAACTATATTCCAGATGACGAACAGTCATAATAATAAAAAGTTAATATGATATGTACTTATAATACAGTAGATACTTACATCCATAGGGTGTTATTATTTAATGTTACAAATTTAATGGAGGAAACGTTATAGTACCCATTATTTTTGTAAAAGAACTTCTGATCATTTTGTGATCATTCAATTATATTATTATTATCTTAATCGTAATGTTAAATTTTTGTTATTTTTATTATTATTAAAAATTATTTTTAAATAAAAAAAAATGGTTGATCAAAAACATCGATGTGTATATTATATAATTTATAATTGTGCAAATGGACGTTATATTAATGCATAATTATTAATAATTTAATTTGTCGTTGTTTTAGTTATTATTGTTATTTTTAATTGTACACGTGTTATTTTTATATTATCGTCTATCGCCACAGTGAAAGCAATTAACGACATTTCATCGATAGATAATTATATCGGTATTAGTAGCTGCAAAACAGTGTGAAAGGGATGTGCAAGTTCATCGGATGCGAAGATAATGCGGTAACCGTGTTGAATATTCATGAGCTCCACACATGCGATTCGTTGTAGGAAACCATATTTTCCCTATTCCCACCGAGCTCAAATATTATTCAATTTTGAATCGAACGGGTATTTAAGTATAGTATAGTTTTATAGGCATTTTAGTAAATTTGGATCACCGACTACCGTGACGAAACATATTTACTCATATATTATAATCTCGAAAACATTTTTATACGACTGTTTAAATAATATACTTGTGAACTGTAACTAAATTCGGGTTATTATGTTTGAAACGCAATGATAATAATAATTTTATTATTATTTTTCGTAGGAGTATCTATATTTGTTTTGTGAGAAAATAAAAATAATATGGCGTACCATAATGCCATTTATATATTTATATAAACACTTTATAGTCTTCACACATGTCAATATTATTGACATTGAATTATCGTAAAACAACAATCCAAAACCATTCAAATATTGTAATGTTTTTATAGTATTTTATTTTGTTTATTTTTAAACGAATTTAAATAATAATTATATTACAATTTTAAATTTTTCTGTATTTTTTTATTATATTATTGTTGTTCATTTTTATAATATACAAAGATAAGACTATAATTAGTTTTTTAATCCTATTGTTGAAAAATTAATTAAGTATTAATTTATGTTAATCGCATATCTTATGATATATTATAACTAGAATATGAGAAAATTCGGGAGAATTTAATACTAAACAAAAATGAGTTGATTTTAATAGTTGATTCCAAGCATTATTATTTTTCTTTAAAAATTTTGTTTTTGTATCTGCCACAGATATTAAATAAAGAACATTTAAGTGACATATAAACAAGTACTGTGATTTAATTATGAATTATGAAGATGCCTGTGAAGTAATTTAAATAAAAACTGTTTCTAATATTATAATATATTATTTTACATAAATTCTATAAATAAGTTTAGTAAATCAAAATAAAATTAATATTTAGCTGAAACTAACTAATAGACATTTCCTGTAGAAATTAAGTGCATTTTGGTTTTGATTTGTTTAATTTGAAAATATTTCTCTGCCATTCATATCAACAGATTTATAATAATATTGATATCCTTTTTTTTTTTTTTAATCAATGTTTGTATTGGTTTGATTGGTAGGTAAATTATGACACGCTTGACTAATAGATAATAATAGTATTAATATGTTTTAATTAAAAAAAAAAAAAAAAACATTATAGTTTTCTGTAACCGAATTTATCGTTAAAAGAAATTCGGTTGAATATTTATTATTATTTTTTTTTATTAAAATAATATAATATATTATTGTCTGTAAAACAACATTATTATTACGTACAGAATATACGAGAACATACTTATAAAATGCTTAAAATTTTAAGGCCATAAAATATATCATCAAATTAAATAATAATTTAAATATTGAAAATTAACCATATTAAGTAGGTACTTATATTATGAGAAATACGATGACGATGACGTATTTATTGTAAGAAATATTATTATAAATTAATAATAAAAACTAAAAATTACAAAATTATACTTCATTAAAATGTTCTTTAGATAATGTTATTATATACCCAAAGCAAATCCAAAAACAAGATTTAAAGGAAAATAATAAGACTTGAAACAAAAAAATATGAATTAATTTTCGTTTTATAATAAATTACCCTGAATTTTCTCATTTAACAACTCATATTTAATAAATAATATCATAGAAATTATATTAATTTTAATATAAACTTTTATTTAGATTAGAGTTAGAGTTTTAACTTTTTATTATTTATTATATTATTACAAAACTTAAATTATTCAACTATTTTATATTTGATTTTATTCATTAATAACATTATTTCGTGTATTATAAAATAACAAATTTACATTTTAATTGACATTAATGTGAATTTTTAGTTTTTATTTTATTTCATTTGAGTTAATTTTATAAAATATATTATTTTAACACAATGGATGTTTAATTATAACTACCAGCTGCTTATTATAATAATGTTGATTCAATTTAACAAATTTGTATTAATATTAGGGTAAAATTTAAAAAAAAAAAACCTTTAGATAGATAATCAAAACGAATACAAAATAAAATTATTTACAAAACATAAATATAATAACGAAAGTATGTAAAGTAGGACAAAACATACTATTATTGGAAAATTTATAGTGACATTACATAAGAATGGTGTTTTAAAAATAATAAAATTATTTTTGTATTACAGTAAAAACACCGGAAATAGATAAATTATCAGGTTTGTTCCGGTTTTGAAGTTTAATTATAGACGCGGCATTGTTTTTCTCGTCTACCGATTGCGTCCAATCACAAAAGAATTTCCTATTTCTAACGTATTCTCGTGTTGGCTTCTTCGCTACCCATGAAACACATCCGTTCTATCTTTTGTAAATATCTCATCGATTATCGCAGCGACAGGTTATGTTTTTTTTTTTTTTTGTTATTTTTCGTATCGATTGTAACCATATTTTTGTACGATATCCCGTATATCAGTTTTGATCCACTTCCAAAAACAAACGTTAACGACTCTCGTTCAATAACGGTACGTATTTTACATAGCCCAATGGAATTTTAAAACGATTTCGTTTACCGAATATCTCACGTGACCGCATTTACCACAGATGAGAGTCATTAGGTGTAGATCTCTTTGGTCAGCCTTTTCAAAACGTTTTCACTCCCGTCGGCCTTTTAAATTATTCAAGTGCCTACGTATTTTCATCGCGTTTTTCCTTTATATTTAGTCTGTTTGATCTTTATATACGTATAAGTATTATCCGAATCAACTAAACAATCGTTTTTGCATCTAATTGTTTCAAATAAATAGATACTTACTGTTTATATGGTATTATATTATTCACCAAGTAGGTTCAAAATCGAAATAATTAGTTTTAAATTTAGTTGTTCAAAGTATAATTTATAATTTTCTCGAAACGATTTATAATTAAATACGTTTTTATTTTATTTTATATATCTAATATGACAGTTTTTAGTTTTTTAATTATAAAATACATATATATATATATATATATTTTTTTAATGCATGTAAATTAACATTTCAATTATATTTCTCACAAGCATAAAAAAATTCGACTATATAAAGTAAAATTTTGCCATATTCTTTACGTAACCTACAACATTTAGTTAAAAACACAAATAGTTATATCAAATAATTTATACTTAAAAATATAAAATTGTTGGTGCTATTTGTGTTATTTACTTTTATGCCGTTATATTATAATTAGATCTCTGATATTGATGACCTATAAAACATTAAAAATAATACTAAAATAACAAAAATTTGATAACAGTAAGAAATAATGACCTAGATAATATTTCAATGGTACAAAAAAATCACTACGTAAAATATTATTATTTAAGAATATCAAATAAACAACTTATTTACTTCTATAAAATGTTTATAAATTTTTTTCTACTTTTTAAATTAAATTTTTTGTTTTACATAAAATAATAAGAGTATACGTGAAAATTCCACATTTTTACCTTTTAAAATTATTACACTGAATTAGCTTAACTAACTTAATATTTTCTTAATTAAATGAACGTCAAATAACAAATTTATATAACTTGAGAAACATATTTTTCTAGAGCAATTAAAATTGCTGAAAATTTGAAATTAGTAAAATCAGATGAAGTAATTTATTTAAATTCATTAATCCCATAAGATTGGGTCGAATATAATTTGATATTTTGAAAATATCTAGTTTATTATTTCTTATTTTATAATAATTATAGTTATATAGTTAATCTTAAACTATAAAATAGAAATAATACTAAAAAATATAAATAAAAAAAACTAAAATTATATAAATTATTGCAAAAATTAATAAAATTACTTAAATTGAAAAAAAATTTCCCTAAAAATCTAGTGAAATGAATTGTGTATCATTTAACAATTGCAAATCATTTATAAAAAAAATTCAAAGTGCATCAAATTCTGTGACATATAATTATAATGAAATTTAATTAAAAATAATAAATAATATTGTACATTATTCTGACGATACCAGATTTTTATAGTGAAACGTCACGAGTACGGATCACAATAATTATTATTATATTCTATGACTATCCAACCTAACTAAAACACACATATTATTTAATTATAATAGTGGCAATAAAGTCAAATTTAATTTATAGAACTCGAATATAAAGTTAAAAAATAATAATTATTAAAATATATATATATTTTAATAATATATAAATTGTGTTTTAATGTTATAAACAAGAATGTTGGGAAGGTCAATTTTGAATCTTCCTCCTTCCTCCACTCAATCCTCGGAAAAATTAGTGGTTTATTATAATTAAGAATTGAATGCAATGATAACGCATTAGAAAATACGATTTTGAGAAAAACTCAATACAATATATTATACTGATAGGTCGTTCCATAAGTTTACTACTATTTGTGGTAATCGGACCATTATTTCTACTCAAAATTGTACTTTATGACATAAAAAAAAACATATTTATAAAACCAAAACATTCGTCGCGTCGTTCAGAATCTAAAATTAAATAATTTATTACTGAATAGGGACAATATTTACTTTTAAAAATTGTCAATAACTTTTTATTATTCTTTATAATTCTATATATCTTTATTGATAAAAATAAGATAATGTGTATGTATAGGGAATTTGGTAATACACACATAGGTACCTATATATTATATTATACATTTTTAAACTCTTTTTAAATTAGAAAACATTTGTTTTATTTTAGAAACATATAAATGATATTTAAACCCCTCCAATATTTCTTTAAAAGAGCTTTTATTTATAAAAATATTACTGTTTTAAAATTTATAAGGAATACAATATTACGTTAAACATTTATTTTGAAATATTTTAAAATTATTAAATTCATTTTTTATTATGTTATAATATTTTTATGCTTAAGGTCCGTATTTTTTTATTAAATTATAATTTTAAAAACTTCAATTTTAATAAACTATAAGTTCTATAGTTTAGAGATGTATACCAATACAGTTTGTATAACAATACTTATTGTTTTTAAAAAACATTAGATTATACTTCTTAAATCTGGTTTTTAATTTTTTTTAATGTATTTTATTTTTAGATTATTTGCGTTGTTTACATATTTTAGTACCTACCAGTTAGTTACATTTATATATTATATTATATACAGTTTTAGTAATTATGATAAAATGTAATAAAACAATATAAAATGTTATGTATGCAATATGCATAGTCTAAATTTTGTTATACTTATAATGAAAAATAAAGTTCATTTATATTATTTAAACAAACTAAATATGTTTTATTTAATGAGATTTTACTCTTACAAGATTTATAGGCAGTAACTTGTGTATAATTTATTTTCAGTTATGATTTAATATTATTTAAAATTTAAATTCATAAAACAGCATAGTGAAACACGAGTGTGTCATCGTGTGACAAGATTATAGTGACTAAAGATGTGAGCAGCATGACCTATTCTCTAAATCTTATTCGTTTATATCTTTTAACTATAATGATGTGAAAGTATAAATAGAAAAACAAATAAAATACAAGTAGGTATAACATGTTTATAAAAATGTGTTTATAATATTGATAAATAAATCCAAATTACAGTAGAATTTCAATATTTAAATTTTATAAAGCAAATGAATACTTATAATACAAATTCTATCAATATTTAAGTTTATTATGGATATTATATGGATACATATATGCATTTATTATTATATTTTTTAACTTTCAATTAATTAAAATAGCTCTCTAGGTTTTTTTTAAGTATTAAAAATTCGAGTTGTCAGGGCCGTTTTTAAAATGTGACCATAATCGTTTTCAAATGTAATATGACATTATTGTCTACCTTTTACATACTCACTCACAAGCGACTAGACCCACACACATGCAAAGTACTCAAACACATGAAATATACTCTTTTTTTTTTAATATACAATGTTCAAGCGGTTTAGTATATATCTGTTTTAATTATATATAATATTATTATATATATTTGTTTATGTTTGTTTGTATAATAATTTTGAATATGAAAAGGATATAGATTATATTATAATATATGTGTATAACAATACATTCATTATTAACAAAATAAAAATAAAAAAAAAAATAAAAAATATCCTATTTTAAGTTTTAGTACATATAACTATACTATTATTAAAATAATATATATCTATTTAAAAAAAAAAAAAATTTTTGCTCATTGAGTTTCACTAAAATAATTAGTATTAAAATAATAAGTTTAATTATCTAACTTTACCCATTGATAATGTTTATTTTCTAATAGTTAATATTCAGTTTCTTTTTGTATTTGTATGTATTTCCGGAACTGTTATTTTTTCAACATTTTAAAAATTATTATTTATATATTTTTGTAAAATTTCGATTTTAGACTATATTAGCAATACAGCAATATATTAAATACAAATTTGTTTGTTTTAATAAATCGAAATTTTATCTTTATTTCAAATTGCTTATTAAACTTTTATTAATTAACTATATTATGATTTTATTTAAATGTATATAAAAATATATTATAAATAGTGAAGAATATAATTTTTCTAGAAATACTTATTTCGATAATGAGTTATATACAAAAAATATATATTTTAATGCCTATATTCTCTTATAGGAAAATTATTATATTATATAATGACTAATCATCTAAAGATTAAAAAATAACTTTCCTTTTTTTACAAAAAACATGTCGTATTGTATATATCCTATAATTTTGTTTTGAATTAGCTATGACTTCCTATGAACTATCATTTGTTTTTCTAAGTTTTAATTTTCTAAATTACTTATAAAAATGTATATTTATGGAAATAACGTGGAGATGGTTGATCGTTAGATTTTAGTCCGTTTCTTGTAATTCCAGCTCATCGTCCTAATAATTCGATGTATCTAAATACTCGTAACTTATTGTTGTGATTTTATGTTTTATGTTTGATTTTTAAAATTTATATTTTGTACGTCTGTTGTGTATATTTATTATACCATGTCCTTTGATAAGTATGATAATACCTTTAATGTATCTACCTAATTTAACACTAATTCAGAAGAATAAGGAAATGCAAGTAAGTGTTAGGGAAAGAAAAAGATCAAAAAGGTTTATAGAAAATGGATCCTCAAAATATATATTTTATATTAAACAAATAATAAACTTTTTAAATTTATTTATTTTATTTATAAAAAATAATATTATTATGATACATAAGTTAAAAACAACATTATATTAAATTAGCATTTTGTAAGAGGAGTGGTTTTTCCTTATGAGTTTAATACTACCACAATTATTCTTGTATTTAATTTGATCGTATATCAAACCAATAAATCATAATTTGTTGTTGTTATCATTTAATTGTACTTTCGTTTAAATTAATTCTCTTTGAGAAATAATACATTTTGTGTCTGTAATAATAATGATGTTATTTTGTTTATAAACAAATACTTATAATAACATTAACATTTCACTCAATTTTGATTATTACAAGTAATACATTTAGTGTTGTTTAATTATAATGAATCTAATTTTTTAAATTATAAATTAGCTTACAATATAATATCTACGTATGCAAAGTATGTTATAAATTAACCATACTATATTATATATACCTATATATTATACTATTATAGTTTTTAGGATATAAATAAACAAACATAAGTTATTTACGCATAGTTGAACTATTTACTTGAAAACTATTTTACATGTGTTCTAATGAATCCAGTTAAGCTGAGTTGTTCCTGACACCGGCTTGAAAATTGTGTGTTTTTCGAAAAACTTTAGTAAAATCCAACATTAAAACAAACAAATGCGAATTTCACATCAATTCATTTTTCATTAATTATTTAGAGAAAAAGCAATGCATTTTCATAAACGTGTACATATTGTAATATAAAAGTGCTGAAAAACGGACGGAAAGTTTATTTCGAATTATTTTGTAAACAAATGACAAAAATTAATTTCTCTCGTAATCGTAAAAACAATTATAATTGCCATTCACGTCGAACGAATTTTTCTAAAAGTTTTCGTTTTCGGATGTGATATTTATTTTCTTCTATATCTGCACAGTGAATTAACCTCACGGGGATTTAACGTTTTATGTCATAATTTTTAATGAAATTATTTTTTTTTTTTGTTCTAACGAATAAGATATTGGGTCTAATGGACTGAAAAATTGATAAATATATAATATTATTATAGTCTTCTATAATATAATTATATTATTCTTAAATTCGTTTAGATATTTTTTTTCGTAGTTTCGTTACTTGTCTTATGTACGAGTATTTATTCACTAACAGTGACATTGTGAACTCGCTCATTAATAATAATAATCAATTATTTAAATCCACATAGGTACGTCTAGAGCTTGAAAATAATGTCTTATAGCTATAATTTATTTTTTTTACATAATAATAATAATAATACATATCTAAATAAATACAATTAAATGTGTTTATATAAAAAAAAAAACCACCATCTTATCAAAATGTTATATCAAAATATATTTTCGAACATTTCTATCATGAACGTTGTACAATCTATTAATTACGATTGTAAATTAATGTCTATAGACTAGTTATAATAGGTAATATTAACGAGTTCGTATTATTAGTTCGTTTTATAAAATGTTATAAAATTATAATATTTTTTCTTAGAGTATTATTTTTTAAATTGTGAGAAAACTTTTTTATATAATTTTA
Source organism: Eriosoma lanigerum (assembly GCA_013282895.1). NCBI lineage: Eukaryota > Metazoa > Arthropoda > Insecta > Hemiptera > Aphididae > Eriosoma > Eriosoma lanigerum. Next base: position 49,446,154 of record CM023359.1, read on the forward strand.
CTATATTCATAAAAAAATTCAATAATTATTCCACATTACATTGCTAATATACTCAATAACGCATTTATAATTTTAAATGCATTATAAGAAATACGTAGATTTAAGCTAATTATAAGTTTAATTTTATAATAATCATATTAATTTAAACTAAAACCTACAAGCTACTATCTACATAGTTCTTGACGTCACATTTGGTTACATGGTAAAATTACATCGTATAGTCAATCAGTCAATAAATCAAAACGTGTAAAAAATTTATGGAAAAAAATAAAAATAATAATATTTTGTAATATAATTTTTTTTAATTGTAATATTTATTTTTAAATGTTTTCTATGGGTTATTTAAATAAACGTAAATAATATTTTGGAAATATTAATATAAATATTTTTTTCATTTTTTTACTTTTTAACTTATTGATTGTGATAACCATATAACTTATTAGATTTATGTAAATTTGTACTTATGCATTAAAATCTAAAATTAAATAAAAATTAATACTTATAAAACTTCATTAAAAACAAAAATTGTAAGAAAGAAGATAGAAATACATCAAAGAATTTAGATTTACAAAATATATACCAAAGTCTTGAAGGAAGTTGGATAAGTAATACTTTCTTCATCATGAATATTGAACGCAGTATCTAATTTTATACATATTTCATTTTACCTTTATTGCTATACACAGAATGATATTCGTAATATATACTTTTTTAATAAATAAAAATAATAAGATAATAGTAATATATAGGTTTTACATTTTATGTATGTTTTAAACATATTTTTTACTATTGTTTCATACACAAATTATTCGGTAAAATGTGAGATCAATACATTTATAATATTATTTAACTAAAAATTTAACCGAATAGCAGAATAATTTCAACATATTAAATGATTATATTAATATTTGACATAATATGTAAATTAGAGATCAAAAAATCATAAATTTATTGTTTAAACAAAAATAGTTTTTTGTTGCATTTAATTAATGTCTATTTCTAAACCATGGTTATAATATAAAATACATAAAATGTTTTAGTTAGGAATTAAATAATATGGTTAAATAAAATGTATGCATAATTCTTTCGCATCAAACAAAATAATGTAGACAGGTATTTACAAATAAGTTAATTTTTTCTATACATTTAAGCTACGAAATATTGGTCATTGGTTTTAATTTATTAGGTAATAAAATAATTTCTATAATACAAGCTACTTTTTTGAGTATGTGTATTAATATTGAATTTAAATTTCACAATACAATTTTGATTTTATATTATGAACTCTAGAATTCTTGAAATCTATTCCCGGGAGATTGTGCTGGTAATATAATGCAACCTGAACAGTTACATTTCATTTAATTAATTTCTGAGTGATTATGGTGAAATTATGGAAATCAATTTTAGTCTGTCAAGTATAATTCAATAATCTAATTTATTAACATTTTATGAAATTTATTCAATTTAGATCTTGAATGTAGCTTAATATTTCTATTATCCGTTTTGGTTATCAGTACTTAATCAGAAACTACTATGTAGATATTATATAGAAATTAAAAGATATATAAAAAATCATTTTCCGTGTAGGTACTATTAATATACCTATACACTGACTAGAGAATCTTTACAGTTTCTTCAATTCGTTGTCACTAATAATTAAAATATGATTTTCAGCATCTCTCAAATTATTTAGTATTTACATATTTCAGATTCCATAGTCATTTTGCTATATTGATAGTGTCTATAACTTGTCTTAATTGCTATTAAATCCTTCTGCGACTTTAAATTTTAGTGACATTTTTATAATATATAAGTACGTACATACTTATATTATATTATATTATAATTTAACTGGTATAAAAATTTAAAAATAAATAATATCTTGGGGCCTCTTTTAACTGTGAGATTTTGAAGTCATTAATGTAGTTATTTTAGTGAAATCTCATTAATTGATTCAATGATCTTATTAATGTTATTTATTTAAAAATACTTACTTACAGTAATAATATTCACTTGCTCATCCCATTTTTTCAGAAAAAAAAAAATTTCTAACAAAATTTATTTTGACCGATTCACAGTTTTCATACTTCAATTTTCAAAATAGGTAAGTATTTTTCATCTCATTTTACTTAACATCATCATTTTCACTATTCCAGAACAACCTCCCAGATCGAGTCCTAAAATAAATGTTATCCCTATAAAATTGAGGATAATAAATAATTTTTCACTACTTACCTATACACTTTATATTATTCATATAATTTATATATGTAGATAATTTACTATTTATATAGTATTTATACTTATAAAATATAAATATATACAGAGAAAGCAGAATTTCATGTATACAAATTATATCATATATTTGGGAATTACACGGTTCCATTATTATATTCATTATTTTTTATAACATAACATTCTGATCACCGTGTATATGATAATTGTTATAGTAATTTTGAATATCAATGATATTAATAATTATAATTAATACGTCTATTGATACCATATTCTTTAATTTTTAAATTCTAATTACTATTATTATGATAATTTGATAGACAGCTTGTGTTATGTATTCTGCGCTTATTCGTGTTTATTTAATTTGTATAAAATTATACTTTAGGTGTTCATCAGGTGATATGACAAGAACAGTGTTAATTTCAGTAATCTATTGTAGGTATATTGTACATTTATACATATTTAAATATATATATACGAGTATATTATATTTTTAAGTAGATAACTTTGTTTTGTACAACATAGTAGATTCATTTATATAAGTGATTATTTATTATTTGTTTGCATACAAATAATATTAACAAATTATTATAAAACTCTTGTTATCTTTTATATAAAAATAAAGTGAATATAAAACATATTAAATTATTATATCATACTAAAATTTATTTTTCAATAAAGTTACATTATAAATTTGTTTTTCGCCAGTTTTTTAATGATAATGTTAAGTGTTTTCATACGAGAATACTATTATTATTTTATATTATTTTTCTATTTAAATTTACTTATTTATCTTTATATATTCTTCTATAGGTACCTAATTTCTAAAAACTAAAATATTATAAACTATATTCAAACAAAACTTTTATACTTGTATTTTATTTTAAATAATAATATAAGAATAAAAAAAATTGTTGAAACTCACATTATAAAAGTTATTATACTCATAAAAATATAATATTTTTAATAACTATGATAAATAAAATTATTTAATTATAATGAATAATTTTATTATAATTTATTTTAAAATTTTAAATGCGCAATAGGGATTGCTCCTTGTTGTGTTATAACTGAAGTATCGTGATCAACCTAACCATGGATATACGACGGTGTTTTTCAATTTGAATAAATAGTTTCATATATATATATATATATAAATTAAACTCTAACCCAAATTCAGACAAATCAGACCTTTCTAGTGAGAAATAAGACATTTTGGGCCATTAAAATGACCGTATATGTATTCATTGTGTATAAAACCAGAGCTTTCAAATAACTTTACTCGCTACAAACGAGGTCAATGTGTTTGTATATATGTCGCACAACTCAGACAACCATGATAATAGGAATTATATACAGGAGAGGTCCATTATATTATATCTTAAATGAGTTTTAAAATATAATATAAGATAATAAATTATAATATAATCTAGGGAAAATATTTTATTCTCTTTTATGTATATTCGGTTTCAAACAAAACAAGTCCACCGATACAGAAGGTAATTTCAAATATAATTTCCATAGCAGACACCTTTTATATAAATTGTGTATAATAATTTTCTTTTAGACATTTTTATTAAGTACTGTTTTTAAAAAAAATTAATTTTAATCAAACCTTATATGTGTAGACATCCCGAAGGTATTATATATTATATGGTTTTAATTAAAATCAAATATTGAAAGAACGTAGTAATTTTATAAGAATACGAAGAAAAAACATTTTGGTAAAATACATTTTAATTAGTTAATTATCGAAAACTAAAATAAATATTATATCCATTTATATAAATAATGTTATTATAGTTTAATTTTAATTTTATGGTATACTGATAATATAATAATGGCTTGTTCTTTGACAACAAAATTCTGATTATAAACTAATTTGTTAATCAACTACAATTATGCGTCATATTTTATAAACATAGGTATAAAATATTTACTTAATTAGTTGATATTTAATTTATATAATACCTACATATTTTCCATAAATATCTAAAAGTATAATTTTCGAATTTTCCATAATATATTCAGACTATGTTAAAAATTCAGTGTTAAAATTGTATAATTGGAATATGATATTTTATTAGTTATGCTGTATAGGTGGTACACATAAATAATTCACGGTTTATTAAATGAATAATTTAACTAGGTACAGTATTATTTTTATTATTTTGAGAACATAAAATTTTTTTATATAACATTATAAGTTGTTTTTTTGTCACAATATACTATGTATTAAGGCTAATAACCTCAGATGTTGAAGCCTCATACAATAAAAAAAAAAAAAAAAAAAAAAAAATACTATGTATTTTGTTTGATTTAATATTATTAAATTTAGTAGATACCAATGGAACTATAAAATCACAAGAAAGTTATTAACAAAAGAGTTTCAATATTATAGAACCGTTATTTAATTATTTTATATACTAATTACCCTTTTATTCTCTAGTATTTGAAGTCTCAAGATGGAGGCTCAAGACTGGAGTCGTAATGCAAGAGATTAATTTTAAATTTATTATTATTATTACTATTTTATAAAACAATTTTAAAATACGCTTTAATCATATTTATATGAGGAAATATTGTTTTTATTAAAATAAAATTGTCTATTTCATATATTGTCTGTATATATATATATATGTATATTATATTAAATATTTTATTATATATTTAATTAAATATAAAATTCAATATGAACGTTTATTACAAAGTATAAATATACAAGTATATTTGGGAGTAATTTGATTTATTTAAATTTCATACAAAATGAAAAATATTTCAGCTATTTTAAAATTTTTAAGAGCATTAAATCGAAGTTATCGATCATGAAACTTAACACAAAAAGTTTATAAATAATAACAACATATAATATACTATTGTTACACTTTTTGTTTCTTTTAAATGTTTATAGAACGTAAAAGACAATGAAAAAGTGGTTTACCGGAAAAGCGTGAAGAAAATTCCAATGCTAAAAGCAGATATATTATTATGTAAACCGTTGCAATAAAATATAAATACTTACGTATTTAATATATTTTAAGAATAATTTATATTATTTGAATAAAGCAAATACAATTTTTTCATATTGACTAATTGCATGTTATTCTTTACATTTGTTTTGTATAAAATTTAATTAATTACTAAACTTTTTTCTTTATAAATTCTGAATATTATATTATTAAATTTTCTATTATACTAAAATTCAATATGCATTATGTTATTATGAGTTTAAAAGAAAAATTCAATATTTCCAAACATAATATTATTTGTTATGTTTGTATATAAGTTTTTAAATAGACTTTTCAATGGATTTTTAAAATACACCATTTTAATATTGTGTTAATATTGTTAATATTGTTTTGGGCTATTGTAATATTGCCTAATATTCTAATTAAAAATTACAAAATGTATTAAAATTCATGAAAAAATCATAATATTTGTATGATTTTTTAAATTATAGTGCATTAAAGACGGGGGAGTTTGTAAGATTTAAATTATTGTGATTTTATTTGAAATTAAATAAACACTTTAAAAACTGTGATTTAGGTCCAAATTGTTTTCTAATACGATTAATATAATTAACCCATTGCTCTTATACCTATATAAACCTAATATTATATTTTGAGGTGAGTAGAGAAAGATACTATAACATAATGGGTTAAGAGAATGTTAAGAAATAGTAATGAGATAGTTGATAAATACTTAATATTTTTATTCTATATCTTTGTTTGTTCTTTTACAATTTACATTTAAGTAAACGTAACTAGTGTAAAAAAAATGTAATACAGTTGTCTCTTTTTTGTACTAACACTATTGTTTTTTATAATTTGTTTCTATACATTTCTAACTCTTTCCTATAAACTATTATTCATTTTTTTATGAGTATTTTTACATAGATATCAATTCACACAAATATAATACATTTTACCTAGATAAATTAAACGAATTAAAACATAAAAAACGTCGAAATTATATTTAAAAACGATTAAACTTTGTGTTCAAATCAGTGTATTATATTATATCGTTCGTGTCACATATATACTGCACGTATGTGTCATAAACAGAACGAGCATAAAAGTTTATAATAATAATAATAATTATAATAATAATAATAATATATTGTCAATAAAATAACGTAACTTTTATTATCGTTCACACACAGTAGGTAGGTATAATATACGAAATCGTTAAATTAATATCATCAGGCCATATTAGGTTTTGTTGCCAAAATACGATCGATCACAATATTATAATATCGATACAGCAATATTGTCTATAAAATACTGAAACACGATTTAGTGAAAAGTATTTATTTAGTATATTACATAACCACATTTATTAAAATTATAAATTTGTATCTAATACATATAATTATTATCATGATTAGTGAGAGCGTTATTAGATTTCACGATAGTATAATATCGAAAACGAAAATTGTATAATATAATAGAAATAATCCAAAACAATTGTCATATTATTTGGGTTGGTATTTTTACGATTCAGCCAAATAGTACCTATAGACCAATTTTGTTTTTATTATATCATCAGCCGTAATATAACAAAAAATTATTAAGAATAAAAATGTTAATAATGGCAAACATTTTAATATATCATATACGTGATGGACACACTAAACCTAAAGCCATATTTTTCTAATTTGAAGTTTTTGATCCAACATTATTTTGTTTTGTAATTATTTGTATACATTAATAGAATGTAGAAAATTATTTTTTTCAAAAAATTATCTATACATTTTTAAGGAACATAAATTTTTTTTTTAATTTCCACAATTATTCGATTGTATTCTTTTATTTATAGGGGTATATATATATACAATGGACATGGAAATGTTAAATTAATAATAAATACAAATCAATTAGTACGATGGAAAGGCTGAATTGCGTGTTCCGTTCAATGGTTAAAAATCAATTATCAAAACTAAATTTAAAATGATTTTAATATGTTTATAGTGGGTAGTTTTACTAATTTTTTGCGATACATTGTGTAGCATTTGGCACTTTATGCCATCGATATACAGAATACAGCACGGTCTGAATATTGTGGATCAAAAATAATGGAGTTAACATTGAAAATGAATGAAATTTACACCAGTAACATTCAATTTTGATCGGCCCGTATAAATGCATAAATTATTTAATTACCATAAAATGACGCGTATTGTGCAATTATAATATATCGCGTATTTGTATATATGGAATCCAATGCGTACAGTTCGTATGATCGCATCGAGGGGCAATGATTAAGTTAAGTTTACGACTAAACAATAACGATGGTATTTTGGCATTTTGACATCCCACTTAAAAATGTAAATGTGTAATTTATATTGTAAAACGTATGCTTATGTGATTTCATATATTTCGCAAAATATCGTGTATTGTGTATAAACATCGGAATCGATAAAACCGTACTTAAACGTAATTTACAATAATTAAAGAATAATCACTAATTGCAACATCTATTGCCCCGGTACGATAAAATTATTTATTTTTGAATAAATTGGTTAATTAAGATTAATTTACCATTTATACGGTATAAATGTCACCTGTGTTATATATAGTATAGTAGCAAATAATTTCTATTGGAATTCGGACAATAAAATGGCAATGTACATATTTTTTCATTTTTTTTTTTTTTTTCTATATATATAATAAACAATGCTTAAAAAATTATGTAATATTTTAAATCAACAAACTAAACTAAAATGATATTTGTTTATGGTACGGTTTTCTTGCTGCCCATTGCACGTACAGTGGTTTAAAACATGGAACATAATAATCATATTATGTAGTTACGTATTATTATCCTACATTTTTGTTGCTTTTTTTGTCGTTTTGCCCAAGTGTATTTGAGACGCGTATTAAAACAAAGGATTAATTTCAAATTTTGGTTTTTTTCAGAAGACACTAAAAATTATTTTTCCATTTTTATTTATTAATGAAATGTTTATAATTTTGCCTAATTCATTACTATTTAATAGGTTGATTTAATTTATAAAATATTAATTTTAAATTTTAATTAAGCCTAAAGAATTTTTTAAAATTTGTTTGAATTTTCCAAAAAGAGCCGAATTGGGCCCTTGTTCTAATAAGTGTCTTATTTAATAAACAACTAAATAAAAAATGTAAAATAATATCATATTGTAAATATGATTTTCCACTTAAGTGTATGAATAAATCATTTGGTCAGTCATTTGCAGTGACTTTGGGACCAACTTATTTTAATTCGATGCCATTAAAATTGAAAAGAAAAAAGTATACAAAATATAAATCCAAAATATAATAATCTAATATTAAATGCTCAGTTCATAAATAATTATTTTCGGAATTGGCGAATAATATATTATTATGTTAATTTTATGCATTTTAGATTAATATCTGTGAAAGTTCATTTAATTAAATTTTTTATTTATTTAATTTATGATGTAATTCAACGAAACAGTATATGAATTTATATATATATATTGTATACGGATAATAATCATAAAAATCGTTATCTTCAACACAATTTATACGCTTACAGGGAATAGGTGCATTTAAATTGTAAACTCGTGTTTACTAATTAATTGAAAAATGTACATTTCTATAAACACCGATAAATAATTGGATTATTCATCGACCAGACGCGCGACGACGACGACGACGACGTACCTGTACGTGATGAACGCGAATATCAGTCCGACCAGGGACACGCTGCTTCCGAGCACGACGATTAGCGAGAGCACGCTCTCCTGGCTCGCCACTGTCCATCCGGTGCCGGTCAGATTGCCCACGATGGACACTCGTCTCGGGTAAATGCTTTCCATGATCGTTCTATTTATCGCGATAAATATGCAAAAATCGGTAAATCGTCCGGGATTTCCTTACCGGTCGAACGCGCGATTATTTCGCGTATTACAATCGCTCGCGATCATCGTCAGTCGCGATAAAAATTCGTCGCGTTTGATTTTTATTCGACACGCGCAACAATCGAACATACCCGGTCGCGCCGTGGCCGCGATATGCGACTAAAACGTTTTTTTTTTTTTTTTTCTTCTCCTTCCGTTGCCTCTTTCCGTCACTCGTTCGTCTCCGCGGGGGTTCCCGACGGTGGTGGCGTTTCGGCGCGCTCTCTGTACGCGCGCGCCTACTCAAAAACGAAACGCGCCGCTCGGACCCGAACGCATCAACCGCCGCCGGTTTTTGTTTTCGTTGTTTTACCCGTAATTCAAACAAACGTCGAAATAACGATAATAGGTTAAATAATGTGTGTTTCGCGGGAATACAATATAATATTATCAACATCGATCGATCCGAGTGGTTCGCGGTAAAAACCATTCCGGAAAGTTAATCAACGATACCGCGGTAACGGTATAGGATAATACGTCATGTTATATAGGTTACATATATAAAACAAAATTATAATAAAAGTGTCACTTTTCGGCGCTTGTGTCCGACGAGCGAAAATATCGTCATTTTTTATTTTTGTCTTTCTTTTATACCCGAATAATAATAATAACCTTATACACACGCGTTTGTTTTTGTTACCATAATACGCTAAAGTTGCAATAACAATAACGACGTCAACATTGTTTTCACTGTTTTATTAAAAATCGTGAATTCGGCGAGCAGAGGTAATACGGAACTTGTGGTTTTTATTTTCGTATAAAACCCTAGATAAAATAATAAATTTTAATGTATGCAATATTATTTTAGATTATATTATTATTTTAATTGTATACGTTTCAAAAGCCAACGATATTATATTGTTATAATTACACGCATAACAGACCTTTTAGATTTTTCATTTTTACTGCTGTCATTCAATTAAATATCGATTTGTATCGATATTCACTTAAAAAATACATTAATTTCTGGCAGGTTATAGATTAGAATACAAGATAAGTGTTCTTCATTCATTTAAGTCAATTGATAACTGAAAGAAAAAAAACACTATGCATAAACAAAATGTTCCGCGTGACAACACCATGCTATGACCAGGGGTTAAAGTGGGGGGGGGGGCGTAAGAGGACTCAGTCCCCCTACCTCTAATGGTGGTTAAAAAGCGTCCCCTTTAACAAATTACACATTACAAAACGCTCTGGGGACATAAAATGATATATGGAACGCTTAAAACTATATGGAGACATTAGTCCCCCCTGGAATTTTTTCCCACTTTAAGCCCTGGCTATGACCCAATCTTCATCCAGCAATTGTCAACCAAATCCATTATGATTCAGACAATTGCGTATGGTCTCTCGTGGAATAGTGAATAATTGTTTAAATAATTATTGTATATAAATTGCTTATCAAAAAAAAAACCGTTACCATAAGATAAAAAAAGTTTCTGAGACATACAAATATAATTTGTTTACACCAAAGTCGAATCATTTCTCTTTTAATTATTAAATTTATATATATAAGATTTGCTGTAATTTATATTAATTTCATTTTGTTTCATTCTTTACACTAACAACGAAAGTTTCAGCATTATTTTATTATATTAAAAAAGTTTATACAATTTTGTCAATTAAAATGACAATTGATGAATTTTGTTCGATTCCGAACACTTTGATTAACGCGTGCGATTTTCGTTATAATTATTCGTATACGTAACGAAGTCAAAAGGTATAAATGTGAAGTAGGATACATTCATAAATCATTTTTGTTAGACATACAATATAATTGGTCGACGACAAACTGTCATGCTCACTCGTTGTTTGTGTTTATTACGGATTTTGTGTCACTATGACAGTATTCTGAATTTGGTCGTTTATGCGACTTTTAGTCTAGTCCGTTACGTCGTTATCGTTTAGATAAAATTGTTATATGACGAGAATAATGAATTAAACCCATCACATATTAACTAGTAAATATGGTCAAATTTGTTGTTACAGCTGATAATTTTCTGCTTTACACTAATTATCTTTTATAACATTTAATCTTTATAACTCTATTGCATTATAATGCCAATAGTTATAGTTAAGATAATAATAATAATAATATGATATCGATTTCCAGATTTCCGGATTTCTCTTCAAAAAAGTATTAGTAAACTTATTTTATATAGTTAACAAATTATTAGCTATAATGAGTGTTTAAGTTTTAGCTACGTAATTGGTTAAGACTATGTAATACGAATGTAGACCGTATAGTAAATCAACTAAGAAATAACACGATACTTTATGAAAAACTTAAATTCTCATTATCTACTTAGCACATTAATTAGGTAGGTACCAAACCTATCAAACTATCAATTAAATATTATTATTTTATAGGTACTTAATTGTATACATAAATATCACTTTATTAAATATATTATATCAGAAAGTTGTCATTTTCATAAGTTATATTTTACAATAAACGATTGATATTATTTTTATTTTTATTGAAATTAACTTTTATAAACTAATTGCATAAAAATAAATATTTAAAATTCTATAAACATATTTAATCAGTTAATATTTTTTATTGTAGGTAGATATACGACGTTCAATATAAACAGCAATATAGTTAGCAATATAGCTTGGAAAAACTAACTTCAGTTACATTAGTTATTAAAGTAAAATTTAAGTATGGTCTTAAATTTAATGTTTTTAATGTTAAAATATAATAATACACAATAAATAAATAATTATTAAAATAATATGTTAATATGATAAAAAATAATTTTACTGGATATTAAAAACAAGAATACATTTTGCTTTTTTTTATATTTATACGTCCCTGTTATCCAACTTTTCATTTTGGAATCCATGATTTATGTGTGAAAGCTCTTTAAAATTTAAAAAAATACCCAAAACATTCTAAACTCTACCCTGACGTATGACTTGAACCTCTGTTGAAAAACCGAATGGGTTATACTTGAGTCTTGAAAATAAAATATTTGTTGATGTAAATAAGTTTTATACGACCGGAAGACGTCTGCCTGACGGTGATACGACCGAAGCCGGGTCGATTCCAGATTTTGCTTTGACTAAAACCTGAAAACCGTGTGGACATTTTACCCAGACAGTATCTACTCTGTAGATATTCCCTCAGGCTTCGGTCGTTACTTATTATTTAATTCTATAATTATGTCACAAATAAAGTTTCTTGTTTGCCCTAAAGCATAAATTGTGTAAGTTATTGCGATGCGAACAGTCTGTGTACGCGTAGGTTAGTTAGGTATTATAATATATCTGAATATTGTATTATCACATAATATTATGGAACTCCTTGTTTATTCTTATTAAAAGAAAACTCTTTAATTGGCAAGCAGATGCGATGATAGAAATCTAGTTTAATTAATACCTTAAGATGATAAAAAACAAATCTATAATTAAAAAAATTATAAATATACAAATTTAGTAGGTATAAAAAATATAATACGAAGAAAATTTGATTTATTTAAATATTTTACAGACTTACAAATTGAATAAAACATAACGCACATAAAATATAGTAATTACAAAAACATCATATTATATGGAGAATAAATTAATAATGAATTTAATGAAGAAAATATCGAAAGCTTTGAGAATAATAAGAAAATTATAGTAGAAGATGAAAATATCTTGAATAACAAATTGACATTTGTCCACCAAAAGGTTGCTCAACATAATATTAGATTTTATTCTCAAGGTAATGAAGAAAAATATTTAAAATTAATTGAAGCAGAATATAAAAATGTTTAATATCAACTTTTGAATTGGGGTACAATAGTTTTCAAGTTTTTTAGTCTAATTAAAATTAAATTATCAAATTATTAAAATATATAGTTATGACTCCTTAGTGTTATAGTATTTTCATCTATTGTTATTTTTATCAGATATAAATTTTCTTATTTTGTAAATGTTTCCAATATGTTTCTAAGCTGTATATTATTACACATTCATAGTCAGTTTTTGATATTTCTAAAGTATATTTTTATTGTAACTACAATAAATATGGTTAGGTACATATGAATCAATTATTTGATTTTTCGCATCGCCATAGAAACCGTGTAAACATATAATGAATAAGAATGGACGTGATGAATAAGTTATACGATAGGGAAAAAATTTGGTAAATACGAAGACATAACTATTCGATGAAAACTATTAATTGACTATTTCTCTTGAAAATTCTACGATTATTATTATCAATTTTCATGAACTATTTTCTATACAGTTTTTTTAGCTCATTAGTAAAACAACAAGTACGTATTTATTTTATATTAAATATATATTGTTTATTTATTATTAATTTTAAAATGGATCTGATTTCTATATTTATAGATTCTCGAATATTTATTATATATAATACGAGGCACCTAAAATGTATATAAATTATTTTTTGATTTATAATAAAGTTTTAACAAAGTGAATAAATTTACGAATATTTCGATTAAAAAATACAACTACAGTTATCTATATTCTACAGCGTATGTTAACAATAAAATAATTAAAATTGGAAAACAATCTTTTTAAATGATATCAAACAGAGGCTTCAAAGTTATCAAACCCATTGTTTTAGAGCAAAGCACAATTTTATCATTAAACCTACAGTCAGGAACTATAACCATAAGTAATTCAAAAGTAATTTACTTAGAACTTTCTTGTTGGTAATAAATCAAAACTAACATATACTTCAGCAAAGTAAAATGTTTTCTTAGTGTTGGCAAATGTTTGAAATTTCTTTAAGCGCTGAGAATGAATACTCTTACCTATACCTATCTTCTGGTGTAAAGTTTAAAATTAACAACAAATAACCTAGTCTGGATAATATAATAGTTATTATATATAGGGTGTTTAAAATAATGTTAAATGGACTAAGTACTTTTATGCAGTATAAGTTTTTCTTACATAATTCAAATTGAAATCATAAAAGAGTTTTTTTTAATTTTTTTTTTTAAATTATTGTTAAATTTAAAAAAAACAACATAATATAGGTAATTAATAACGATCGTAATTTTGTTGTAGAAACATAATTAACTTATAAGTATATAACCACTGCATAGGGTTGTTAATTTATGAAACATATTTATTTTTTTAATTTATAACTATACAACAAGCAAATTACTTGTTTACAATTTTTACTAAAACAGCTTTTACAAAGAAACGTGAACATTATTACCTAAAGAATATTACGTATTCTAGCGAAATACAATGAGTTAACACCGATACATCTGAGAATATTAAAGGCACGCTAAAATGTTAAATTATGTATACCCATTACTCGTAATATCCCAAGAGTATCCTTTAGATTTGTTTCGAAAACTTCGTTGGATTTCCTATAATAGTATACAAACAAGAGATATAAATAAATAATGAAATTGTTTACTTATTTTTTAATATTTTCATTGTGTGTGTGTAAATGTTAAAATAAGTAAAATCTATTCTATTTTGGACAATCCACTCGGTCCATATTTTATTCAGATTTAAATTCATTTGTTATTCAGCTATATATTCTACGTACGTTGTTTCCTCACATTATATACATGGCATATACTATTTATTTACATATCGTAAATCAGGTATATGACTAACGTGTGGGAAAATTACCATTAATTTATAATCATTAGTTGAAACTCGAGATTTTAGGCACTAATAACTCTAAGTATGAGAAATTAATATTCATATTATGACTATTTATGAACAGTACATAATATTATTTTTCTATAAATTTAAATTTGAAAAAAAATGACAAAATTACGTTTAGATACTGTATTGCAGCTTTATTATGTATGAGATATTTTTTTATGTATCCAAACCATTTATAATATTTTATTCACATTTAAAATATAATACCATCCGGCGTCGATGCGAACAGGTTAGAGCTTAAAATCCATTTTAATACAATTTGCATTTTATATCAGAATATCAGATTAATATTTATCCGACCCATAAACTCTGAAATTATATTCATTTTTCATTAACTTTACATAAAACGCCACGTTTTGTTTTACTTTGAAAATAAACGCATAAATGCATACAAAACTATGTAATAATATACAATACAGATTGACTTCAAATAATTATTACTTAGTTTTACTTAGCAAATGTATGTTATTATTATTAAATTATAAAATGTAGATTATAATGAGTTTTATGCTAATAAATGTAGCTTTTGTGATTAATATTTTTTTAAAGGATGAAAATAATATGGTGTCGATTATAGTTATTGCATTTAAAATAAATATTATCATTCTATTTAGTTTCTACCATGTTTGTCTGTTGGCTTTTAATATTGTTATATGCTCTGTTCTTCTCAATTACCCGAATGATTATTCCGAGAAGTGCTGGAACTTTTATTGTAAGTACCACCTTAAATACACGTCTGAAGATCTACTTCTTTGATAAAATAAAACTAACGAAAAAACAAAGAAAATTGAGTTCTTTTACGCAAACTCAGTTAATGGAAAACTTGTAGTTATTGATCTCTGAGCATTATTAAATATACCTAAAGAAAACATGTATTTAATACGCTTAATTATATAGTATACTCATTCTTATAGTGTTATTAAGTATAGGTAGTTATATTAATCCGTATAAGATATTTTTTAAAAAAATTAACAAATAAAAATATATATTAATTTAATTTTAAATTTCATCATAGGTTCGAGCTTGGGACTTTAGCCTGAGATTAAGCCTGGGTTTCTTAAAATTAAAAATATTAATATAGAAAAATTGAAATATTCGTCTTGAGATTTAAATTATGTGCTAAATATCTGGCTTTTTGTTTAAAAAATAAAATAATAATTATTTATAAATTATATGTTTAAACTAATTTTTCATTAGGCAAATGATATAATGGATTAATATGTAATTATTTTTTTTAAATGTATCATAAATTCTGAATTTAGAATGTTTAATAAGAACGAAATAATTAAATAAAACGATGATTAATTATATTTATACATATAACATTTTGGTGGTGGGTGAATACATGTAATTTTTGTCACACCTATAATTTTGTACTTGGGAGTCACTGCGGTCTGCGTGCTATATTATGCCCACTGAACATAACAAACTTATGCGTTATATCAAATATCTAACATTAAATTACATTATATATCTACAGTTACTTTAATAGACAAATAGCCTATTCATCAGTATACATGCTGTGAATTGTTGACATCAGTTTAGCTATCAGTTACAGCATAATATGGATTTAGTGTATTACAAAGATTATATTATGTAATAAACGATTAACAATTTCAATGATACTATAAATCATAAATTAATATACAAATGATTATTTATAGTGAAATTAAAATTTTACTAATCTAACGAGTTATTATATAGATCATAGATGTATTTATTACCTACAGAAAAATGTTAACCACAATAGTAAGTAAATAATTGTAAAATATAATGGTCAAAATATATTATATTTAGAAATGAAATAAAATATATTGGCCTAATTGTTGATTACAGAATCAAATGAGATACTGAGTCATATTCATTATATCAATAATATTTAACGTAAATTTGTCTTTATATTTAATGAAAATTATATATTTATACCTGAATATATTCTTAATATCGCATATAAAAAAATTATCTATTTATCATTAGAACAATAATTTTATTCTTAAGGTATATCTATTAAGGGAGATACTTTTAAAAACAATTTTTCCAGGTTTATCGTTATTATTAAATATAGTTGAAGGTTAAATAAAGTTAAATATAGTTACAATTAAAGTATCTGAGTAAAATGTGACAAATGCACTATGTATGTTACATCTGAATAGGCAGTATAATTTAATTTAAAAAAAAGTACATTCAATATCACAATAAATTATATATTATACCTATTATCATTGAAACTTTATAACCGTATCCAGGTTACATAATTAATAACTGAAATTGATCGAAATAATACCTAATATAATATACTTATAATTACAAAAATATACATTATTAGTAAAATGTAACCACTATTTAACATTTACTTTTATATAAATCATATAGAACCTTACATTCTACATTATACATAATATGCAGTATTAAAATTTATTTATATTTTTTGTAAAATATTAAATAATATATTATAGAACTTTATTGATACTATTATAAGTATAAGTACTAAAATGTAAAATGTAAATGTATGGCAATTAAAAAAGATATAATAAAACATAATAAAGCATCCACCATTTAAAGGTTGATATGACGTCAATATTAAATTTGTCCAGTTTTATTTTTAATTTTAATATTAAAAACATATGGAAATAACATTATGTTTTTTAAATAATAGGTAAAATTTAAATTTATTCATTATTAAGATATATTTATATACATGGTATTTTATACTTTAGTTATTATAATCATCTAAACAATTTCAAATATATTTGTAATATTAATAGTTATTTTATAATAAATATTATATTATTATACTTAAACAAGTTATCAATAAACAGTTTACTTTATTACTTAAACAAGTTTATAATTAATAATTTATTTTACTATTTAAATAAGTTTATTTTCTATGAACATGAACATCGCAGATAATAAGAAATAAAGTGAAACAGAAGAAGAGGTATTAAATTACTTTAAAATAAATTATACTGAAAGTAAATTGGAATTCTTATTAAAAATTGCAATGAGAAAATGTTCAACGTTCGAAAAAACTAATAAGGAATTAACTTCAAGTCTTTTGAATATTTCTTCATAATTTGTAAATAAATTATACTATAGAATTATACTCTATGACAAGAAAAATGCACAGAAAAACTTAAATGTGATTGAAAAAATGTTAGAGGAAATTGAAATTGTACAAAGAAATCAGAAATTAAATGATTTCCTTCAGATTTCGGACCATTATGAAAACTAAAAGAAACACGATCAAAATTTATACGTAGAAACGTTATTAAAAGTAGACAGGTGTAATCTTGTATTTATATAACACCTATGCATATAATATGATGTAAATATTAATCATATTGGGCCTTAATAGATTAAATAGTGACAAGATAAAAATGTTTGTGAAAAACAAACTTTACCGTTGATGATGATAAATAAAACAGCCAAACACCATGTATGCTCAGTCACAGTCACACTGACTCAATTCTTAAGAATCATTAGACGAATACAAAATAATAAAAAAGATGGCGAACAAACTTCGATTTATTTCAAAGTATATGCCAACTTCAATGGATTTCCATAAAACGTTCATTTCCAATAGAAAAACTCATAATGTTAGGTTAGGTTTAGGTTAGCTTATATTTATCCAATTGATACCACTCAATTTCCTCGTTTTTCTAGATAACTATTATATTACTTATTAGTTCATAATTATCTTTATTATAGTAGTAGGATATATTAGTATGTTCTGAATCCGATACCTACAACAATATTACCACGCAACCAGGTGTGTGATTGCAGATTGCTGGTCCAGAAAATACTGATTTATCCTATTATTATAATAATGATAGATTTATTTACTAATTGTAATTTACTTATCGAGAAAACTTTGTTATAAAACAGATAAAAATTATTAATTATAATAGAATAGAATAACCATTCGATTTTTGATTTGCTTGTGAGTGAAGACATTGAAGCAATCATATAGTTTCTGATTTTGTTATTTGAGATCGTTGATCTGCGTGACATTTTTGTCTTATCACTATTTAATCTATTAAGGCCCAAAATGATTAATGTTTACATCATATGATATACATAAATATCATATAAATTAAATATTATACCTCTCGTTTTCTAATAATGTTCATTGTATACATTTTGATAGTGATTCTTTTCGTTTTCTTCATTGACCGAAATCTAAAGAGAATCATTTAATTTTTGATTTTGTTGTTCAAAATTGTTGTTTTTCTCAACATTTTTATCTTGTCACTATTTAATCTACCAAGGCCCAAAATGATTAATATTTACATTGTAATATATGCATAGGTGTTATATAAATTAAAGATTGTACTTGTAGACTTCTAATAACTTCGTATACATTTCGATCGTGTTTGTTTTCATTTTCATGATGGTTCGACATTTGAAGGGAATTATTTAATTTCTGATTTCATTGTACAATATCAATTTTCTCTAATAATTTTTCTATCATATTTATTAGTTTAATATCATTAATATCAGTTTTAATAAACTTATTTAGATAGTAAAATAAATTATTAATTATAAATTTGTTTAAATAATAAAGTAAACTATTTATTGATAACTTGTTTAAGTATAAAAATAAAATATTGATTATAAAATAATTATTAAATTACAAATTTGTTTGAAATTGTTTAGATGATCACAACTAAAGTATAAATTACCATGATAAGATATATCAATAAATATCTTAATGATTTAATTTAAATTTTACCTATTAAAAACAATATCATTTCCATATGTTTTTAATATGGAAATTAAAAATAAAACTTGAAAAATTTATTATTGATGTCATATTAAACTTTTCGATTGTGGAAGCTTTATTATGTTATATTATACATTTTTGAATCACAATGCTTTAGTTAAACTCGTAGAGGATGATTAACAAAAAATAACGTAGACAATGAATCAGAATGAATTAAAATTAATTTTCGGTGTTTTGAAATGCATATAATATATAAAATGAATGTACTTTACATTTTAGTATCTATACCTATAATAGTATCAATGAAAATCTATAATAAATTATTATATTATAAACTATATAATAAATTAATAACTATGATATAATATTGTATGTTATATATTATTTAATATTTTACAAAAAAAAAAAAAAATTAATACTGCGAATTACGTATTTTTTAACGATTTTAATGATCTATATATGCAATTATTTATTTTGATTTTATAACATGTATAAAGTATAAAATATTTTTCATATTTTATACTCAATAATAAACCTTAATAACAAATATGGTACATAATCGCAAAAACATATATTTATAATATGTTAATCGCTTTATTTACTCTTTAAATAATTCTAATTCAAATTAAATCGCAATAAATGTAATATTGTTTTTTATATAACACGTTAGTACATAAAATCAATAATTTATAACTTAACGAAATGATTATTTGATTGAGGTAAATATTATTTATACGTTCTATTTTAAATTTTAAATTACATTTAATTTTTTGGAAAAAAACAAATAAATAGTTATTCTCCATTTTTTTTTTTTTTTTTCTACCGAAAACGCATTAGGTACACGCGTTATATTGTTATTGTTAACATTTTAGCTTAGCCCATTTCGAATAAAATGAATATTTTCGTGTGCGACCATTCGAATAAAGTGTTTTTTTTTTTTTTTTTTGCGTGATCTACCACTATAAATTCAACGGACTGATACAACTGATTACAATCCAATAGGACATTACTGAACTTTATTAAAATAAATTTAGAGTTTCGATTTAACCAACGATAATCGACGACGCGTAAAAATATGTTATGATATAATTCACTTTGTGGTGTTTGCGATTCTGTAATGTCACGTTACCCCGTCGAATTTCCTTTTTTTATCAAAAAATAATATTCGATAATGTTATCCCAATGTTAATAAATTTTCAAAAATATACCGATAAGAATAATATGGTTTATAGCTTTAAAACGTCATTCCATCAGAAGTGTACAAATAATTTTTTAGAAATTTACAATGACGTGGCGGAGTGTTCACCTCTTTTGTTCAACCTCTTTTGTCTAAAATACCTCCTTCATGTTATAATAATTGGAATAAATCATCTACAATTTTTCGTAAAATACGACTATAAATAATATTTTTATAATTATTATATTATAAATAACAGATATTATTCTTACCGAAAGATTATCAAATTATTGTGTATTTATCTTATACTAATAACAGTATATTATCCAAATATTTGTATAAACATATTAATTATGAGTACCTATACACTTCAGACTACATAGATACTTTGCGGTTGATGTTCTATAAAAAATAAGAGCTGATTTCAATTGACATTTCGGAATTTGACGTGGAACAAAGAAGTGTGCTCGAAATGATGGTCCTATGTAATAAAATACGTTTACATAATTATTTCTCCAAATCTATATATGTTCACACGTAGTTACGTAAGCTTTACCAAAACTCCACAGAACTGCGAAAGGTGGCAGGTCTCTAGGGGAGGGCTTTTATACGAACTTCTAACTATTATCTACAGAGTGTCAAACAATAATTATTATAGTAACAGTAAGCAACACATTATATATTGTTGGCTAAAGTATATTATAGATAATATAACGATTTATTACTGAAATAATATTATAAATTTACAACTCGTAGAAGTCTGAACTTGGTAAATTGTTATTAAAAACGGAATTAAAGTTTTGGATAATATCGGTTTCTTGAATAATATTTGTTTTGAACTATCTACTTATATTTTTTCTGTTGTTATTTTTCCATCGTAACTCGATTGAAATAAAGTATGTCTATTTTATTATTTATAACGAAGTTGGCACAATAACTCTATGTGTCACTAAATTTTTCTACTTATCTATTTTTACCATTTTGAACGCTAATAATGTAATATTTGTCATTATATTAGAAATGCTAATAAATTATCGTCTATGAAAACATCTATTTTTAGTATAAAATATTTCTAAACGTTCAAAGTTATAGCAACGTTTATGCATCAAAACAATTATTAATTTTCTAGATAGCAATGGATACTTTGTTATCGATTTATAAAAAACTAATACTATAATATATTGCATTATCAATCGTGTTACTATAATCGGCAAAAAACTATGCTATAATTGTTATTGATTACTTAACCTAAAATAATTTAAGTAAATTTAATTTCCTTCATTACAAATATTGATATTATAAATAATAATTATTATTGTTATTATCTATGAATTTTTCAAAGTAATCTCTTTCCTTTTAAATTGCGATCTAATTTGCGTTTAAATTTAGCAATATACTTTTAATTATTTACATTATCGTTTAAAATAATAAATTTTCATTGAACACATTCTGATAATAATACGCAATATTTGACTATTTAATTATAAACTAAAATTTCCTCAATATAATTATTTATATTACATTATTGTTATAAGTTATTAGCACATTTTCCAACGAATATGAAATAAATCAATTGTTCATCAAAATCGTGCAAGTTAGATAGTAGGCAATCAGCGACATTTTATGGATCATATTCAAAATCAGAATATTACGTATAAATTTAATATAATAAATGAACGAAAATTCTAACGAAAATCTGTATCGTTTGGCACTGTGTGTTTAGGAAGAAAATGTGTTCGGATATTTCTTGTCGATGGGCGACAATAGGGTTGTAAATAAAAAAATTTGTTGAATGGAAAACTATATCGTCGTCGTCGTCACGGTGATAAAAGGTCTGAATGTGCCCACGTACCGTCTGTGCAGTATACCGTATACACGGTTGAGTGTAACGAAATGAAACTAATGGTTATTGTCATTTGGTCAGCCTACCTGGACAATGTACAAACATATTATTATTATTATATTTGTAGGTAATGCATGTGTCAAATACACCGTTTCAACTTTCAAGCAAAAATATAGCTACTACACGCACGTCTCAAATAATACACATTACTCAAACGCGGCGGAAAAATCCGTAAAAAATAATATAAATAAATATCTCAGAAAACTTTTACGTATCACTCAACAGAGTATAATGTAACGACAACGAACCACCAAAAATATACTTTATTATATATTATTATTCTGACGCGTTTAACAAACAATGCGAATTCCTCGGTTTTCCGCCGTCGTCTTATCATATATTTCTGACACAAACTCTGTTTTTTTCCACATCTCGTTTTCTATATTATTGTTAAATTAAATCGATTTTATTCATTAAAGGTTTGAGCAAAAAATAATAATAATATAGTTTTTGTCACATAATACATACCGTATTGTAATCAAATTGAAGTTTTATTATTTTCATCATCGCGACCATAATAAACACTTTATGCTCGATTTTTATATTGATATTTTTTTAATTGAAAACAAAACTTTATTTATAACATTTACGTATACATTTTTAATTTGATAAAATTATTCTTTTATTTTTTTTAATGAAAAAATAAAGTTCATCCATATTGATTTTAATTTAAAAGTATTTAGTTTAACCTTTTACATTTTCAGTACGATACGAAATCGATTTTCTAGTACAGATTTGAATTTTAAATATATATGTTCTATATTGAAACTAGCCTCGAGGCGACACATTGTTAATTAAATACAAGTGTGGGGATAACCACTCAACAGAAGCAGCAGTATTTTAACAGATCCAAACATTAATATTATTATTATTATTTATTACTATTATTATTATGGTAATGATTTTATAGTTAATTTATAATATATATTTTTATACTTCATTTCTTACTATCTACAGTGCGATCACAATTTTTTATAATATTTAATATTCGGCTTTATGACCTTCTATGAATATTCATTTTTAAGTGACAGAAAATGCTGAAACACACTATTTGTAAAAATTTTAAATTTTTAACAATTACAATGCACGCATTTACAATACAACTTGTGGTTTTTTTTTAATTTTTACTCTATTTTTAACACTGGATTTGGATTCACAAATGTTTTTTAGTCAATTTGACCGACAGCTTCTTTTTAAACTTAAAACTGACTGAATTATAATCATTAAAAATTAAAAATTAAAAGATTAATTTATCTGAATCATGATATTTTTATCTTATTTTTAAGTAGTTTTATTTTTTGTACTTAAAATTTAGAATTGTTTTCTATTTAATGTAAACCATTAATCAATAAAATAATTAAATAGTTAAAAATGTTGAATTTGGAAACAACTATTTATGAATTATGACAAAGTTTAAATTAATAAAATTATTTCAGTCGTTTTTAAATACCTACCAATGTTTCAGTTTAGCTCAGTTAAATATTTAATGTTATTACGATGGCATTATGTGACTCAAAGAGTTTCTCGAATTTTATGTCAATAAGGCATAAAATATTTATTAGTAGATTCCAACACGTATGACAGGCCGGGTACGAAATCAATACAATATTTGAATTTGATAAATTATACAGTCGAGACATTACTGTTATAGTACGAGAACCTTTTGATAATCATGTAGTTTTATTATTCTTTACATAAAACCATATTACTCATGTGTTTTATTTCCGGCAATCGTCCGGCAACCGTCCGGATTGACATTGGTCATCTTTTGGGTCCAGATATCAGGTGTACTTAAACTTTATTTATATATATATATATTTGCATTAATATTTATAATTATTTATAGTTTGTGATGCTTGTTCATAAATTATTTAATACTCGTATTTAGAACTAAAGGTTAGGTTATAGGTTAGGAGCCCAGAAGGTTCTCTAGATCTATTCATTTATGGAAAAGTGAAAACAATCAGAATACTTTAGAACTTAGAATTGATTTTCTAAGTTTTTTGTATTGACTCCCAATCATTTGGATTAACTCTTAAATACTTGGCATTGACTTACAAGTACTTAGTATAGACTCTCTAATACTTGGGAATTTGGAATTAACCTTCAAGTAAAAAGAGTATATTTTTAAAAAAAAAAGAAGTTTTTAAATAAGTTCTATTAAAATTAGTTTTTAAATATAAATTTAGTAATATAGTATTGATCCATTAAAATATAATTCATTAAAGTAGAATTGACCCTTTAACTGTAAACTTTAAAACCTCAATGTAGTAAATAATGAATAATTCGAGAATTTCAAGAATCAACTACCAAACATAAACTTGTGTTTTGGATTAAATTTCGACCGAGTTCAATAAAATAAATGAGTTACGCAAAGTTACACCACCAAATAATGTATAGAGAAATTTTGATTAGCAAATCACAATATTATGAACTCGCAATTTCTAACTAATCATTTGCAAAATCTTGGTACAAATTAGGACTTAATCAATTGAATATAAGCGTAACAGATATAGTTTTTTTAATTTATTCTGGGTAAAATCATAAGTTAACTAGTAACTATTTTGTCTTATGAAATAAATAGATTGATTATTTTTATAAAATAATAAATCAGTATCAGAATATTCGCTTTATACCTATTTTAGTATAAGTACGGTATTTTTATTTATAAAAATCAATAATGTGTTCATAAAGTTATAATCAAATAAATTCAATTACTAAGTTTTAAACACAACCATTGTATAATTTTACTTTACTATTTGGATATTTATATTTTATAGTATTATTTTCATTAATGCTATAAAATTATATAGTAACAGATAATAAAAATAATTAATATGCCATTAATATTCTTTTGAACTACATACATAAATAAAGTAGCTAAAAGTATTCATTGGGTTAAAAATAATATTCCACACATTTTTTTCTTTATATTTCTTTATTATTTATAATAAATAACGATTATTAGGTAACATATTCAAAAGTCTGATAGAAGACATAATAATAATATTATAATTATAGAAAAACAAATAATGTTAAACAGTAAAAGGTAACAACTATTTTATATGTTTATATATATATATATAAACGAGTATATATATATATATATATATATATATAGGTAGTTATATAATAACAATTGTTAGTAATTCAAACAATATTTTTAATTTAATATAAAGATGTGAAGGATAATAATAATAATAATAATTTTTGAGGATATTACTACAATATAAGAAAAGTCCAAATATTTTATTATTCTTGCTAAAGACACTGAGGAATCATTTGAATAATAATTTAATAAATTATACATGATACACAGTTTGGTCTTGAATCATTTAAAATGTTGGATGCGAATTTTACTTAAAAATATATAACAAAAAATAGAGATTTATATAAATAGCATAATAAATTGAATAAAAAAAAAAAAAGAAATAATATAAATATTAATAAATCAAATAATACTCGTGTCTACTTCTATAAATTACTTATTAGCTGTTTGAAAGTTTTGGCTTAATAGTATATTTTAAAATTGTTTTAGTATTAAATGAAAACTGTGTTTAGTAACTTTTTTTAAGTAAATTTTTATTTTGAAAAAATATCATTACCTACCTACGTATTTATATTTGTATTTAATATTATTGAAAATGTTGATAAATTATGTTAATCTGTATTACGAATGATATTTTTTAAAATTAGTTGATCTTCTATAAACTGACAGCTGCAACTTTTTGATAAATAATTATCAATTATCTTTACTTGTATAATTATATAATTGAAGTAAATGCTGAAATATTTTAATTTCCAAGTTTAAATTATATTTTATTTTTAAAATTAAACCATATTATATGTTCAATATTATATTTTCCGGATTAATAAAAATAAAGAACTATTATTTTTCATTATATTTTTATAGTTACTAAAAAAGCTTAGAAAGTTAGAACTCTATTTTTCTTTTTCGGAAACATTCTAGCATTATCATGTTAGGACGGAGATCATCATGTTTTTATAATTTTTTTTTTACTATAATTTGTTACAGTTTAAACAGTTTATAAAAATACATAAAATTCTTTTGCACAAATAAAACATAAATATTGTTTTTTTTTAAATATAAATTAAATACGTAAGAATAGGTAGGTACTTGAATTTAAAGTTAAAAAATAAACACGTAGCATATTTAACCAAATAAATGATTCATTTGTGTTTGATTAGTAACCATTTTCAGTAATACAATAATATTTAATAATAATATTTTAGATACTTTCATTTAATAATAAGTTTCTAAAATTGTATATCAATTGTTTACATTTATATACTTAGTAATAAAAAAAAAAATTATAAAATTAAATTAAAATAATAATGATAATTGGTCACGGAACAAAATGTACGTATCAGTTTAAAATTGGCATCCAAATAATAGCACAAACATTTAAGCAGTAAAAATTCTGCATATAATAGTATGATTTGGGACTGGGCAATCTTATAATATAATATTTGTTTTTGTATATTAAGGTAATAAACTAGTTAAAGAAGAATTTCCAAATGGAAGAAATACAAATGTTACAATAAATATTATATTAATTAAGTTGTAATTAAAACTTTAATATATTGTTATATAATTAAGGCACGTAAAATAATTTTTAAAACAATTGAATTATTTTCGTTATATAATATAAATCGGTAATAGATACTTTGAATTGTTATTTCATATTTGGATAAAATGAACTTAAGCGTATTAATAATCTAAATATTGTTCCTAAAATTGCCAAAATTAATATTAATTTAAATACATTTTATAACTGGTCACTCGATAGGTTAGGTTAGGTACTAATATAATATATTATAACTACAATAAAAAGTTAGCAGTTTTACATCCTGTTTTATCATTATAACTACAATATAGGAATTATAATATAAAACAATAATCGGCAAACAACAAGATAAATTAATTTAATTTCGTTTTGTTTTTGGATTTAACTTTTATGCGAAAATCAATAAAGACTTTGATTGGATTGGTCTATGAGAGAAGTAAGAGGAATAATATAATTTGATGTTTACATTAGTATTAGAAATTTCAATATCTGAGTAGGTGCTCATAAATAGTTTATCAAGTAATTAACATTGTGATACAAATTAACAATATATAATATATATTTTGTATTTAAAAGAAAAATATTTTGTTAATGATAATTGGTAATGCGCTCTGAAAGGAACATTAAAATATTCGACATTTCGGTCAGTATTAATGAGGAGCAATTAATCTGTATTGTTCTAAACTCCGTGTTTTAAAATAACATAATAATTTGTTGGTAATTATTTTCAGTTCCAAAGTCTCACACTAATATTATTTCTGTATAAATTTTGATTAATATTTAAAACATTGACCTGCCATCAAATGGAATTGGATTTTCGCCGTTAGCACACAAAAGTAAATATACATAATTAATTAGCATTCATTGTTTTACCAATGTCAATAGTAATAAACGGACTATGTAGGTACTCAATTAAATTTAAATAAAATTATTTAACAAATTTAATACATTTAAAAAACAAATACACTTCAATTCGATTAAACCAGTCTTGCCACAACAATAAAACAAACAAAAATATTGTTTTGTAAACGTTTATTTTAGGATGCCTATCAATACAAATTTAATCTTAACATAAATAATATGACACCCCTTCTTATTATAGTTACACGTTTATATGTTTTAATGGAAATTTAAAAAATTAAAATTTTAAATGCAATTTAAATAAAGCTTAGCAAAAAGTTTATATGACGTATCATATCATAATTATATTATTGTTATTTTAATATACTGTGATCAAATCAAACCAAAATATTTAATTAATTATAAATAGTTCCTTCACTTACATATTAATTAATTAATATTATAAATTAAGAAATATTATAAGAACATATTGATAATACGATATATTTCGTACACATCGCAAAACCGTGCAAATACAAGGTTTTTTTTTGTTGCTTTTTCTTAAATAGATTATAACTTTTTAAATATCGATGAACACGATTAATTGAACAATCAAAAAATAATAATAATAATAATAATAATATTCAAGGTTTGTTTAAAAAACAAATTATGCACATATAACAGTAAGGAGAATGGGTGATATAAACGAATAAAGTAAACGTTATAAAGTTATAGAAAAGTTAAATGTCGATGAAAGAGTTGGCATGAGTGCGTTTAAAATTATTATCACTCAATAAGAATATATCATTACCATCACTTAACATTTAACGAATAATAAATTCATCATATTTTTTAGCAAATTAAAATATTGAACCCTTCAAAATTTGCACGATTAAATGCAACTCTGGGTATTATAGTTAAGAGTTAGAATAAATTAATAATAATAATGAGATTTCTTTAATGGGCAAAGAAAATGTGACGGATATCACAGAACAGTAAATTTCGATATAGAATACATAATAGAAATTAATCAAAGTGCGTAAGGCGGTAATGGAATGGCGAAAAGTTATATATAAGAAGTAATCGCAAGAAAAGTTCCCAGTAAGCTATTGGTATTGTGCGAGCACTCATAACGAATGGAAAATACTAGTAATAATAGTAGTAGATTATTTCACTTTTGATGTCAGTAGGCAAATCTAGGTGGGAAGGAAAACTAATTGGATAGTCAGACGTTCCATTTGAATTTATGCTCAAACGATAGAAAAAGAGGAGAGCGATTTCGATTAGTTTCTCGATTATTTTATCATTTAAGTTGAGTCTCTGTTACAAAGGACTAAATATTTAAGAACAAGTACAATTGTCGCTAAATGATAACATTGAATTGGATAAACGAAAATTGCTCCGAGCAAGAAAATCATTTAATTTTATAGTATATGATCATCAAAACGAAAACGTTTTGTACTACATATTAGATAATAATATTGTAATATATTATAGTAAAACAACAATGAAAGCGGTTATAAGAGTTTAGTGATTTCCTTAATATTCTTTTCCGTAAACGTGGCAAACGGGATATTAAATCATGCGTAAGTTTACAAAATAATAGCACAAAAACGTAACACAATATTTACGTAAACGAGCTTGAAATCGTATGATGTACCTATGTTTAATAATTTGTTTTTTTTATTTTTTTATTTTTTTTATTTATTTTCACTTATTTCGGAATATTTTTTAATAGTTAACAATTATCAAATAAATAATATTAAAAACATTATTATGCGTATCACGTTTAAATTATATTCGTCGTAATAATAATATATTATATTATCGCATAATATAGTCATTTCGATGGGTATCCCAAAGATATATTGATTTTATTACCAAATATAATTTATGTTAATATTATTAATATATATATTTTACATCCCTATTTACAACATTGAATATTCTCAAAATCGAGAGTTCAATTTATTATTTTTTTTAAAATGTTTATTTTCAATATTTTGATCAGTCATTCGTCTAATCGTCCCATTTTGGGAATGCCGACGGTGACACGAACAAATTACTATCGTTATTGGCTGGTAGTGGTTCTAAGTTGGTTGGCCTCTTTGGTTCGGTCTTTTCATCAATAACTACTTTAGCGGCAGTCGTAGCAACAGCGGCAGAAGCAACAGAAGCAGAAGTGGTTGTTGCCGGTGGCGGTACCTGCGGCGGTCGATTTTGCGGTTTCGTCTGCGATTTTATTTTCAGTTCTATTTTCTCGTTCTCTTCTACCGGCGGTTCCAACGTGCTGTGCTTGATACCGTAGTAGAAATAAACAAACAAGCCTGAAAAAATGTATATTTTATGCATAAAAAAATAATCTAACAATATCCAATCTACAGGTGCCAGACATTTTTTTGCATTCATTTGAAACGAAACGAGGTCCCGACCATGATTAAAATATATAGCATGTCCCGGATCTATATACCTAGGTATTAATTTCAATATCTCCGCGAAAAATTAAAATATTATTTGAATGCGGCTATTAAAAATTATTATTATTATTGTTAAAATAATTATCTCTATTGTTCTTTAAGTTTTAAACGTTTAGTAAAAAACAAAATAAATAACTTTTTATTGTTTAAGTTAAATAAAATTTATAAATATCCAATATAAAGAATATATTTTTATGAAAATTTTGATGCGTTGATCTTTAGGAATATTTTTTATTAGAAAAATCATATTTCTAACATAATTTTTTGTAATTATCTAATCTATTATATCGTAGAAAGCAAAATTATTATTATTATCAGTTATAAATATTACTCGAGAAATTATTATCGACCTCGTAGATATAACTATTTATGTATTATTTTGTTATCACAGCATTAAATATTAATAATATTAATTTTACATTCACGATAGATTAATTAATAATTACAAATAATAACGTCAGAAAAATGATTTTTATCTTGGTTTTAATAAAAAATATAACACACTACGTACAGAGGTAAGAAAAAAATTAATATTTTAAAGTCGAATGAAATATGTATAACATGTGTTCGTAAACATTTTTACAGGGAAGGATTAAGTTAAACGTACAATTTTTTTAATATTTTAACATTTTTTATTTTAATTTCCAAAATAATTAATCAACTAACGATAAGATAAGCTTTTGTGTGAAACGAATTATTATAAAATTTGTTGTTATTTATGCGATCATGGTACTATCATAGTAGATACATTTTGACAAATAAAATATTAAAATATAGGATGAGCAATCTCACCCTCACGAAACGTATTCTTTCATATATACCGCATTCTCACTAAACATTTTTTATAATTAATTTTAGGATAAATTTACTTATTAACAATTTTTTAGAGGACAATATTAACTGTGTTCTAGACTTGAATTTTTTTTAATTTTTATTTTTTAATTAGTTATTTAAAAAAACAGCATTTTTTTCACTATTTATATTTCGTTGAAAAATAAAAATGTTAAAAAAAAACTCAACATTAGAACACAGTTTATATTCTCCTCTAAAATAATAATTACAGTTAAATTTACTCTTAAATTTATGTTATAAATCAACTGTAATAAGAATGTTGTACATAGATTTGCTACGTTATGCGTATTTAAAACAGAGACAATAAGTTATATTATTTCATTTACAACTAAGACAACAACAATAATTTGTGCGTTTTAATTAAACATACCAATTGATACCCATATGACAATCCGTAGTAAAGTCATTGAACTCAACTGAAATATCAAGTATAAATTCACAGCGATTGAAAATCCGGGTACGAATGGAACCCATGGTGTTTTGAAAACGAGTATTTGTCTGGAAAAATAATTTGCATAGTTATAAAATATATGTAGGTAAGTATAAGGACATGTTTAAATAACAAAAATATTATGTCAAGTACGTAATTAACCTATCAATCAAGTATAGATAATTTTTACGTGTTTTCACTTCAGAAAATGTATTAAATCTATAAAATATTTAATAGATTTAAATAATAACATACTAAATATTTTTATTTTTATTATAAATAAAAAGTATGATAATTTTTAATTTGTCGTAACAATAACGAAAAAAAAACAAATAACGATATTATTTCATTAACTCTATCTATGCATATTGAACATTAATTTTTAACATACTTTTTACATTATATTAATTAAAAATTAATTTTCATATTTATTTAAGTATATATTTTATAACTAACTATGTAGTATAAATATGATATTTACTGATTTTATTGAAAAGATTCAACTGATTACAATTTTCTTTGAAAAAAATAGTTCATTTTTAAAAATAAGATGACCTTTAGTTCTTTAGTTACTTATAAAGTATTTTATATTATAAATATTTACTTTGTAAAAAATCATCCCATTCTTTTTTGCTAATTTTTATATTATGCTTTAAAATATTTAATTGTTGATTTAACGTTTGATATTTACTAATCTACATCATCATAAAATAATTTTTATCAGAATATAAAATTAAAAATACGGGTTTCTAATTAAAGAAGCGTACAAAATATAAATTAAAATAATAAAGTAGTGAATGTTTAATTTGAGTTTTAAAAAAATATGCGAAAAGAAAATTTATTGAAATGATAAAAAAAAATGGGATACTGAAAAATAAACTATAAACTTACGATAAGAAAAATTACTGCGTATAGAAATAAAATAGAAATAATAAATTTGAACGAGAAAATATGAATCTAGTTAATAATAAAATACGAATGATTTATATAATAATAAAATGAAAATAATATTACTATTCCAAGTCGGCATAACGATGATGATATGTGTAGAAAGAGACGATGGAATTCAATTTATATTTTAAAAGCATTTTATATCAGACATTTTTATAAACCTATGTTTCATTCGGACCCTATGGAGCAAGCAAATGAAATAAACATCATCAAATGTAAAATGGAATTCTCATTTTTTTTAAAAATAAATTTTACTGTTATACGTGGCTACGGTTAATAACCTTTAAATCAACTATTACAAATTGTTATGGGTAATTGATTGGATTTTTTAAGTATAAAAAAGTAGAATATGCTTGTAAAATATAACCTTTATATTTTATATAAATTGTTCCCAAAAAGAGATTATATTAAATATGAATTTCTGAGCTTTTTAGTATTTTTTTTTTTTTTTTTAGTAAACCTTATAAGATTTTACACAGAAATGCAAGTTTCATTACTGACAAGATATTTTAATGCGCGAGTATAGTTGTTGTTAAAATATAATATTATAATTACTATTTGAACATGGTCTGGCAATGTTTATTTATAATAACTATGTATCCCTATATATATAAATATATAGTCATCCCTTTTAAAGGTTTTAGATAAGGTTAATGGTAACATATTATGTAGAATTTCCAACCGTTAGATGTTTGGTATTCTCAATAGCTTTTTACCACTTTTATATTTTTAAATTCTGACCAAAAACAAGGAAACAAATACTACATCGTTGTTTATAGTAGCTTGTGATGTTTTGTTTTTTTATATTTTGAAGATCCTTTCTTCAGGTAGTTATAAAGGTTCGATTACTACAAATAGAGTAGGTTTTTAGTAGATAATCGCATGAAGGTGATATTTTATTCAAGGTCATTTTTAAAATGTACAAATAGTTTTCTCAAAAATTACCTAAATTTAACTAAAAAGAGCGACAATAATAGCGTCAAATGGTTTTTTCACGAAATTAATTTTAATTATTTTATGATAACTAAATAAATACGAGAAGCAGAAACTCTACATTTTTTTTTCTGTAGTGTTTATATAGATATACTATTAGTGATGTGAGTAAGAAATTTCTAAAATGGAAATTTCTGGTCTCAAGAAATTTCCATTTAAGAAATTTCTTAACAAAATAAATAAATATATATATTTTTTACGTACAACTATTTTGTTTTTATAAATTAGCAACACTGTTATTGTGATATCTCCAATCACGGACTTCTAATCGTATATTAGCGGGAAAATGTTAAAATGTTAATGTGTGTGATTACTGATTAGATAATTCGTTATAGTGTTATACAGCGACACAGCGTCTTAACAATAAGTATTTCAGTAATATTTAATTCTAAAAGTTTAAAATATTATTCAATCCTGTATTCTTGACTCTTGTTGAGTTATTATTATTAACTAATCATTATTATTAAATATGGAATATTCTCATGTCTTTCTTGAAGTTGAAAATAAAATTGAAAAAACTTTTTTTTTTTAATTTTCCCATACATTTGTTTTATTGTTTTGAACTTTTGAATAATATTTATTATTTAAGTATAAAATAAAATAAATTGTTTTGACTAAATAAGACTTATAATAAAGAATTGAGTCTATGTCTATTTAAAAATATATATATTGATTATTATTTATTTAAATTAAATTTACTAATACCATTTAAAAATTAGATCAAATTAGGGAATAAAATATTTGTCTTAATTTAAAGATTAATTTTAAATTTATTGAAGCTAATTAACAAAAAAATTAGGTTTGATAAGTTAAATTAAAGTTAAATTTTCAAAAAAACATATATTTTTGAAATTTCTGGAAATTTCCACTAGGAAATTTCTTCAAAATTAAATTTCTGAAATTTAACATCTCTATATACTATATATGTAATACATTTTTGAAACATTTAAAATTATTTTTTTAATATAACTATAAAATTATAATTTTGAGTAAACTTGGTGAAATATGAAATTTTTTTACAGTTATAATTATATTTAATATATTTTTTATAAGAACCTATTTAATTTCGAGATCCCCTAATAATTATACAACATGATAATACAAGTTCCATATACAATATCCTTTCACCGCCACTATCTAGTAACACAAACATTATCAATCTCTTCGTGGACTGAAGGCACGAAAAGGAATTCCCACCATCAATATACAGTAGTATTTTTTAAATTACTCGTTAGGTTAGGTCATATTATTTTATTAAAACCTGCACATATTTCTGGTTTACTTAGATTCGAAATAATTAAAAACTAACATTATTTACGTTATGTATTTAATTTTTTCGTTTTAAGATTTCGAAAATTACAATCATTTTATTTTCATTAAAGTCTAAATGTTCATGAAGGCTTTTAAAAGTTTAGATAGAAAATGGTAGAAAATTATATCTTGGTATCTACCTCTACTGACTTCCTGTCTAAACTCTAAACTTTTATGATTTTAAAATAGTTCATAACTATATGAATATCTAATGGAAATTTAACATTTAAATTTTATGAGCTTAAAGCAAATTAAATTTACAAAATAGCTATATAGTAAAACATTAATATAAATATAAAAAAAAAACATTTTAATCATTCAATTTAAAATTAAAGTAAACCGAATATAAAACTATTTTTAAATAAATAAAATGAAATATATGACTAATCGTGAGAAATAAATATTAAACAATTATTAAAATTGTAATTGTTAAAAAGCATAAAAAATTAATTATAAATGTATGTCCTACGTCACGTAAAATATACAATTTATAAGATGGCAATACTTCTAGAGGCATACCTGAATTTAGGCTCAGTTAAAAAAATATATTAATTTTAATATACAGGCTGATAAAAATTTTATGACACAACAAATTTTCTCGTTTTATTTTGCGAGTTATACAATTATGTAAATATTATTATATATTATGATAATATAAATAAATTACAGGGGCGTGCTCAGAATTTCATTTCGGTGGTGGGTTTTAAAGTAAAAATCTAGTGTCTAACTTAAAATAATATATAAAAGCAGGTAGGTATATAAATATAAAATTATTCACCGTTTTATTTAAATTCGGGGCCGGTTTGAACTCCCAAAACCACCCCTCCGTACAGTACGCCAATGACAAACATTAATCCAATTCAATATATTATTGAAATACCCGTTTCGGATTGAATTATTTTAACGTTAAACATTCTGCATGTTGTCGTATTTTCGAATTGTTTTCCTTTATCGTTACCATTGTTATCTAAAATTTTAGAAATTCCTGAAAACGTACGTCGCTATGACGTACTGCAGATGACCCGACCTAACCGTCGACCTAGTGGCGTCATTTGAGGGGGAGGGGTACACATACATTAGCCGTAGTCTATAATTAGCCAAATCCTAAGTCGGCAGATTTCAAAAATAATAACCCCTAAATACAACCTCTTAATTGATTACCGCTTACAATAAAATGAAAAAGTGACCCCTCCTCCCCCTCTTGTTCTTAAAAAAACAGTCGGCAAATTTATGGGTCTGCCCTAGTCTAGTAGATCTGAAATGACGCTACTGCGTCGACCAACAGTTTATTTATACAATAGGTTATACAATGCAGTTATAAATAATTACGACTCACTTGTTTTGCGGTTTACGCGATATGGCGCCCAGGACGGCGACGACCGCGATCAACAGCGCGTACAGGATAACGTAGGCGACCGCCGACGATTCGGGCGACACGAACACGAGCAGTACGTCGAACACGATGATCAACACGTAGAACACGCCGACCAATTTGAGCACTACCATTCCGCTCTCTTCGGTTGCCGGTCCCGTGTCCACCCATGGGAATATAGCTGGGCACAAGTACGTGGCTGCCTGCGATGGTCAATTAGAAATAATATTTGGCAATGAGTTCGATGCAGATCGAAATTATTACAAGACGAACCTAATAACGTACTTAGCGATAATACGCGTAAGCTATGTCCAGTGCTCGAAACGGTGGTGAAGGGGATGTGGACGCAGGGGCACTGAGTACCCCAAATAATATTTCAACAATTTTAACGTGCCTCTTCCATTTTTTTGTTAATGGGACGCACAAAGGACGGTTTAGCATTTAGCATTTTTTATTTTTAAAATAAACATGATACTTAAAAATTGATATTGCATCTTAATTCTTAATAGTTATAAACTGTAATTTAATAAATAAAAAAAAAAATGAATTTTTATAATCCATGAACATGTATCACGGTTTAAAATAATAATAATCTATGAAAAAATCGATAGACGATTATTGATGTAGATAACATATTCTGTGGTTATACCTTATACAATGTATTCATATTGTACATTTTATTTTTTATTTTTTTATAACTAGTAACAAAATAGTTGGAATATTACAGCTACCAGATATACTTTAGCTAAGTAATATTTTATTTTATTTTTAAATTGATTCTGATATACAGTGTTAAAGATATCTGATAAAAAATATATTATTACAAATAAATAAATACACTTTTATACAAAAAAAAGAGATAATGGCCGGGGCGAGAGCGTAGTTCTCGCGTCATAATGAGGTAAAAAGATAGAGATGTTTATTCATTTTATAATTAATGAAGTCTCCCTATTTTTTTTTTTTTCATATTCGATCACTGGCTATGTCTAAATTCAAAATTCTAAGGAGTACCATTATTATATTATAAATTAATAGTCGATATGGCATAGGCGAATCCAGTTGCGAATCTAGAATTCATTCAAGGAGGAAGATGCAAATTTTCGAATGATTTAATTTTATCCATATCTAATAGGTACCAGTAATCAATTGTATAGGGATAAAGCATCCTCTAGCGTTTGAGTATCATCATTTTTTACTATCCATTTATATTTATTTTTATAATCCATTTTCCAATCAGTAAAATATTGAAAAAAATATCAACCCAAAGAGGTGGCGATCGCTATTTCACCCCCCCCCCCCCCCTCCAACAAATCCATTACTGGACCACCTTCATTCTTAAAGAACCAAATTTAAATTTCAGTGTGATGTGATAACAAAGGACCTTGATGCCCAAAATACAGACGAGGATCTCTCGGGAAAATCCCGGTTTCCTGGTAGGCATATCCGTTGATGGAATTTTACAAATAATCTATTCATTTTTTAATGCTCAAACGGAGAAAGGAACAGAAAAATGGTAGTATAGAAATCTATAGAAATACTCGCGTACACTATTGGCAATAGAAAATACGCAATCGGTACGTAGGGAGATTATTATTAATAATAATTTTTACGATAAAACGATTCTATAATACTTTGAAACATTTCGAGTGTGAGTTACAAAGATGCATACTAGTATTCATCCTATAAATAATATAATATTGGGCAAATATATACCTTGATGGATCTAGTAATGTTTGCACTTGCTGCGCTGAATCCCCCGGCTGCAGCCGTCGATCCGGCTGTAGATCCTCCGTGTACAGATCCATAAAACTTGCTCTCGCATCTATCAGAAACCAGATATTGATCGTCACGTCCCTCCTCAGAATCATCTCCGAAGTATGTGTCGTCTGAATCTGGTGAACTAAAAACCACAATTTAAATCATAAACATTAGATATTTATAGTATAATGTATTACTTCTGTATTAATTTTAAATATAGTTCGTATTTATTCGTATTTGCATTTTTTCTTTCTGTGATCTCAAAATGTAATTCAATGGTATAATATTATTATAGTAAATTTTTGATTATTTATAATAAATAAAATGTTTTCAATTTAATACAAATTAAAATACCAACATTATTATTAGTTTTCAGCTATTGCGATGTATAACTGTATTTTAACCTGAAGACTATAGTAATATTAGGTAATAGTTACATTAAATAATTTTAATTTCTACAATAATCATTTTTATATAAAATCTCGATGATAACCAAATAAATAAAAAATTTACTAAGTGTGTATATCATGTTCTATATCGAAAAAATAATTAATTTTAATATCTCAGGTAAATATTGTTTTTGTGTGAAAGAATATTTATAATATTTTGTGTTATTTGCATAAAAGTCGTATTTCTAGACGACAACAAAAATTAACTATAAATTATTTCTTATAACTGTTATCATAGTGTCTCGCTAAAGTTATTCTATGTTTAAAATTGTTGTTTTTGTAGACAATATGTATTGTTTTTACATTAGACATTAGAATTAAACAATAATATTATCTGCATTCGAGGAGAAAAAGTTTAGCGAACCATAACGCGCTACTAAAACATCGTAAGAATAACTTAACCAACAAACTTCTTTATAATATTATTACGAGTATATTCAGACATTCAGGCACATATTATAGTTAAACTCAAACAACAAGCACGTGCGCTTAAAACTTCTTTTGTTGAAATTTTAAAACATTTTGAATACATATAAAATATACAAGTGACGTACGTCAAAAGTTTAGATTTAAACATTTTAATGAAACACTAAACTATAAAATACAATGTTCAATTACGGTCGTGTATCGATAACGTAATATCGTTGGTATTATAGATATTATACAGAATACATTCTGGTAATCAAACTCCCTAATCAAAATAACGGTGATACCTTATAATGTATAATGTATAATATAATTGTAAAAAGATGTTTTTATCATCCTGTATATATTTTATTTTTACTATGTTTAACAAATTTTATAACTAGACATTATTGAAATTGTTTGTTACATTTATTCAAATTTCATAAGCAATTTAAAATGAAATATAATAATATTCATTGAATCTTATTATTGTACTTTTAGATTATATAACATACCTATATAAGATAAAAAAAAAGTCATTTGCTGTCCCATTGTTGATAATTTAATACCTTTGTTGTAATAAAACCTTTTAACACCAACACAAAATACTCAGAGTCATATTACACATCCTACGTATATTTATAATTATATTTGTGCTATATAAATAAAAATAGATAGAGAGAGAACAAGATATATCAATAAAAAAAATGTATAAGCATTGGGTAAATAACTAAATAGTTATTATCGGATGAGGGTTAATTCAATACACCCTTGACTGTGTCATAACTTGTATGTAAAATTATGTTAATATAACACGAAGAAATATCAAATAAACAAACATGTATTTAAAAAAAAATGTAACTTGATCTAAAGTCTTATTATATAATATTGCATATTATTTTATTATGAAAAAAAGGGTATAATTTTTTAAACGCAAGTAGGACTCAAGTTCTTTCTTAAAAATAATATTTTTGGTCATGACTATGCTATACTATACTAAAAATTAAATTTGTAATAATTTGTGAATAAAATGTTTTATATTGTATCTTCAACCGTTCATTAAATATGTTTAAACGTAAAACCAAAATTTTCGCTTATTTATTAAAATATTTAGTTTTTTTTTATTTAAATAAAAAACAATTGACTTTGGAGATATTGTTTAGTAAAGTTATTTATAAAAAGTATTATGTTCTTCAATTAAGCTTATATTTTTGTTGTATTTGCTAAAGTTTTAGAGTAAAATATAAAATACCATATAACTACCCCCTTTTGTCAATTTTTAACCCTCTTGAGGCATGTGAAGAGCACCCCCTTCCCGTTACCTTAACCAAATATTACGTGAATTATTATTTAATAATATCGAAAATATTGGAAAGGTCCTAGTATAACAAATTTTATAATTACAATATTAAAGACTTCCCTAATATATATATATATATATATTTTTTTAATATATTTCTATAGACATTTATTGCGACGTTATTATCTAAATATTATCTA
The DNA here is from genome assembly GCA_013282895.1 of Eriosoma lanigerum. Taxonomy (NCBI): domain Eukaryota; kingdom Metazoa; phylum Arthropoda; class Insecta; order Hemiptera; family Aphididae; genus Eriosoma; species Eriosoma lanigerum. The sequence goes on from CM023359.1 coordinate 49,486,678, forward strand.
CGGTTAGAACAAAATGAATATTGATAACGATTTGTTTACCTTCTAGTTACCTTTCGGACCGTTATCTTCTGTGACTGGTGCGAAGGTATTATTTGCTGAGGTAACGGTAACTGCGTCTGGTATAACGACGTTTGTCCGCCGTAGCCCTGATTGGTGTACGCGTATTTTTGGTCATCTTGCACCACCTAAAAAACCGTTCGTTTTTGAAACGAACAACGTGATCAGCAAAAAAAAAAAAAAATGCAAATGCACGTGGCTGTTATATTTACAAAGTTTACCCGTCCGTTGGTAACGATCTGTTTCGGTGCGTTCATCGGTGATCGCATCGATTCCGGAAAAAAATGTATCACGGTAGACGTTTGCGGTTGATACCGGAGTATCAAAACACAGGTTGATACTAGAGTGTAAGCGAACAACGTGCCTGTGACAAATGTGAGTTTTCGTTTTTAGACATTATTATTACCATGGCTAAATATATAGGTATGTCAGCAATTTTGTAAAATGTTGTTATAGTTTGCGGCATGTATTATTATTCCATGATATTTCATGAAAGAAAATCTCAGCCGGCAGTGATCCATAGAGTAGATTATTATTACCTGCTGAAATCATGTGAAATATCTCACTCATTATTCACGTGTGAATAATCATTACTGTTAATGATTACCAATTATTACTGTTATTTGTTATGATAATAATTGATAATGAATTTACTGCCAGTGGCCGCCATGACACCTGCGTATCACAAAGTTGCTGACATGCCTATATATTTAGCCATGATTATTACGAATGACGACTTGATAAGTATTAAAGATAGATAAGCCCATGTCCTTAAAACCCTTACGTATAAAAAAAATTTCAAAATAATGACCGTATAAAATTTAAACTGTTAAAACTTGTTTATTTCAAATTAATATTTATATATTAAAGTTTGTAGTATAAAAAAAATTAATTTGAAACCATTTTAAATTTCTTGTAAATGTAAATATTTTGCTGAAATGCCAAAACAATAAAAATATTTTCCAAGTATTATTAATATGCAAACACTATTATTTAATTATTAAATAATAATATACCTATAAGGCAATATAGAATAAGATGATTGTATTATTTATCAATTATTTTAAGAACGCCATTTTTTAAATTTAATACAATTCATCTAAAATGTATAATAATATCAAAGAAAGAATGATTAATAACATACGAAACATGTAAACAAATCTAATATAAACATTATAATATAATTTTAATCTATGAACCTTCTAACAAATTAAGTTGGTTTAGAATTGTAGAGGACTGTAAAAATTCAAATGTCATCAGTATCGTATATAATATTTAATAAAAATCGATAGTATGCAAATTATGAATAAAGTCACTTCCGAGAACGAAACGTGTTCGCCATTTGATATTATCATCCGGTCATTTGTGGTCCTGTTTGAATAATTTATGTTAAATAAAATTAATGTCACGATTACAATGGCATCGATATAGTTATGAAATCATAAAGTGCTTTCAATTGCAAGTGATTCCACCGAAAATATTAATCATATTGATTATCATCTTTTGTACGACACAATATATTATAATACTATGTCTATTTTAAAACACTTTTCAATTTATTTTATTATTATTATTATTATAGTTTATCGATATATTTTATAATTGAATAAACGTCTTATGACTAAAATGTTTCACATTAAACACTAAAAGCCACTAAAATATCACTTTATGAATATTTAATTTGGTGAAAGGTATATATTATACACTTGCAGTGTTGTAAATAATTAAACATGTTTATGGGAATAAAAAGTAATGTTTTTTATATTGTTTACTTAAATAAGTTAATTTAGTATTCACCTTTTATCTTTCAAAAAAATTAAACAATAAATTTCACTTAATTGGGCAAAAATATTTTATACAACTATATATTTATAGTTTGCAATAAATAATGTTTTTTTTTTAATTAAAAAATATTCATATCGTACTTTAAAGTATAATATTGTTAAACCCGTTGTTCAAAAAAAAAGTAAATAAATACCAAATACAAAATACAAAACAATTATCGATAACTCATCTGATGATAATTTATATTTAAACGTAACATTTATTCAAACACATCTATACATTATATTGGCTTCCTCCCGGTATTGCTAATAAAGAAACGAAATAATTCTATATAATATGAAAATATTCATTTCATAACATTAGATCCTACTTACATCGCAAGAATGCCGAATGGGATTTTTTTTCAATATGTGTATTAAACTTGTTAAAATGAAATAAGGTACACGACATTATGAATCGTATATTTATAAAATAGTATTGAAAGCATGACGTAAGTATATTACTATTTAAAAAAAAAAAAAAAAAAACGTTTCCTTGTCAAATAATAATAAAATCACAACTATGAATAAATTGTTAATTTCAAACTCATGTCAGTTGGATGCTAAACTAAAATTGTAAAAAATCGTTTTTATCATTAAAAATAACTCGTCTATAACGTAATAATATTATTAGTTTTTATATTATATTATATAAATTTTATAAAACGAGTTATTTTTGTAAATTCAGGAAAAAATATTTATCATATATTTAACATCTGTATTTAATTTTAACTTTAAAAGGAATATTTAAAATATTATTTTCTTATTTATTATAATTTTTATCATGCATATAAAATATTTAGTAATAAGTTTTTATTTTTAAAAACTTTATTACAAGTGATTGAAATTTCTAAATTCATGAATCATAAGAAATACGAGAATTTATTTTCTACAACGACGATATATGATTATTATATTATGACAACATAAAATATATTTTATTCAATTTATAATTGAACGATACGCAAAATATGAATTAAATATCGATTTAATGTCATGACGTGTACTTCAATTTACATAGTACATTAAATTGAATTAAAATGCAGAAAATTTAATTTATATTCTTGCACAAGAAGTGTGAATTATTTTTCACTGTTAATTTTTCCTAAAATTTGTTTTTAAACTAATTAAGCGATAATTTTAAATACGCGTATAGTGTGTACAGAGTAATTAATTTCGATAATTTATTAGGCGACAAAATATTATTATTATGATTAAAAAAAAAAAAAAATGCAATATTATAAAATCATGGTTTTTTGTCAATATTACAATATTTCCTACCGTATATTATCAAGATAATATAAAACCAAAATAATCGTTGACGAAAAAATGGAACTTTCGTGTAGGTATCGATTAATATGAGTGTACAAAGCGTAACCAACGTATAAAATAATGATTTTGGAAGCAGTATACTTACCGATGGACATCATCTCGATCAGCGTGTCCAGATTAATGATAAGGGCAGCAATCGCGGAGGCAACACCAGACAATACCGTAGCTACGACCGGTGTACCAGTCAACGGAAATATTTGACTGAGCGATCTGATGGAAATAGAAATAAAATGATTTGAGAATTTTAAATTAATTTCATTCAATTTACGACCGTGGTCTTAGAATATAAGGATCCGATCACTTCCACCCGTTCGCCTATAAATATATGTTTCCGCTTGAAAAGGCAAAAACATTTCCAATCATGACCTGAGCTGCTCTAGTTGCTAGTTTACTACTTTAGTACATTGCCGTCGATAGAACGCTATGAAAAATAGACGTTTGCCATTGCCGTGAAAATAACAAAATTCACTCGATTGTAAAGCGGCTGCATTTAGAAACACTATTTGCCTATTTAATCGGAATACTGATAAGGAGTAGATAGCGGATCTTATATTCTAAGACCATGCTTATAAAGTTACAACAGCCGAAATACGAACACCGTAGTTTCGAATACTTACTTGAACAGCAGACCGTCTTGAGCCATGGAATAAATTATTCTTGGCATTGGGAACATCGAACCGAACATGCTTACTAACAGTCCGGCCATTGCGCCCGCAGCAACAATCATTTGACATCTCGGTGCATCGACTTGCACAAACATATCCAGCAGAGCAGCGTTCTCGTCGATTTTCGTATACGGTACTGCAAAGTAACAAAATAATATCGATATTACAATAAATTATATCATTCCTAAAATCACTGATCAAATTTATCATTTTTTTTTTTTTTACTGAATTTAAGAGATACGCGACTACTATCAAATATTTAACTCACAAGTTTAACAAGTTTTTAAAAAGTATACACCATATTCTTTCGACAATATACACGATCGCACTATGTTCGAAATAATATTCATTAATAAACAAAAATATATATATAAACGTCTAATAACTATAAATAACAAGATGTTCACGAAATATACATTGATCATTCTCATTAAAATCTTAATTGGACGCGAAATAAAAACAAATCACACTATAATACGTATCATTATGTATTATGAATATATTATATTAGTTTTAGTTCCAAAAGTTTGATAAAAAAACGTTAGATGAACAAATTCAATGTACATTGTTGATACTATTAAGTTTCATAAAATGATTTGACAATTGCATAATATTTATCGTAATCGTCAAGCTACAACAATAGACATTATGCCTAAAAATAATTTAACTGTATTTTAAACATAACAAATAAAATTACTCGAATTATATAGAATTTCGTTTTGTTTCAAAGTAATTCTCTTTATCATTTATGTTTATAAACATAAACTTAATGGTACAATATTTTTTTTTTTTTCAAAATATGAGTTCACGAATAATGAGAAATAAAGTAAAGTATGTAATAGCATACTTTAAGAATTATATAGAATTTTTTTCTTTACTACTTGGAGAATAAGTTTACTTTTATATAAATTAATTGCATTCATTCTCTGAAAGGGAAATTTGGTATTTCAAAGAATAAAATGTATTTATATTTTAATGAAAATATAACATTACTAGAATAAAAAATTAGTAAAGTGCATATTTATCAATGATATTAAATATTCATTTATTCAATAAAAATCCACTTACAATACAAAAAGTATCAAGGTATAATATTTTAGTAAGTAAAATATTTCTGTGGTTAAACATAATATTATGAACAAGCGATTAATAGTTAATTAATTAAAAAACGTGTAAAATTTAAACACTAAATTTAGTTATCTCATTTTCCAAAAACTTTTTTTGAATACTCTTTAAAACTATTATCACACAACAATATTTTAAGAGAATTTCTAAGTATATAGTTTAACGTAAAATAAGTAAATTTTAGTAAACATAACACAGTAATTATTAATAAAATATACGTATTATATCGTAATTATTCACTATAATAATATAATATAATATAATTAAAATTATCATTAGTGCATACTATTTGCAAATAAGTTGTATATTACTATCTAAAGTCTAATAAATATTATATTAAACTTTCGTACAAACATTATTATATATCATTATTATTATATTATGTAGTTCCAATAAATTAAACGAAGAATTTTTTTTTTTTTTTTATAAGATTGTTTAGAATATATATCAGTTTAACGATAAAATAAAATAGTGATAGGCAACTTAAAATTAATTATTTATGTCATATTTTACAAAATGATAATATTATTTAAATTCGAATTAAGTAGAGTTATTTATATTTAAGAATTTTTTTTTACATAAATATTCACTTTTACTTTAAAATAATAAATAAAAAAAATATATATGTTATATAAATGAAAAAAAAAAGATTTATTTTTAATTTTTTCTAGGGGTCTTTAAGATTCAAATATAATGTATATGTATATGTATATATTTCAAACACTATTCTTTTATAATATATTTTTATAACCACTCACATATTAGATATTAAATGATTATTAATTTTGGTTATCTCTATACACTTTAATCATATATATTTAAGATTAAAATTATGTACATAGAAAATAATAATATTTTTTAGTAATTCAAAGCCGTGTTTTATTCAAATAATATATTTTTAGAAATTAGAATTATCTGTATTCTGTACAGAAAATATTTAAACTAAAAGTTTAATAAAAACAAATCTTCATGAAAATTAGTAAAATTTAATTCTCAAACTAGTAAAATATAAAAACTATGTGATTTATGATACTTTCAGATATGAATATCTTCACTTTGATATCAACTTTTAAAAAAATTTAATTGACAATGTGTAAAGTATATTAATACATTTATATAAATATAATTTTTATATTTCAAGAAAGGAATGTATTAGTTTTACAATAACGTTCTTTTTTTATGTATAAAGACACTTTTTTGTAAAAAAAGGGGTGGAAAAATTGCACAAAATACGGTTTGCGTTATTTTCAATTTTTTTATTTCGTGATAACTAATTGAATTTTGATTGTAGAAACTTGAACATTTTTTGAGTATTAACATAGATAATTTACATGCGTGGTAAAATTTTGTGACAGATTGGTTGATTCTCTAACTAACTATAAAGCTATGCAATTTATCCCAAAAATATTAAAGATTACCTGAAATTTTGGGTTTTACGGTTTGAAAATTTTATAGAAGCCTACTCATATAAAATCACGTACTTTACCAATTTCCAAAATATTTTAAAAATCGGATGTGACAATTTTTTTTATAAACTTCGAAACTTTAAATATTAAATAGAATTGAATATTATGATATTTTGTGTTTTTAAACGTCTGATAGCATGATTTCGGGTAGAAATAATGGTTCGATTACCACGAATAGGGTGTGTTTTTGGTAGAAAATATTACCTAGTAGCTACTTTCTTGAGCTCATTATTTAAATTTCTCAAAAGTTTTTCCACAAGAAATGAAAAACTACCAAAAAATAACAGAAATCGTAATTTTGACGAAATTGATTTTAGATTTTTCATTATAATTTATAACTAATGCAAAATGCAAATTTGAACGTAGGTAATTGAATTTTTTTTAGAGTATTCTCATAAATAGTTTACATATATATTATACTTTTTTAATGGCTTATTGGTATAAGATATTGTATTAAATTGAGTTTCGTTTAGAATCGATTTAATCCAATCTCATTGCATTAAAATCTTAATTATAATAAACCACTAATTTCTCCGAGGACCGAAGGGACGAATGAGGAACGTCTAAATCGACCTAATCGCTTTTTTAAATGTAAAATTATCAAGTCTTTGTGGTACATATTAATACTTTATTATGTAAGACGTAAATATAACAAATAATAATGATAAAAAAATACGATGAAGATTAAATAAAAACATACACTTACCTATAAGTGTGAGGATAATCGAAGAGCTGACATACGCCACAAGTATAATAACTAAACTAGCCATAATAGCTAAGGGAATTGATTTTTTGGGGTTATGCGCTTCTTCGCCAGTAGTAGCAATGATGTCGAATCCAATAAAAGCATAAAAACAAGTGGCTGCTCCTTTAAATACCTAAATGTAAGTTTTATTTTAATATTAGCAATTAATAGTAAAATAATTGAAAGTATGAAAAATACATCGAAACATGAAAAACCACTAAAAACCTTTTAAATTCAAACACAAGAAATCTTTAATAACCCGAATGATATTTATTTGATAAACCCGAATACATTTTCCAAATTAAAAATTATTCTAATACGTTATTTAATCTTTTTGTATGTATTTTATGTGCTAAATTCAAATTTGATATCAATTTATGTAACATAACTTTTAATTACCTAATGAAGAGTTCAAATATCTGAGTTAGTTATTTAATAATTTATGTGTTTAATAAGCATGCATATTAATCAATATTAACCCGAACGGTAACGGTTATGAGTACTCAAATGTAATGTACATTTTTTTTATTTTGGTGTTTTAAACACTCGAATATCACCAACACCTAAAACCCATAACCCAAATAATAATTCGGGTACAAAGCCCTGTTAAATACTTAAACTTTTTATTTTCAATTAAGTACACTAAAATTAACATCAATAACAGTACAGTTGATATATACATTATTAGTATACTGTATAATATAATCAGTAAATAGCGTTTGTTTAAATTAAATTTTATTATGTAATTAAATATTGCAGTTTTATCTGAAGTTATTTTTATTTATTATTCCCACCATAATAAACATATACGTATAGTATGTTACCAAGGTTTGACAATCGCAATAACTTTAGTTCTAGGAAATATTTTATAGTTCCTACATTTTTATTTTAATACTTCAAAGTAGCTATTCTTTTAAAGTACAAGTAAATTAAATATATATTGGTAGTAAAAACTTTTTTAATGTTATGTTCTTTGTTAACTACGAAATTTTTAAATTTAATAAATTATAAAGTACATTTCACTATTAATATCTTGAAGGTAATAACAGATCAGTTTATTATATCCACGAGTCAATGATATCGAATCGCATTAGAATAATAAGATTATCATATTATTTTATAATAAATACCAATAAGATACTTAATAATTATTCTAATTTTTTCAGCTCGTTTTATACTCCAAACTAGATAGTCGGTATTTGTACCTATCATTATTTATACGATTCAGATTGAATTTAAATAGGTAACAATTTTTTAAACGAAGTCGATTTCATAAACACAAATTCTATAACATTCCATAATATAATTAATATATTACATCTAAATCGACTTGTCTTATTACGTCACGAATATTATATTAATAATATTTATTGTTATAGTATGTATAGTATAGTATTATAGTATTTTACATGATAAATTATTGGCATAAAATAATCATTTTTATAAAGGAATGAAGTTAGTATAATATTAATTTACATTAAAATGGAATTTGATGGATATATGATACCTGGTAATAATGATTCCACCCGGAATATTTATAATCGATATATTGCTAAGTAATTAATAATTATAATTTATTTTGATATTTCTATTTCTATATTTTTTAAAAGGCACTTCATTGTTTTCACTCACGCGAAACAATGTGTTGAATTGAGAAAATCGTGATAGTCAGAAATCACATCTAATTAAAATTATCGTTATACTCTAAGCAGGGTACGGCCTCAAGAGCAAATTAATTGGATATATAACTTAACCACAAAATATGGTAAACAATTATGTTTTGAATAATAAAGGAAAAGTTTATAAATTTAAAATAACATAAAAAAAAACGACAAAACATTTATAAAGGTTTTTATTATCCATCTACTTCTAAGACTCAAATCTACAAATTCGCCATTGCATTTATTTTTATTTTTTACTACTAAAAAAAAATTAAAATGTTTTTACCGAATATAGTTGTAGGGCTGTAATATATAGAAATAATTTAATAAAATGTCACCTAGAATACTAGAACCAAAGTCATTTCAATATTGTCATATTTCAATATTTCTCAGTGTACTATAACCTCTAGGTACTTTAATATTTAATATAAATTTTTAACTAATTACTCTTATAAGTTCTTCGTATATAACATATATATATATATAAGTTAATCCTTTTTTTTAACTTATAATTTATTTTTCTATCATTTGTGAAGTATATTTACATTATGCTTCATCAATTTATCATATGTAATACCGTTTCTACTATCTCACTAGATGTGTCATGATATTTCACAATAATGTATTACATTTATTTTCCCTATATGTTAAATTTATCTTTCGAATTTTATGTCCTTTGTTACAACGATAATATATTATTATATGAAAAAATTCGAAAATGTTAGTTACGAATAACTAACTCAACACTAATATTTATGTTAATTTTATAATCGATTAATTGTAAATTACCATTATAATATTAATAAAAAAATAAATTACTAACTAGTTTGATAATATTATTATACAGTTCTAGTTAGAATTACATTTTATTTTAATAAAACTTTAATCTTAAGTATAAATTAAAATTATGTAAAATAAATATAATTGTTATATCATTAACCCAATGTTAGTAAAACATGTTGGCAGCATATATGGTTAAATCATTTTTAAAAAACATTTTTATATATGACGTATATTTGTTTAATTTAATGTTACATAATTGATTCGTAAAAAAAGACCTACCGTTTACAGTCCATTTATGAATAATATTTATAACGTGCGATTTTATGCATTTACCAGATAATTACTATGGTTCGTCAATTTTATTTAAAATAACGAAAAAATAGTTTGTATTGTTAGAACGTAATTTATTTCCATTGGTAATTTTAGTTTTACGTTCCCATCGCTGTTACATTTAAGTTGTCGATTTGTTTTACGTTATTTTATGGTTGTGAACACAAGCACACAGAAGTAGACATTTTAAAATGTTAAAATGGGTTTTGCTAACACAAACGAGATTGTGGAGTTTCTAAGGGATCAATAAAATAAAAAGGACAGAAAATAAACTATCATAATCAACCGAAATGAAGACGTGGTCGTAAAACCAAGGTGACTATTCTCGGCATTATTATGAGAACAGAGTGCAGCGCAACCGGCACAATTTATTGTCATTTACCTTCACTTCACGAGTTTACGACGGTAATAAAAAAAAAAAAAATTATAAATATTATGTTGTTCTTTTATGAAAATGTTAAAAATGTTATTATCATTTTTGATGATTTTTAAATGAATGGAAAAACAAACATACAGCTGTCAAAACGGTTAAAAATTAATGCGAGGTATTATAATAACAGATAAATATCGGATAAAATTACAGGGTTTTTACTGATCTTTTCGGTGTAGTAATGAATAGGTTTTACCATACACTTGGCATGGTAAAAATTATTTGACGAATGAACTACTTATAATCAAAAAATGTTTATATACTTACCCCTCCCCAGCCATTCGGTAGAAATCCATCGTTCTTAGTCCAATTATCAAGATTGACGAAGAACAAGCCAGCGCTCATAAGAAACACCCATGCCGCCAAATTGATGGCATTCATCAGATGGTTAAATATTAAACTTTTTTTAACACCAGCTGCGAGAAGAATCATCATCAACAGAGTAATAGCAGCAGCTAAAATGTCTGGCTTTCCTATAAACAAAATTATTTACTTACTATCAAAATTATTAAAAAACTGCTTTTACAACGTTTTTTTAATTTTTTATTTAGAAAGTATTCTTACTTAAGTCGAGAAATTCGTGTTTATATAGTTACATAAGTTTATAAACCAATTACGCATTTACATATTTAGTTATATAATTATATTATAAAAATATATAATATTATTAAGTGCACTTATTTGTATTTTTATTCCTACAATACGTTGTATTTCTTAGTATTTATATTTACATTGGGTTGAACGAGTAAAATATAATATTTAATTTATTATTATATGCAATGCAATTTAATAAATATATGTTATGAACACAATAATTAGCATGTATAATAAAAAATATTTGTTTGGACGAAAGATATATTTCTACACAAATAAAATATGATTAATATTTCTATATATACCTATTTACGATGTAATAGGGGTAAAAAAATATAAAAAATGTATGCTAACACACCTACTGCAACCGATCACCTTCCGAGTTCATAACTACTATAAGTTTATTAAAATAAACAAAAAAGAAAACGATTTCTGCAAGCAATTTTTTAATTTTATTAAATATGCCATTTAAGACTTAAATAAATTATCTTGCAGACTAAAAGCTATACACTTCCGCTAATGTATATTTTCTTCCTTTTCTTCTTAGTCCCGTTAAATGGAAAAAGTAAATTTCAATTAAGTTGTATTGCGATTTTGCTAAATTTATTATACATCCACTCGACCCAATATAGTGGAAAACTAAAAACAACTAGGTCAATATGTCATAGTGGCCAATTAAAACCATTATAATTTGACGTAGTCGAATTTTAATCTAATATTAAAGGTTCAAATTTCTTTAAAACTAAAATATATTTCATGCGCCGGTAACGTTCCTTTTTATTGTTCAACGCGACTAGTTTTGTGTCTCAATTTATGCGCGTGTGCCGAATTAGCGAACAAATGATACAATTGGCTAATTCGAGTGTAATATTGAACGTAAATAAAATCATAATAATTAAATACTCAATTAAATACTGAATTCGAAACAAAAATTTCGGTCTTGTTAGTTCTCCATGTTAACTACTATAAAGTTTATAAATTAAACGATGCTAAATATTAACGCATATTAAACTAGGTATTATAACGACACGAGCATCATGTTGCCGTCTGTCAAATGTCACATGACATATTAATGAGTTCTTATTATTCACCCTTAAGCCTTATATTGTTGTCTGTTAAATGTCTCTATAATTTTGTAAATAGCTTCAGTCGTTATGGGTTATGAAAATAATATCGGATACATAATGTCGATGGAATAAAGTCATATTTTAAACACTTCGTCGAACACTAATTAACTGTGCCATAAGTTTTTGAATATAAGTAATCACTAAATTTTTAGCTTTATAGAATATAAGCTATATATTGAATTTATACTACATTAAAATTTTATTTACTTTTTTATTAATTTATAAAATATTTTTATGAATCTTTTTGATTTTTAAGTTTATTTTTTTGTGTTCTAAATCTACGTACTTGAAAGAAGAATATTAATTATCTTATCTCATAATTTACTCATCACAGATTAAAAAACTCAATATTTGTAAAATTGTTTACACACAGATAATTTTAAAATTATTAATTTAAATTTACGGTATTTTTTATCCACCTTTTTTAGGACTATACTTTATTTTAAGTGTACTTTTACTATTAAAAAACTTCTGAATTTTAACAATATGCATTACACTATAATAATAAGAAATCGTTCACTGCAAGTAAGATCATCTGATACTCTTATAATATATGAGTTGAACTATTTTCTGTCTATTGGCTATTTAATATATATATATATATATTTAAACAGTATATACTTTTATAAAATAATATAACACTGAATCGAGAGCCTTATATAATTTTATTCTAGTTACCAAAGTAAAAAAAAAAAAATTGAATAATATCGTATTCATACGTCCGTACTGTTTACTTTTATTTTTAATCTTTAATTATCTTATCATTATCTTTAATGCTTAAGAATTAAGGAGAATGTTTATTTTAAATAAATAATAAACAATTCGTTTCGAGAATTAAAATTTAGTTTTGTTTAAAAATATATAATGCCCGCTGAAAACTTAAATAGTTTCAATTATTTGTAATACCTACTTACAATTTATAACCAAGTATAAATAGTGTAAGGTCATAATCATAATAATCCTAAATCCTAATTGTTTCTGGTAGTTTAATTCGTATGTAAATGTTATAAATAATAATAATCTGCCTACGTAAGCTATAAAATACTAATATTTAATAACTGTTTTGGATTGTTCACAAAATATCTTATCTCGTTAATAAATATACAAACTAAAGGTTATATTAATGCTATGAAAATTAATTTGTCATCTATTTTACAATCTAAAATACAATTCTTAATTTGTAATTTTTCTGTGTTATATTTATAACTGTTGAACACAAACACAATAATGCTATTTACAATAATGACATTTAAAACAAAAAAACAGTAAAACAATGCAAAAAACTTGGTATTTATGTAAAGTTTGATAATTTTAAATTAATTGCCAGGAAATTTCCAAAAGCTTAATCCTAAGTGAAAAATAATTCTATACTTAATAATTCAAATCAAACAATTGATTAAACTTACGTTAAAAATAGCACGACGTAAATATTTAAAAAAGTTCAAATTTTAATTATAAGATTTGAAAACTACATATTATACTGAACATATTGTATTAATTATTAAATTATTGAAAAATGGTGGGAAAAAATGTTACTTATAAAAAATAAGAAATAAAAATGAGGAAAAATTGATTCTTCTATTTATATGTAGGTACCATGATTAAATGCATATTGTATATTAAGTTTTTACTAAAAAGTTAGATTTTAACAAGAATAAATAATTTAAACATAGAATAATTACATTTTCTATATATTTAACTAATTAACAATAAATTATTTGTAAAACGATTAAAAATGTATATTCATAAAAGATAAACACACAGTTTCTATCATATTGTCTTTTTCCTAAATAATGATATTATACTGCATTTAGATTTATAAAGTAAATATACCACCATACAGAGACAGTTAAATAAAAACTTATAATAATATTAAATCATATTAGTTTCTTCTTTTTTTGTATTTATATAGGTATACTCTATAGGCTACTAGAAACAATCTTAATTATTAAATAATACTAATAAAGAATTAAGTAAACTCAAGTAAAACTATAAATTTATTATAGTTTATTCTATAAATATATCACAAAGTAAATACACAAACTAAACAATAATCATTTTAAATACTTATCTAATCAAAAAAAATTTATGTTTCATTAAAAATTATTCGTTTCTTTTTCAACCATAATAATAAAATACACACAAAATAAATTGAAATTAATATTTAATACATTTTTGTTAAAACGGGTCATTTTCTCTTTTAGAATTCGTCAACTCTTTTATCAATAGAACTAAAAGTTTATAACATGTAAAATATGTAATAACTATGTTTTATTATTATTATAGTAAGCTTTTAAAATATTTTTAATTGAAACAAAAAACATAATAATTGCATTTAACATAAACGATTTTGTTTAAAATATATTTTACTTTAATTTAATAATAAACTATTTATATTTTGAACGCGTTCAATGGATGTATAACGTTTAGCAGCTTATTGTATAATGTAACATAACGTTACAATAACAAAAAGTTGATATACATATTACGAATTGCTTATTATGATAAATACATAAAACATATATAGAAAGCAAAATTGAGTTAGTGAATATTGTATTGAAATAAAACGGAAGTCACTTTATTTCTATATAAGTAACAGAGTGCATAGATTATATTACTCTTATTGTATAACTTATAAATTGACGTCAATAGTAAAGTGGACTGTTATGGGTATCTTACATCAACAACCACAAAATAGTCAATAGGCGTTGATTGACGATAGAAAATGAAATAGTAACTGTCAACATATTTTTATCTTGAAAAAAATGAACATATTTAATCTTATAACTTATACCAGCAAGTTTTAGAAGATTTGAAAGTCCAAATATAAAGGTAAAATATTGATATAAATATAATACAGAACGTAAAATCATGTCAATATAATCTTTTTTTTGTTGAATAATTTTTCAATCATTTAATAAAAAATCGTAAAATATAGTACTACCAATCTAATGAGTAATTTGATTTGATATACGAGTATAATTAAAAATTACTCATTGCAACGATTAAAATATTAATTAATCGATACACTTTAAGTTAACGTCAACTATAATAATTATTGTTATGATAAGTTGGTATTATTATTGTTTATTAATATAAAGGTAAATTTTAATTATACCGTTTGCTACGCAATATTATTCTGTATTACCATAACCATAAGTATAGGTTTTGTTTCTGCGTCTCAAAAATAAATCTGATGCTTTCTCCTTTATCAAATTATATTTAATATTTAGTAGTAAGATTGTTTAATTACGAAAATATACAATATTCTAATATTATGCTACTAAATTTTAATGCGGTTAAAATAGTAAGATGCATAAATTAATTTTAGTACTATAAGACGAATATCAAATAAACAGCATCAGTGCTGTAATACATACACAATTAGTTTAATGTAACTAAAGTAACTCAACTCCCTCAGTAGTTAAGTTAGTTTACCCAGGCTGATTTAATTCGTTGATTATGCAATCTAAGTATTTTAAATTAATTTTTCAATAAATTATTATACATTTCTATAAGCTTAAAGAATTTTTATATTTTTAAATTTTAACTTTCTTCTAATATAATCTTAATAAATCATTTTATTCTTGCTTTTAACTTGGACATCATTCCTGAAAATCTTACTAGAAAGCTCAACAAGAACATCAATAGTGACTTAAAATAGATTTTAAAAAATATAAAAAAATCTTATGAAAAATTTTACATCTGGGTAATTTTTATTTAAAATTGTAATTAATTTGTAATCAATTATTCTTTTATTTCATTTTCAACGATAATTTAATTTCACAATACATACTACTCGTATAATTATTATAGATAGACATCTATTTAAATTTGATTTTTAACTAACTTATATACATGTATACAATTATTTGGAAATCACGACTCAAATATGCATAAATGATTTAGTATATAATTGAATAATTTAATTTTTCTATAAATCTGAAAATTAATTAATTGATTGTTTATATTTTTTTTATGTATATTGATAATGATGATTTGTTTTTATGTGTAGGTATTCTTGTTAAAATTTGTAAAAGAACAAAACTCTACGCTATTATACTACTATATTTTTAAGTTCAATAATAATATATTAAATATGAATTTACAAATTATATTTTATTACATTTTGTTAATTTTTTATTATCAAGTAAAAATCTTAATAAATATTCAGCTTTTAAAAATTAATTTAATTTTTCATTGGCTGTATGTAAAATTCACTCAATCTACATATAAATTATAAATCTACTATTTATTCATAAAATGATTTATAATTCAATTCAGTATCGATCATTATATTTAATGTTAATTTATGAATTAATATTTAAACAAAATATAATATTATGTACCCATAAAATATTGTTCAATCATACGTGTAAATGTATATTTCAATTAACACTTAGATTGACGATAAAAATTAATTTCAATATTAATCAATAAATGTGATAATAGAACAGTCTATAAAATCGGCATATACTAATTTAGTTTTTATGTTTGCACTATGAAAATATTATGTTTAATATATAATGTTACACTGAGTTGTAGTGTAGAGACTAAATTGTTTTTTAGAAACTAAAAAATAATTTATCATTAATCGGTATCCTACCACCTAACCAAACCTACGTTATCAATTAATTAACCCTCAAAACTATAAACGGATTTCATTGATATAATTAAAAAACATAGACGTACATTTTATACTATCATAATTAATTATATGTTTAAAATGTATATATTTTACAGTGGTGTCATCAATCACATTTTTGCGGAATATAATTTAACGTACTCAGTGTTGAGGATTAAACGGATGATTCTCCATATTTTATAAAGCCAAGATATTTCTATAATACATAAAATGTGCGTTCTATGCGAGATTGTTTGACAGTTAGAGTTTTAATAATATTGTTTGACACTTAAAAAATATAGTATATAAAGAAATATAGTGAAATTAACTAGATTTTCCAAAAACGCACCTACGTGATATTTAAAAATAATTTTAGTCCTTGTCTACCTGCTACCTAACATCAAACATTACAACACCATAGTCGTTAAATACGAATAACGACGAAAATAAGCGGTAGAAAATCGTTATCATATAAAACTTACGGAAAATTATCGATCACTCATTGTACTTACCTAAAAAACCTACTGAATTTTGGACGGACGCGCTTATTGCACCGTTGGTAAGCGAATCTAAACTTGCACTCAGAGCACAAGCGCAAGCCGATGTACCTATGAGATACTCCAGTACCATGTTCCAGCCAATCAGGAACGCTATAAATTCGCCGACAGTGACGTAACTGTACATGTAAGCGGAACCAGAAGTGTGCGGCACCCTGACTCCGAATTCAGCATAACACGCACCTAAAAAAATACACGTAAAAAGAAGAACGATTTTATTGAATTATTTCAAAAATTGATAAACTATAAAATTATCTTTTCGTATAAAGCAGAGTCGCTCGATAGCATCACGTTTTCACAGACAGTGGTATCTAGTGTACATCTGTTACAAGTCGTTTAAATCGATAATCAACTAAGCAAACCTCATCCGTAATCAATATGTCGTCACGATTTAAATTTAAAGAGCACGTTTTATCGAGTTGATAAAACAGCTTATATATACCGCAATGCCTATCAACAATATTATTGCACGGCTATAATGGACTGCGACACAGTTTAAAATAATAAAATTCATTGTTTTTACCGTAATTTAGCAAATTGTATGACGATACGAAATTAAAACATAATTATAATATTCATTAGACATTAATTATTTATAGTTATTTATACGCTTACCTGAAAATAATGAAGCTACTGCAGCTATAATAAACGAGAGAATGACCGCTGGGCCGGCAAACCTCCTAGCCACTAGTCCGGTGACTACATACATGCCTGTCCCTAAACAAGAGCCAACGCCTAGAGAGGTTAAATCAACAGTGTTCAGACATTTCTGAAAAAAAAAAAAATAATATTTCGTTTTCATTAAATTTTGTAAGTGTCGTAACTTTTATTATTACATAATGTATCTATCTTTCACACACGCGTAAAACATTTTTTTTTTTATATGTACGAGCTCTATCAGTTATCTCATTCATGATGTTTTCTTTATATACGTTATTTTTATGAATCAATAAATATATAATTGTTAATTTTTATATTCTACAAATAATTGGTTTTTTCTTTCTTTTTGTATTTCAAAAAGTATAAATTTGTAATATTATATTACTTAGAAATAAATATTTAAGTTTAAATATTTATATATGTGTTCATTCGATGAATTGTTTACTATTGTACTTTATCGCGTAATATTTTACGTCTACGTTTTTATATCGAGATATTTATATTGAACAATTTTCGAGAGAAAAACTTGTGTTATAAACGGTTTATTCCGGGCGCCGGACGATGATATTGATTTTTGAATGTCACGGCACGTCGTGTAGGCAATTCTGCTACACGGATGTTGTCTAGAGTATGCCGCGCCGAATATTTATTAAATACGTTTGAAACGTTATATTGTGTCAAATCTCTTTCAAATGTATTAATAATTTATAATTCATTTACATCATAATATAGTCTAAACAGGCCCAATCCAGATTTATTAAAAAAAAAAAATGTATTCTTATACATAACATTAAAAAACTTATTTAAATTTTTCCTTCCGGGTATAATGATATTTTTAACTTACATATCTGATGACAGTGACATTTTAAACGAAATAAGTAAATTACTAACGTACGCGAAATTAATTGTCAATTACGCAACAGATGGATAAATCATTTATAGTGTAACAGTTAAAAACAAAACTAAACGAGAGTGTAACATGAACTAAAATTCTAGAAAAGGTCTAAATAAACACATCATCATAAAACGTATTTGTTAGTACGTGTTTCTATTCCAATATATTTTATTTGAGATATAAAATAAATTCTCGATAAGATATTTGAATAATAATTAAATTATGATTGTTATATTCATTACATTTATTATACATTCATTATATTTATTGTTATATTACAATAAGTTGTATGAAAATATAGTTTATGTGTTGAATTAAACCAACACGTGTTGGGACCAACATGTCAAACAATTATAAATATCAAATATAAACGAAACAATACATTCCTAAAAAGAGTCTAACAATATTTAAAACGTTTTTCATTATAGTGTCGAGTGCAGTTTTAATTAAAAACTTCTCGATTAATGCATAGCTTATAATGTAAATCATAATTCTTATAATATATTTTTAATTAAAATTGATAATTTACATTATAATAATATATTTATATATAATATAATAGTTACGTTATTTGAAAATGTATATTGACAAGTTATTATAAATTATAATAAAAAATAAATTTAAATTATTATTATTTTTAGAGTAAAACAATATAATAATATATATTCTAAAATATTGAAGTATCGCTATTATGATTTAATAGAAATCGATATTAAAAAAAAAAAATATTAAAACAAAACCATTTGAATATAAATATCATAAATAAAATATCTCTAGAAACATGAATTTAATTAAATTTTATATAACTAATATAAAATGTAAAAATATATTCTTATTATAACGAAACTGTTTGAAATTAATAATTATAAGTATTATAAATATACTTAAGTTAATATAAAATAATTTTAAAATCTGTGACGACGGGAAATTACTAAATTCAATCGGCTGTTTGTTTCATATCAGATGTGATAAAATATTCTGGCGATTTGATTATTTCATTAATAACATTTTACACCAGTCGGCAGTATTAAGCCATGCCAATCGTTACTCTATCCCGAATTTTTGTTCACCTGGGAATTTTTATGACGTGACCCATCGTACTCCACAACACAATTGTAAATCCTCAAAATGCGAACATAAATTATTGAATTTCAAATAATATTAATAATATTTAAGATGAAATTTTTGTTTCAGGCGTGAAATAAAATTAAAATGACATAAAACAGTTATAAACAGTTTTGAATATATTTTAATAATTTATTACTACCAAATTATGCGACTCTCACTACCTAAGTATTGACACTCTCCGACAACTCAGATAATTCCGAATAAAATATTTTGTAAAACGAAATAAATAATCTATACAAAAGTGAGAAAACCGTCATAAAAATGTAGATCATCTATGATTTTCAAAATTAAAATTAATTTTAACTTGTTATGAAGTGGCACCCGATTTAAATAAAATAAAACGAAAACAAAATCAATCGTATAAACAATCATGCCTAATAAAATATGTATATGTTAATTTATACAACTCAATATTGTTATAAAATTAATTGTACTTATTACGGAAAATTATACCAATAATTTTGTAATCGGTTTACATCGAACGAAATCAATGAACATGACAGATTTATCATAATTTGGTGACATTTATTTAAACTGTTAAAAGGTTTATTTACATAACTTATTTTACCATAACACTATGTATGATTAAACAATTAATTATAAATTATTTAAAGTTGATTATGTTTAAAACATGTTCATATCAGTAACAATATCAACAGAATCGAGTAGTAACGATAACAGGAAAGATTTTATTTTTTCGGCAGTTGTCAACTTTATCTCTACATCCATTAAATGACTTAAAATTTTCAAATAAACGGTATTTTTTAGTAATTATCTCGGGGGAAAACTGGATATTATTATCATTTTTGTATTATATTTTATGTTCAGTTTTAACATTTCTTGAAAACCATAAAGATTTATCCGATGCGTATAAAAAAAAAAATTATTTTATGTGTTACAAACAAATAAAAAATATACCTAATATTATTAATTTTAATAATGTCAGGTAAGCGTGTTTTTTTATATTTTTTCTGAAATTCCGTAGGTATTCATAGATAAACCCTATATGGAATGTGCGAAAAATGTTATTTCTCCAGCATTCGCGTTTTAACAGTTGTCGCGTTAACCGATTTTGACAGACAACGATTTGTCACGGTGGGTAACCTGCCGCGTAATTGGGTCGCAACTCTTTGCAATCCGTCTTTTTTTGTACAAACCTTATCCACATACCATTCACATTATTTCATCGTTCCGCATTCGTTTATTTATTTGTTTTTACTTTGATTTGTTTTTTCTCCATACGATTCACATCGTGGAAAATACTATCTCGATATTTTTAAAATTTCTTCAGTATATCTGTTTTAAAGTTCGACGAACTTGAATTTAAAACATTGTCTATTTTCATTGTTAAAATGGAAATAGAAATCTCGTTTTCAACTGGAAACGCACGTCTTAAAAAACGGAGTGTAAATAGTGAATTTCGTAAAAAAAAAAAAAAAACCCTTTGGCATACTTAAAACTTTTCGCTCTCAACCGCGCGTCGATAAAAAAATACCCATGCCCACACGTACAATCGTTACGCATAACGTACACGCACACCGATGTCAAATAATGTTGGTCAATATGTTAATGTAAAAAAATATCCCAACCGTTCTCTACTAACCCATATATCGTACCTACTCCTACGCGGGAGGCTGCTGTCTAATCAATATTTTACCACGTTCGTACACCGCTATCACCTGTCCGGCGTTACCAGTCACGAATATCGGACTTAACTTTCTACTCGATCCCTTTGACTCTTTGTATCAACCGGACTGTAAATAAATCTAAAATTTACGTATTATTCATAGAGATAGGTTATTTATAATATATATATATATATATATATATGAAATATTTGAACGAAATGCGCGAAAGTTTCTATAACTTATCTTCAAAGTATCTTGTTCAAAAGATCTCTATGGAGTGTATTTGGCTCGAAATTATTATGCAAACTAAGGACAAAGGAGGTTTAAATTGTAGCGGATGTTCCGTGTAGAAATATAAATGCTGAAAATATATGCCCGTTTTTTGCCTTAAAAACATTATCGATTACTGTCTACTACTATAATATAACTGCTATAGAATATAATATACCATAAAACTTCACGATTTGTTTTTAAATTTGTAATATAAATATCATACTGAAATTTAATACAACTCAAAGAGTAATATTTTTAAACGAGATAAATTACAGACTTATTATGTTTATTTTAAAATGGTGCATGTTATGTTACGTTTGTTTAATAATAGTCTATTCGATTAATATACTCAGGATTAAACAATAATGAAATATATCAGTGTTATATTACATGTCTATGTCTGGAATTATTTAAGATGAATCAACGTGATTTTAAATTAAGTTATTATATAAATATAAGGACATATTCATTCTAATTGAAATTTATTGTAAAATAAATTCGATATTCTGAATATAATTAATAATATTAAATAGCAATTAATTTTAAGGAATACCAAAACGTGTACTTAATACTAAGGAAATTGAATTATCTATTTTTAACAAACTAATTTTACATATAAGTTTAGTTTAAACTTCATATAAAACCTAAATATTATTATCCTGAAAAAAGTTTGTTTTTAGCTAGTTTTTTTTTCATTATTAAATATTGCATTATTGTGCAAATTTCATTCCCTAAAAATGTATACTATTAATTTGAAACATTGAGATACAATCTGCTTTTACATTTGTTCATATAAACTTATATACAAGAAAAACAAAAATATTAGGATATTATAAATCATATTAAGTTTCTAAAGTTTATGTAGAAGTTAAAATTATTATATTACAAATACACCACATATTTTAAATATTATACATACTATTTTGAAACTATTTCATAGTAGTAAATAGTTTAATATAATATTACTACACAATTTTGCTATTATATCATAGTTACATTATTCATAAAAATAAAATTTATATCTAATACTCAACAATTTATATGTTTTAAATATTATATTGTTTAATGGAATTAAAAAATCATCATATATTGTTTAAAAAATAAGTGTAACTAATTCATATCTCAGTATTATTTTAGGAATATAATTTTTAAATTTTATTAAATAAATTTCATATAAGTATACTACAATTATGTTTTATAAGAATAAAATAAAATAAAAGAATTGTATACCTTTAATTTTGTTGGGTGGTGTGGATCAAACCGTCCCGTGGGACTGGAATCTTGAAGATCATCTAAATCTTTCGTCCTGACCATACGTGAGATCAGAGCTAAGCCATCTTTCCGAAAGTCACTGGGCAGTTTAGGTATCGACATGGTGATTTTCTTATTGAAGCTAACTTGTTATATAAAAGCCTAAAAATAAACAAAATCAAACTATTATATAAAGTGTAGTTTAATGTACAATATTATATTATACATATTTTATACTATTATTATTATACATAAAACCATATAAATATTTTGTATTCAAATAATAACGACCTATTAAAATGAATAATTTAAATTCTGTTCAATATAAAAGAAAAATATACTAACATTAAACTATTTAACTATAAAATATAATAACTACATTATAACAAAAGCTATATAACTAAAGAAGAATTATTACTAGACAATATTTACTAAAACTTATGTAATAAAATATAGTCAAAATGTAATATTTGTCACATTTAACTAATAATCACAGACATGGAATTTAATCTCCAAAGACTCAATAATGTTGTTCACTCAAAGACAATTCTGACGTCTTAATTTCAAAATAGAAATAAAATGTTTTAGTATATAATTTAATTAAAAATATACAATAAATAAGTGATTAATCCAGTATAATTAAAATTTTATCCTATCAAGAGCTACGATGTAAATCTGTCAATGGAATATTTTTTGAACTAAATTTATTTTCCTAAATATAGGAAATTCATCAGTTCTAATATATTATATAATATTATATAGTGAAAATATATTTGTACAGTAAATATTGTAAAAAAGGGGGAAAGTCGTTCATGCAATAACTATATAATGTTATGGGCTATAATTTATATAGGTAATGATTCAAAGCTGTTGATATATTTCCTCAAAATATATGACCTTTGTAAATGTTTTCCGTATCCAATTTGTACAAACGATGTGGTAATATGGTATACATTATAAATTGTTATTATTGATTGAAAAATAATATTACAAACAATACAATTTTAAGAATACACCATCGTGTAGTAGGTGCTTTTAATTAAAATAAAGGATGACTATAATTTATCATTGTTAGGTTTAAGTCTCGAGCGAATAATGATAACTGACAAATTGAGTAAATATTTACTTTTTTAATTAGGCTTGGGAGTTAAAAATTGTGGGATTCAAGTAGTTTATGGCTATATTAAAAAAGCAAAAACAAAAACAAATAAAAACCAACACTCATTCATAACTTTAAGAGGTTTCAACATGATACGGTGTGGCCATTCTGACGTCACAATACGTATTCATTGATCCGAATTTGTGTAGCTGACGTGGTATAGCTATAAACCAAAAACAACAACCGCCACCACGTTCCAAAAATATGTATACCTAGTTGAATTCTCGTAAAAACAATTTACAACCAACCTACTCATACTTTTGAATTATGTTATTTTCTTGTTATTCTTGTCTACAGATAATATTTTTATGAGGTTCTTATAAATATATTTTGTATAAAATTTTTGACGTTTTCGATTAAACGTATAAGTTAACCATAAAATAATATTGATTATTCTTTTTACTCGATAATAATTATGTTTTACAAATATAAATAGCCATATTTAATATGTTTCATAAATCAAACGATCAAAATAACCAACAGTATACAAAGACCGAGTTTTAGACAACTGTCTCGCTTCATTCTATAAGTATTTATTATAATTTATTGTAAATTTCGTGTTATATAATAAATTGCGCAAGAAAGAATTATTCTGAACGAAGAATAAAATAATGTAGGTATATTATACATAGTTTGTATTAATCGATTATAAATCGATCTATTTGTTTTAGAAAATTTGTATATTAGATAAAATAGTTTAAGTAACGTAAGTTTAAAATGAAGAATATAAATTGTGTTCAATTTGTCGTGACGAAAAATGGACGAACATTTAGCTTTTTTTCAAAAATAATAAACATACCTAATTAGAATAAGTTTCAAGACTTAAGTTAATAATTACTACAATGTCAAATTTATATTACACATAAATAAATGGGCGTCCCGTAAATTTTACAGTTCTTCAATAATTCAGAATTCTCATAATCTTTTCAGATCTCAAACAAAATATATTTTTAAAAGTATTTTACTGCTCCTATTACTCAAAAAACGTATAAATAAAAAAAACAATAAATAATTTCAAAACCATTGGCCGCATTTCTCCCTTCACTATAATTTAAAATAACTCTGAAAGCACTTTAAACCTTGTTTTTTATATATATTTACAATACGTATTTATGTTGTTCATTTATTAAGAGCTTACTGATTTTCTTTTGTTGTTAATAATTTATACCATTTTTCAGAAGTCAGAATCAAAATCATGACAATGTTCATTTTTTGATACTTTCAGTTTTTCACATTATACAATAGACACTTAAACAGTCTTTTTTTAATATTCTTATGTTTAAATATTTCTTACTTATATTACATGTATTTAATATACATAGGCGTAGCGTAAAAAGTGACTAAGGTAGATTTAACTCCCTTAGAATAACAATAAATCTTCCCATTTAAAATTTATCAAATACTTTTTATTTCCTAAGTTTTTTTCGGTTGGGGGCTAAAACCCCTCCACAAATATTCATCACGTATAATAACAGGACAATTTGGAAAATCGAAAAGTCAGGTAATTTTTCAAATTTAGTCATTTTTGGAGTTACTTTTAATTTAATTATTAACAAAAATCAGACTTTATTCAAATTATTTTATTTAAAAAGTTAAAAAGAGAAACAATAATTTTTTTTAAATTGTGATCAAAATCCATGTCACCAATGTCTAAATAACCTTATAAATGATGTTTTTTTTTTATAATATAATATAATATAGAAAACATATGTGTGTTGTATTGTATAAAAATAATTTTAATTCATATTACAAACATGGAAGGTATTATAATATGGTTAATGTTCAAAACCGAAGAAGAAATGTATAACATTTAATCCTAAGCTCTTTAAGCCAAAATTATAACTCAATTGGAATAATTTGATGACATTATATTCTATATCATGGGTTTATATGACTGTTTTTGTCACTGAGATTAAAATCAATGTTTATTCAACAAAATATTAAAGGAGTTTAATTATATCATATAAATTTAACAATTACTTTATCATACAGTTTACGGCATAATGGTCATCGCTATATAATGTCATTTTGTGTAGGACTTCTAATTGATATTCTCTAATTATTCTTAAAACTGTCAAGTACAATTATTATATTAAAGTATTTATATATAAATAATATTAAATGCTATAACTATCTCAATATAAATGTGAAACATTAAACAAACAAAACTAAAAAAGTGGGAAGATCGATTCTGGACATTTCTCCTTCGGTTCTCGATAAAATTAGTGATTTATTATAATTAAGATTTGAATGCAATGGTATTACAGTAATACGATTCTGAGTATAACTCAATATAATGAAATATATTATACTGATAATTTGTTCCAAAATTTCATACCGATGAAAATGCTCAAAATAATTTACAACTCCTTACATTAAAAACTATATTAGTTATCCCAAAATTTTTAAAATCACATTCTCGGCAACCACAATTATCCGTCATTTTTGAGCATTTTTTTTTTCTCTCAAGGAAATACTTTTGAGAAATACGAGCAAAATAAAGTACCATCGAGATGCAATCTTCTACCAATATCATACCCTATTTGTGGTCATCGCATCATTATTTCTACTCAGATAAATTTTTTCAGACATCGCATAAAAATAAAAATAAAAAAAACAAATTTATTAAACCAATGCTTTTCTTAGTTCACTTAAAATCTAAAATTACAATTTAAAATACTCCCAAACTAAATAGTGTTAAACATGCGATATATCATAAGAATATTATTAATATAATGTAAGCTTATTTTGGTTGAAAATTTAAAATTGATAATATTAGTACAGCATTACATAATTATTATTGTGAAATCACGAAAAGGCTAAGGGTAATATAATTAATAATATTGAAAATAATGGGAACGTCAATTAAGAATGTTCCTCCTTCGTCCCTTCGGTCTTCGGAGAAATTAATGGTGTATTATAATTATTAAGATTTGAATGCAATTAAATTGTATTAGAAAATAAGATTCTGAGCGAATCACAATCTATAATAATATATATCTTTAAATAATATATGAGTAGACTTCTATAAAAACTTCATACTGCTAAACCAAAAATTACAGGTAATATTAAAGATTTTTGAAAAAATTTCAAAGCTCTATATTTAGTCAAAAAATTAACCAATCCGTTTTAAATAAACCTAACCTAACCGTAATTTTACTGATTTCCTACTTCTCAAGGAAAAAGGTTTGGAAAATTAAAAACATGAGCTAAATTAAATACCAACTAGATGAAATTCGGTACGGATAGGGTACCCTATTTGTGGTAATCGGACCATTATTTCCACCCGAAAAAAGGTTTTTATATATCAGAAAAAAAAATTATAAAAAATGCCGGATTATCCGCTTTTCAGGGAAAAACTTTTGGGAAATTCAAAAAATGAGCTAAATAAAGTACCAACTAGATGAAATTTGGTATGGAAAGGGTATTCTATTTTTGGTAATCAGACCATTATTTCTACCTGAAAAAATGTTTTCATATACCAAAAAAAAATAATAATAAAATGCTTATAAAAAAAAATTGTCATTCACGATTTTCAAAATATTTTTTAAAAAGATTAATTAGTATATTATTAGGCTTCTTTAAAATTTTCAAATCGATAAATCCAAAATTATAAGTAATATTAATTTTTTATTTTAAAAAAGTTCATAGATCTATAAAAGCCAAATAATCAACTAATCTGTTCCAAAATTTTACCACACTTGTATATTACCTATGTGAGTGCTCAAAAAAATGTACAATTCTCTACGATCAAAACTCAATTAGATGTCACGAAATAAAAATTTTTGCAAATTTTTTGCCATTTTTTGGTAGTTTTTATTTTCCTAGGAAAAACTTTTAAGAAATTCGTAAAATAAGCTGTATAAAGTACCAAGAGAATACGATTTTCTACCGAAAGCACATCCCACTTGTGGTAATCGGACAATTATTTCTGTCCGAAAAAATGTTTTCATATACGAAAAAAAAAAAATACATTCTTCACTCTGCTCAAAATCTAAAATATTACTATTACTTTAAAGTATGGATTTAAATTTAATACGCGGAAATAAAATCTTAGTGCCGAGATAAATATCTTCAGGTATAGTTTTATCGGTAAACTATGTATCTGTTCGTGATGATACTTTTTATTAAATTATATTATAAATAGGTACATTATATACATTATGATATTATTATATTTTACATATTTTTGAGTGTATTCATTGAATATTGTGTTTTGTTAACACTTTTTATACTATAACAACGCTATAAAGAAATATTGTATAGTATTTTTCTCGAGTAAGCTTTGATTTATTCGTTAATTAATAAATAGTTTTAAATTAACCAGTGTTTTTATTTATCTATTCCTCGTTTTTCTTATTTGAGTGTCCGCTGATTTCAATATTTACCTACAATGCGTACTATAAACGTTAATCGAAAAATCACAAGCCAAAACACTATTGTTTGTGTGTGGACTGAAAACGAACGGCTTCCTGTTGCGTGCCAAAATTATTGCTTAATGTGTAAATCTATTCAAGAAGTTACGTGCAATTTTGGTGAGGTCACAGGTCAAAAGTCTGATTTATTTTTGTAAAATAAAAAAATATTTCTAAAATCATAATATCCTATTGGACACGATGCCGCCTCCGCTAACGAGTAAATAATTTGTCGATATTTAACCGTGCTGTATATTATATAGCCCATAAATAACATTAAAAAGAAACCGTTGAATTAGGTTAGAAAATACGGTCATTTTCTGTGGCGCAACGTAAACTGAGTCTGAGTTCACTCAGAATAAATGAAAACTACAGAATATAGAGAAGAAGTAACTCAAAAGGAAAAAAGGAATTGAAAAATGTATAAGTACTTTATCGAAGTTGCGGAATAGGATGTCCTGGTAACACTTAGACCACCAAGAGAGACCAGCATGGAACAAGGTAATAGAGCAATGAATAAATCTGCTAACATCGAAAATACCCATCAATATAGTAACTATCACTACCTCAGTGTTCCGAATACATGCCCCAAATTTCTCTGTATGCAAAAGTATTTTGCATCAACTAAACATACTTACGTTTAAAACTCTATTACCACACATATCTACTACTTTTTTTGTTTTTAATATATTTTTCTAATATCTACTATACGAAAAAAATTGAAATTATTAAAAACAAATACAAAAATTCTATCTATAATATCTTTCAAGATTATTTGTATTTTATTTCGATACTTCCATCGAAAGATTTTGACACGTAATAATTTTCAATATATCTAAAACAAATACATAAACGCGTTTATAAGTAAATTTCCCTACCGGCTCTGGGCTTAAAGAGAAAAAGAAAGTAAATTTAATTTTTTTTTTTTTTAATTTTAATATTAAAACAAAATTTGATTAATCTTAAACTTTTTCAAATTATTTTGTTATTTTTATATTATTAAATTTAACCGAGTAAAAAAAAATTGCATTAACCCATCATTGTGCACTATTCAGACGGCCGGTCATCTATGGAATTACTGTCATTGATCAAATGACAAAGTAATAAAGAAACAAAGTTATAAAAAAAATTAAATAAAAAAAAATGTATATCATTTATTTTTAGTAAAAATCACTATACCGACTATAATACATTATATTGAATTTTTTATTGAATATTTAATGTAAAAAAAAATTAATTAAACCAAATCCTTATTTCTGTATTAACCCAAGGACATAATAAATTTGACTACCTACTAAAATATTGTATATATATTTTTTTTTTCATTAATGCTCTTTTTTCTTTAAATTTTACTTAACTCGTAAAATTGCATCAGCGCCAATATTATCCACCTCGAATACGAATAATAATGTTTTTTATTTTAATTTCCTCTTATCCCTTGTAAGTAAGAATTGAGGGTAATTCGTTTAACATATTATAATCATGATTCAAGTAAATACAATAATACATTTTAATCGTAGAACAAATATTATACATATATTATTTATGACAATTGATTAACCCATACTAACCCATTTTATTTATTATGTTTATAATACAAAAACCAATTTGTAATTATTATTTTACATATACTCCAAAACATTTAATTAGACACAAAATATGATTTTGATTACAAGTTATGTTGTTATTATTTATGAAATATTAATTTTATACCAAGGTACCATATTACTAAAATCATGAATAAATAGTTCCATAAAGTTATAATACATTTTTAAGACAATTGGTTTAATTATGTACTTTATTATTTGTTTGCCAATTTTTTATTACATTTTAAGCCTATTTTACAACAAGTGTCCAATACGATAAGTTTAAAAGTAATAACTAATAATAAAACAAAAGTTTTACAATGATTTTCATAGTACTTTCAAAAAAGTGGAATAAAATATTTCTTAGATTGATTATTCTAAGACTATTTTTTTTCTGAAACTTTTTTTTTTGATTGACATAAATATTTGTCCTTGTCATCGTCTATAATATGCAACAATAAAAATATTAATAAAAAGTATAATATATAAATTTTACATTTAACAAAAAATGAAACTTTTTGTTTTAAAAATAAACAAGTAATATCAAAACATAAGTAAATTGTTTTTATATTTAATTATCAATTCCATTAGTGGAAATTATCTATTTAATAAATACTCTTTTTAAAAAATGTACATGATAAATTAACAGTCAGTGATTAATATTAAAAAATTATATCGATAATAATAAGATCCATGATATGTATAATTTTTAAATCATACGTAAATAATGTTTTTCTTTTTTTAATCATATAAATAATGTTAAAAAATTATAGTCATTAGAGAAGAGTAGATGTGTATATCCGTATATTCATATCGATTTGTGACTAAAAATCCTAATAGGTGTAAAATTCAATTACTGACAGCTTCTTAAACCAAACGGTAATCCCAAAGGAACACGATGAACATTTCTCTAGGAAACAAGGAGAAATGTGGTGTTATCATAAGTTAAAAGCTACTTCTGTCGCATAAGATAAACAATTTCGAGTGAAGTTAAGTTTATTATTATGTTTAGGTGGTTCTACAAACTTTAAGTGTTACACAGATATTAAACTATAGATAAATGAACATATACTATTGAAAATACCTACAGAATTTTAAAATTGTATATTTCAAGTTAAAACTTGTACTTTAAAAATACAGCCAAACCAATATATTTACATATTAAACATATTTGTAAAACTAAAGAGATAAAAAATATGATTTATTATTATTTTTAACAATTTCAATATTAAATTATAAGGTATATATTTAAAAATAAACACGTTTAATTTAAATTTTAAATATATGCAATATAATTTTTTGTTATTATACTTTTACAATTTTAACATATTCTTGTTGTACAAACAATATAAAATTAAAAGAATAATAAACAGATATGTCACAACTCACAATACTTATTTGAAGAATAATTAAACAAAAGAAAAAATACATTTATTATTGTCATTATTTTTTTTTTTTTTTTTTTTTTGCATTAAAACTTTCATACACAAATATTCATATGAAAATTGCATTAATAAATTATAAATAAATATAGGTACAAACATTAAATACTTAAGTCCAAAATAATTATAAATTAATTAAATTATTTATTTATTAATACAGTTTTTTCCTTAAAAATTTAGCTGAAATTTGTGTAATATGATTTATTTAGAAAAACAATTGCAGCGGCATTGTTAATACTCCAGGTTCAAGTCAATGGTTTTTCATCAAATTAAAAATGCATTGTCAATATGACATAATTCATTTCATGTAAAGCAATAAATGTATAAATTAATTTTTAAAATTGTAAACTATAAAATGTATATAGATACATTTGTTTCATTTCTATAGGAAAATTCGATCACAAAATGCAAATGTCGTTAATTGAATTTAATATGAAATAATAAACATTAGGTGCGTATAAAACGTAAATTTAATTCCATTGATATTTTTTTATTTTAACCAATTAATTAAAAAAATATATTTATGGTATTCATTTAAAAAGAACCTAATTGATTACTAAATTTGACATCATAATTTATTACATATTTAATATTAATGTAAATATGTACATTTTGCATACCTATGTATGTGTTTGATTTTTATTAGATATCCTTAATATTATTGCTTAAAATTATTTTTAATAATATTCTTAGTTGTACAATATATTATAAATTGTCTAATAACTATCCATTCTGTAAGTTGCTTTACTAAAGCTGTATTTACTTCTTACAGGTACACAAAGTAGGGTCTAAACTCTAAACACTTTGAACATTGTACTCTGTGTATTATGCTTCTATATATTAAATTATTGTTATAAACTATTAATCCATCGATATTTTGACCAATTAACAATATTGACGTATCTTAAATGATATGACTATTATCAGGTAAACATTATATTTTGTTTTTATATTTATTGTGAAGAGGAGAAAATTCTATTTTGTTTTTTGTTTTTAACTAACGCTATAGAAATATGTTCTGATGCAATAACAATAAATTTCTATTAAACAAGCTTTATATTTATTATTTTTACTAAGTTTTCATATATAAAACATCTCCTATTAAAAAAAACTGTATTTTCACATTACTGATCTTATAAACACTTTGTAAAAATGTATTAGTTTAGTATCTAATAACAAATACAACGATTTTATGAAAAACTTGGTTTTAACTTTTTAATTTTATGGTTTTACATTTATTTTATGTAATATAACAAATTCAAGCTAAGTTTCAACATACTACAAAGCTTACTTAAATGCTCTATCAATAAATATTTAAATACATTAAATTATTTAGTCATAAGAAATTTAAAATATCAGAAATCTGGTAGGTATATATTTTAAAAACATAGGTTATACCTTATACATATTAGATTAAGTTAATATTATAGTTTATCCAGTGGCGTTATTTACGTTTTTACTAGACTAGGGTAGACCCATAAATTTGCTGACTATTTTTAAGAACAGGAGTGGGAGGGGTCATTTTTTTTGGTGGGTACTTTATTTTATTGTTAGCGGTAATCAATTAAGGGGTTGTATTAAGGGGTTATTATTTTTGAAATCTGCCGACTTAGGATTTGGCTAATTATAGGCTACGGCAAATGTATGAGTAGCCCCCCTCAAATGACGCCACTGAGTTTATCTATATACCTACAATCTTAATTTTGTTAAAAAACTATATGAACATAAATTAGTAACTTAAGTATAAAAATTAATATTAAATTACATTGTTTAAAGGACGAAAATTATACGTATGTACTTTATACATAGCATTATTACATAGCATTAGGTGTGCATGTTATAATATACTTATTAAAATAATTATTACAAATTCGATTGTACAAGAAAATACTATTTTCACATTATGTAAACATAAATTATTACATATATTATTATGTTGTAAGTAAATTAAATTAATTTTCTCAAGTTTCATTCTTTGATGAAACCGTAAGAAGTTTGGAATTTTTAATTTTAAAACTAATGACGTCAGTGTGGTAAAAGTCACTGGATTTATCCTTCAAAGCCGACCTAACGTACGATACAATTGTACCGATACTACTAAAACTTAAAAACAACCCGAATCAGCCATTAATTTAGGCCTGTCTGTTTTAAAAGAATGTTTCTCACATCGAATAAATAAATATAAAACGTAAGGAAAATAAAAAACGATCATTTTGCGTACACTGAATTATTGTGATATCAATAAAAACTCCGTTGTTTGTTTTACTAATATAATTTTTTAATGAAAAAATTGAGACACCAAAAATATTCTAATAAATAATTTTCTAACAACGAATTACTTATTCTTACATCAAAATTTATTTTAACAAATCAATGTCAAATAACTCCATTATTCTATTATTAATTTTAAAAATAATATCTCATCTTTTCTAAAATTAAATTTTATACATTCATTCAATTGGTTTTTATGTCGTCTTACTAATTTTTTCTACATACGTATAGACGATGTCATTAATTGAAATTTCTATTTACAAAGTAACAAAAGTCAAAAGTCTCATACATTTTAAAATTAATCAATAAGAATTACATAAATCTCTAGAATTATCTACTTTACTGGATTATTACAAAACACTCGATTTCAAAATCATATCGACTACTGAACCGTTATTTGGAGTTTTTGGTTCTTTTTCAATCGTGTTCAGAAAAACTACTGAAGAAATATACAAAATGCATCGCTAAAGTATTCAGTAGTGCCTACCGTAGGATATATCATTAAAAGAAATATTCAGACTACTTCAACTAGATATGTAATAACAAACAAACCAACAGAATATATACTTATTATTGTAAAACCAATTCACTTTGATCCGAATTTAAAATACGTATAATATAGGTATAACTCGAAATGTTATTATAAAAAAACAAATGTATAGAAATAAAAATTACGTTAATTGTAAATTTCATAGTTATCTTAGCTCATCACTTATAGATATATTTGTATTTTTTCAACCATAATATAACAATAATTTCTCTATTAAAATTATTTGATTATTATTAGATAATATAAAAAAAAAAAAATTATTACACTTAGGTTTTGTAAACATATTTAACAATATGTATGGTATTGAACAAACACAAAAAAGTATCGAGTAGATTTATAACAGAGGAGAATAAAAATTAGCAAATATAATTTTATACTCTAAAAAGTGTTGAAAAATAAAAAAATAAGAAGAATTGAAAATGTTAAAAAACGCGTACATATATAATGGTTTTAAACGTTATATTATAATTGATTAATATGTTAAAAAAAACACAATTAATCAAGATTTATAATGCAATATGTACTTCGCAGACTACAAACCCAATATGACTATATATAGATAGACTGAAGTACGAATAAAATCAATAAGCAATAAACCAAAAGCTTTTCGAGAAAAACTGGTCGGACATTTTAATCTAATCAAAACTTCGCATGACCTATACGTACTAATGAATGATTTGTAACTACATTGCAGTGCAATAGTATTTACCATGACCAATATACTTTTGTATATACTTCAACCATTATTTGGTTAACAATATTATAATACCTACCATGGTAAAACAATATACCCTGAGGACGTATCTAGAAATGGAAAATGAGGGATGGACAGGATATCAAATATTATCATAATACCTAGTGGGTATGTTTATTTTGTATATTTCGGTTAGTCCGCAACACCCGATGAGCTGTGCGTGCGCACTGGCAAATTTTTCGATGATTTATATATGAATTAATGTAAATTCATTGTTCAATTCATCTACAATCCATTATTATTGATTTTATTGGTTTTAATTACCTATCAAATCACTTTTAACAATATATAAACATCATGTAGTAGCTACACAGTAGTTTTTGTTAGTAAATTGTTATTGGCTATTATTTTATTAATTAAAAATGAACAGATAACTAGATAATGGATTATAATTAAAATTTAAAAATCCTTAGGGAACTTATCAATAATATGATAAAAGAAGATATTAACTAATTAAGAGATTTCCTCCCTAAATAATTAGTAAATATTTATCGCGTATAAATCTAACTAAGTGGTAAGTAGTATTCATTTCTGAAGTAATCTGTGGATCTCATAGAATCTTCTTCTTCTACCACGCCTTCCCAAGTAGATGAGGTCAGTACTCTAGTTCCATACCTCAAATATATCTCGATCTCCTACCTCTTGTCCATTCACAGTTCACAAACAATTATTTTCATATCACTTTCTATTCAACCTACACAACTCTTCTTTGGTCTTTCTCTTCTCTTCTTACTTTCTATGTTCATTCCCATAATAACTCTCGCATTGTCTCTGAATTATTATAACATTTGCTAGCCATATCTCAACCCATTCTCTCTTATATTCTCCGAAATTAATGCAATTTCTACACTTCTAATTTTGTATTCATTTTTTATTTTATCGTATAAACTAATAATATACAGTAGTGTTCCCATAGGATATACTCCATATTTTTAAACTTTTATTATAAAACCATGAGTATACTATATTTACTCTCGTCTCTCAAAGTCTCAAGAATATCGCATATTTATATATTTTTATATTGTATTTTCTATTGATTGGTAACTTATACCTATATATTACGATTGATTATTATAATTGTCATTCACAGATATTTGATGTAGATGGGTAAATAGGAGATATAAAGAATAGATAGAAATATTCTAGAAAAATATTAATTAAATATTTAGAATTTAATTTGTTATTATTGAAAAATACCCCCTCCACCATTATATTTATATACTATAGCACTCGTCGACTTATTATACTCTCATAGAAATGAATGGGGACATCTTTAATAATACATAATATACGATTTTTAATCTATTTCTTATTCGCAGATTTAAATGCATAACATTTGCGTTCTCGTATAATAAAAATCGTTAAATTTTAATTAATATTCCATCATCAAGTTTTCACACGTCAGATGTGTCTAGACTAGACTATACATGTGTGTTAAAGCTAAGCAACCGTAAACTATATAACATTTAAACAATAATTTTAATACCGTAATTTACACTAGTTTATAACTATAAATTATTACTACTTTGAAAATGTTTGACATAAAATTTAACTAAAACACTGATAATATAATAACCAAATTATTATTACGGTCAATGTTTATGCCCCTAAGTTTATTTTATAATAGTTGAATATTACGAAAATAATTACATGTGTTATATTTTTAGGTAATAATATTGCTTTTAAATTTGAATTATTTGTATGATAATTTTGATAATTGTCTACAAAATACATTACAAATACGTACAAATAATATAATTTAATAAACATTTCTGACACCTTTTGATTTACAGATGTAAACTTTGAAAATATGATTAAATAATAAACAATATAAAAAAATTATATAATATGTATATATTTGAATGTAAAAACTATATAAAATATATATATATACTTTTGTAAAAACTATAAATTACATTATATATAATAATTTATAATATTATATAATAATATTTATTAAATATATGGTAGCAGTATATGACTCCCAGTGCCAGATTAAAATAAAAAATATAAATAAAAAATTATAAAATAAAAATACTAAAATATATATCAAACACATTATATAAAACATATTATATAATAATAAATATAAAATATATGGTAATAGTATAGTATATGGCTCCCATGCAGCCTGGTGCAGATGGCTGCAGGGCCCCAGTTATTACTGGTTTATATACAGGGTTATCAGAATATTGTATTACAAAAATAATGGATATACTTATATAACATTGAAAATAATATAAAATTGAATATGACTCCATTTTTGTAACATGAAAGCCTGATCACAATGTATCATTGTTTCAAAACTTACCTGAAATATTTTACTCAAACATCGTGTGCACGTATTAATCACAACGAAAATTTATTACAAAATATCAACTTGAATGTAGAAAAATTAAAAAATTAAGTTTAGTTTCAGAGATATAGTGTAGTGTGAAATTCTCTGGGTATATTGTTTAATAGTATTAACTCAAAAAGTACAAAGGTAATTTATTAATTTAATCAAATATCAAACATTATAAACATATATATGTACATTCGATAATAGACATCGGAGTATAGTAGCACCAGTGTTATGGTCTGAAAGTAAAAATAAACTTATCGACTACTCGGGCACTTCTACTACACTAAGTCCCAAAGTCTAAAACTAATAATCGTAACCACAATAGGGAGATAATTGGTTTTTGATCCAATGTATACATAATATATATATATATATATATATATATATATATATATATATATACAGGGTGTTTCTGAAATGCATGAGGAGACTAATATAGGCATATTCAGTAGGATGAGCAAAATGAAGATATTTTTGAAATTTTTGTCTAACTTCAATACCTGAATTTTATCAATATATCCTTAGAACGGTATCTTAAATGTAAAAATAAATACGAATATATTATTTCTTGCAAATTTCTCATACAAATCGAGATATAACATGGTTTTTGAGCTTGTCGCGCG
>CM023359.1:49529975-49800137 GCA_013282895.1 Eriosoma lanigerum
AAAAAAAAAACAAACGCGTCAAATTGTTCGGACTGTAAATTAAAACGTTTCGATAATAACATAACGGTTCACCGACCTGCTCGCGTAAATAATATATTGCAAATATTTTATAATATATCGCGAAAAACCGTTGTCGTGTGTACAGAGTGATCGTAGTTTTACGTTACGGAATATTAATTTTATCGCGAGAGAAATTATATTCCCTACTGATTTCCATAGCGTTTCTAAATATTATGCGCTCACGCCCTCCGGGAAATAATATCCATAAAGGCTGTTTGAAAATATATTATTTTTACGTTTCGCATAATATCGAAACGAGAAAATCAATGTGACGTCAAATCAATTGTCGCGCCAAAGGTAAACCGAAGAAACGTGTAAACGATTGAAATGATATTTGGAACTTTTAGTGTTATTGTTCTACAGCGGTAGTTTAGACAACAAGATAGAAAAGTATAAAAACTTGCGCCGATATTATTCGGTTTGGTTATGTATAGCTATAGAAAAATGACATAACACATTATTATTGTTTCATAATCGATATAAAATGAAAAACGAACGATGTTTTTAAAAATTAATAATTTATACTTTCTATTATTTATATAATTATATATTAAGACTTCATTGAAAATTGTATCCATACTCTTCCTATAAAACCCATATTATGAAAATTTTTCTGGATTTGATCGAATTATCTTAATATAATAAATGACTGTGACTAATATGAAGTGAATATTAAGCGTGCTCCCAAGTTCATTTTTTTTTCTACGTGTCTTATATCTCGAATAGGTACATGATACGTAATGAATACATTTCGAAAATTGAATAAAGTATAGTTGCATTTTAGCTAATTTATATTTTTCTGTTTTAATATGAACATAAGACTAGAGAACAACTAAATTAAAACTATCGTTTAGTTCCAATATTATTATTATATAGATGGGTTTCTGTCACCAGTTGCTTTTGGTGAGATTACGTTTTTAAAATTATAATAAAATATTTATAAAAAATATTAATAATGTATTTGCTACATTTCTAATATTTTTATAGAATATCTATGTACAGTTTTTAAGCTTCTAAAAAACTACTACAAACCCTACGATATACCATCATTACTCGTCATATCGTTTCACCAAGCAATATATAATATATCTATTATGTCTGAATATATTTTTTGTTCAATATTCAAAACTATTGCTTTAGAATCAACTCTGTACACTGAACGTAAACTGAGGA
The DNA here is from genome assembly GCA_013282895.1 of Eriosoma lanigerum. NCBI lineage: Eukaryota > Metazoa > Arthropoda > Insecta > Hemiptera > Aphididae > Eriosoma > Eriosoma lanigerum. The sequence goes on from CM023359.1 coordinate 49,531,209, forward strand.
TACGAAGCCAAAATTTCTTATTCCGTTAGGAAACGAAACAAACGTCAAAAATGTTTCAAATATTTCATATTGAATAAGAATAAGAATAAGTAACTCATATTATACACGTAAATGGTTATTTGTCATTATATTTGTAATTATATTTGTCATTACCTACTGGCTACTATAATATATTCACTTAAATAGGAAATTGTATAATAATCAATGAGTCAATGTACTGTTCTTGAGTTAACACAGTACTTAAAATAATATGTATTATATTGTTAATCGGTGAAATTTATATAATTGGTTCGTAATTATTCTTTTCATCGCATTGTTTTTGTTAAAAAAAAAACAATTTATTACATAATATTTTAATTTAACATTCTTAATAAATCATAATTAACAATATTAATTGTATTATAATCGATAGACTATAGTTTAATTGAAAAATCATATTAAATGACATTTTAAATATCAGTTTCGAATGACTTTAAAGAAAATTAATGCCTTACAATTAAACTACAGACGTATTAATATTTTTATATATATATATATATATAGGAGTATTATCTTATTTTAAATTTTTTCTTTTTCTTAAAATGTGTTCCTATTCAATCGTTTTTTTATCATACACGAATGATAAAGGTTATTATAACCAAGGTATTATAGTGTAATACTCCTATATGATTTAATCAAGTTTAAGTTTTTTAGTCACACTGTAACAATTTTTTTTTTTAAATTAAATTTATTAATACACTTAGATATTATGAAACATATAATAGCTTCTAAATTATTATCGTACACCTTGAATCGGACGCAACCTAGTTACAGGCACTGGTAATATTCTCATCATTACAATCAATCAACTTTATTATTGCCACCGCAGCGAGTGTTGTTCGGTCAGATACTCGGACACGATATTCTTTCTACCGCCGTCGACCTCCGTTATCGTTTATGGTTAGATCTATACGCGAGTGCGTGAACGTGCGGTTTATTATTTTATGTGTACGATTTCTTTTAATTTCGATTATGATTTTTCATAAAATTGAATACAATATTGCCCTTATTGTGCGAATAGTTGAAAAATAGAAGGAAAAAACGAGTACTGCGTCACCAACAGAATCCGTAAATCGTAAATTGGTAAACGACGTGTAAGTAAAATAAATATTATGATCGTGTACTTGATAATATAATGTTAATTTATTATCATTATATTGCGTTAGTATTTATTTTGTCATTTTATAGTTTTATAAAAAAAAAAAAAAATTTTTTCTGATATAGAATTTGTGTATTGTGTCATATTCTATAAATATACGATTAAATTATTAAACCGTTTAAGCCCTTTAGAAAATAAATCCTTATAAAACGTGATTTACCAATATATATTTGTATTTGTATTTTTTTTTTTTCATATCGTCTTATGGTTAGTTATAAATTAAATAACGTGTATCTGTGTACCTAAGTATAATGTCAATTTTAAGTGCCAACTAAGTACGGTGTTCATTGAAGAGAAGAAATAATATAAAATTATTAACCGCAGACTTTGAATTAAATTCGTAATTGATATAAAAGCCAATTACTTACAGCACGAATTCAAAGATTATTTAAATATTGTTTTCCTTTTTTCAACGACAAAATAAAATCTAGCATGTTATAACGCGTAAATTCCATTATTTTTACCATTCCTCGATGACCGATAACATTGTATTACGAACGTTCAGCCCCGGGGAATGCATTACGAACATAGCTAGCTTTTTGAAAACAACGATATGTGAGATAATTAAACGATAATCGTCGAACGGGATACGAGTACTGGTTCTACAGGTTTTCCTATTTCATTCGTGTAACCCATGATCATATTACTATGAATACGCGAACACACACACACACACGTAAAAAAAATTATGTTGATAAAAATATGGTAAAAAAATAATCACAAATCGTATTATAATATCACGGTTATCTATTTACCAAAACATCATCATGAACCAACTGACTAAAAAAATAATATGTGTATATATACTAAGAAGTAGGTACCATCACCCTATAATGCATGTATATTTAATGTATTAAACTATATAAATATAATATCGTTTTATGCATATCAAAATAAAGTACCTACATTCTAATTGTTATCTAACCATTATATAATCTATACAACACGTGAATTATTAAAACGTAGTTATAAAATGTTTTATAACATTTCTAAAGTGTTTGATGCACAAAAATATATTTTAAGCTCAAATATATTATTATTAGGTATTGTACTATAGAATCGAATTATTGCTGAATATATGTAAACAAATCGTAAAATAAAGCAATTGTAGATGATATTAAAATAATATTAAGACACCAAATTCACAAAATAATTCATTATTAATAATTTTTAATAGTGAATATTTATTACATATTTTATTAGTTTGGTGTCTCAATATTATTAAACTAAATATTTGAGTTCTTATAACGTAATTTTAATACGAATTTATCGAGTGTTAAACATTATAAAATTATAATATATTATGTTAATGTGTTTATTTGGTGCACGCACATATTATAAGAAGTTATAACACTAAAATAACATAATTAACAATATAATTTATTGCAAATTTTAAATTTTTTAATACCTACAATATTTAATTTGTCAATACAATTCCTAAAATATCATTAATACAAATTACACGTATAATATGTCGGTTTCAAAACGAAAATCGTCCAATCAATACTCAATGGAAAAAACAATGCCCAACCTAATAATTAAACAATACTTTAGTATTCGTATAGTTTATTATATATATATATATATATTAATATAATACAGTATACCCACATAATAACTATAATAACTATAGGTATGCTTAAAACTTCAATGAAACGATAATTAAAATTTAATGTAAAAATATAAAACAAATTCGAAGAAATGACTCGACTCCGTCAAAAATTTAAACGTAACAGATTACACTATAACTATACATTATACATATTACTACAAATTATTAATTATCATCATTGTACCACATAATATTTTAACCAGTGAAGTATTTAGAGGGGCAAGAAGGGGTTTTAAGCCACAAGCAACAACATTTAAGGAAGTGATTTTTTTAAAAAATTCATGATATCTTAAAAAAGGTAATATAATAGCATAAGGTTTTATAAATATGAATCTATAAGTTAAACAAAACAATTTATTAAAGGTATACTGTTTCGTGTTTTATTATAATATTAATATATATCAATATATTAATATAATATAAATATAATAATATAATATCTGGTCATCTAGAACATTACAATTTCTTTAATATCTCCACTCAAAGATGGAAAACCAAACATATTAAGTCAGCCTGATCAATGTTTATGTAAATCTTAAAAAAAATTGAAATTAAATAATATTAAAAATTATAAAACAGAAAAGTCTAGTACAAGTTGTAAAGTTGAAGGATGACTAAATTAATTAAATTGCTTAGAAACTGCTTTAATGGATAATATTTGTGGTGAAATAATGGAAAGAATCCATATGACAAGTAATAAATTACAATGAATTTACCAGACAATTTAACAATCAGTGATTTAAAATTGTTGTTTTCCTTTCTAACAACCTGCCTAGCACAATGACATGCAAAGGGTCGAAAATAATTCTTGCAGGTTAACTAAAAACTGATAATAAATAATAGTTAAGTGTAATACATATTTTTTTCGTATACAGACTAAAATTTAATTCAATACATTAAATTTCCTTTGATTAACTCCACAGAATGTCCCAGATCTATTTACTATTTGTAATTTTGTAATATCTCCATAAAATATCAACATTTTTAATGCAATTTTTTTAATTTATTATTTAGACAATGGACTATATGATTATTTTTCAATTTTCAATTTAACCTCTATTTTTTTTTTTATATATATATATATATATAGTTTTAAAAGTCTAGTAAACAAAATTTAAATATTACTTTTTATTTTTTATTTTTAAATTACATAAAATTTGAGGATAGCCAGTTTAAAAATTATATTTTAATGAACATTTCGATAAGTCAAATTTCTAATTTAATCAATGTGGTTATTAATAATTGTTAGGTATTTTTTCATTTATTCGAGTAATCATATTTATAATGACATTAAAAAATGACAAGTTAAAACATTAAATTATTACAAATAATGACGCAAAAATATCATTTTCCCAAATAAATGAAACAAATTCATAAATCTCTACATCTTGATTAAATTAGAAAGTCAATACATCAAAATTATTATACAAATATACTTTTTTTAAATGACCATCTTAAAATTTTCCATAACTTATAAAATACAAATTTTATTTTTATTTTTTTACGAAGCACCTTTTTGAATAAAGTAATATAAGCTGTTGTTTAACTAATAATTTTAAAAAACTGCATTCAAATATTTAAATTTGTCATAGAGATATAGCAATTATTAAATATATCTGGGACACTCTGTAATTATACACCTAAAATACACAAATTATATTTTATTAACGACGATGAAGGAAATGCCCTGTTCGTGCAGTGTATGTGTAATGGTGTTTTTTTTTTTTTATAGACTGACACAGAATCTTTTTATAATTGTTTATTTTTCCTTATTTTAAAGAATATATTTAATTAATCTTTCAAACAGTATTTAAAAACGTTTTGTATTTTTGGAATCCGTAAATTATTTAACCTGTCAGAAGCGATCGTCCCCCCCCCCCGTTCCATCAAAAAATTGAATATCACATATGGACATTTTGCTAAATATATATATCTATATGACACATTATATACAAAAAATTATAGTTCGCCCCACCGTTTTCTTGGGTCACCCCTCCGTTAACATGGGCTGGATACGCCTCTGCTATCTGTTGATACGTCAAACTTTTGTGTGGCTTAATTGTATTAGGTACCTACTGTTCGTTATGTATCGTTTCATAATATCACTATAATATTGATAACTGGATTATGATCAGTTAATAGTGGACTGTATTTCATTTAGTATTATTTAATATTCAAGAATGTGAAACAGAAGTCGCAATTGAATACCCAATGTCAATCAACATAAAAAAAATAACGAACGTCTTTGAATATATGTAAACTTATATTAAATGTAAAATATAACCCAAATTATAATTTAGATGACATTTAAAATGCGGTTGTTCATATTTTACATTTTTTATTTTGATTTGATCATATAATATATTGTATTAATAATATTTTTAATTTTTTTTTTAATAATATTATTGTGCATGTGTTTAAATTTTAAATACATTATATTTCTGAATTGCAAAATGTTGAACAATTATTTATTCACTGTATAATATTTCTGAAGGATAATTTTTTTCGATTATTCTAAAACATGACGTTCTAAAATTTGACTTCCTAATATACAACATATAGACAAATGTTAGATACCATTTTTAATAACTACAAGCCAGGTTAGTAGGCCAGTAAGTTATACGAGTAGACATCAAAAATAAAATGAAACTTAAATAAAAACTTTACTCGATTTCAATTCATTACTCAATTGATATAAGATGGCCTTTTCTTATTTTTTTTTACTTTCCATCATTTCAATAATTATAGTTACAATACCTATACTATCGAGTGCGGGAATTGAAAGAACATTCTGAAGCCAACAACAAAATATAACGTACCTACCAAAAAAGTATAATGGTTAGTACATAATTATCAGACCTAGAAATTATTTCAACAGGAAACAAATTCCAAAAAAACCTTGAAACTTTCTGTAAGCTTGATAAATCTCTAGACATAAACATATTTTTATATCTTAATAGGTTTTTTTCTAATACAGATAAAGTTCAATGTACATGGATTCGGGATACACTATGTACTTTAATAAAATATTGATCATTAGAACACCAGATTACGATTGTTGTTTTTATTAAGGAAAATATTTTAAGGTTCGCCCCAGGAGAAATCAAACTTGCATCCCTCCTCTCGTGAATAATAATCCTAACACCGTGCCTTTCGCGTCGATGGAGATGACCATGATAATGCGTTTCGCTTAATTATCGTATAAGATAAATTTATAGTCGGGACGGACTGTTGATTATTTCAGCCTGGTAGCATATACGTAATATTATGCAAAATGCAAACACAAGCCATGTAATGTTGTAATAAACTAATAAATTATAGGTAATAACCATTAATTATTTTCATCCAAGTGTCGAATTAAAAATTAGTTTCAGTCGAGTATGGTACAAAACAGATTTACAAATTCTCTATATTTATTTCTATTCTTTAAGTTTCTTCATCAAAAATAGCATATCAATGTTTCAAAATATAAATAAAAAAATAATTTTAAAAATTATATTTAAAATTAAATGATAACAAAAAATAGTGGATCTGAATTTAAATTGTTAAGTGGGCGAAGCCCCCTCCCCACAAGCCACATTGGGGAAAAAAACTGTAGCACTACCAAATTTTATACTGAATATGCACCCTACCTAAGCAAGAGAAGCATTATTATATGGGCATAATAAGTGAAGTTATGGATAGTAATAATTAAAAAATATAAAGAGATAACATCTCCTTGCACACCACTTCATTTTAACCATTGGTTAGTATTTAAAAACTCAAAGATAAGAAGATTTCGCTCAGTAATACTCATACCTATAAAAACTGTAAAAAAAAAAAAAACGTTAAAAATAATCACATGTTTCTAATTATATTTCTTGGAAATTGTTAAAAAATAAATATCTATTATTAGATTGGGAGTATAGTAAATAATATATTAAATAACCAAAAAAAACGTCAATGATACCTAGATATCATTATTATATAAAATATACAATGCATATATTATACATTGTTATATAATATTACACCATTGCAGGCGTTATAGCAGTATTTTTTTTTAGGTGTGCGAAGTTTAAAGCTTTTGAAATTACACCAGGTATAAATAGTAAACATCAACTTAAAAACTAAAATATTATCAAAAATGATTAATTTATCTGAAGAACAAATTAAACAATACATTAAAAGTTTGAAGAAGACAAAAAAAAATCGTATGAAATATCTGTTTTAATTATGTTTTTTATTCCTTCTTCTTCTGCTTTACTTAACTACCTATACGAAGTAGGCCACTCTAATACTACTACACTTCCATAAATTTCAATCATCCACATCTATTCACATCACCTTCATATCACTCTCAATTTCATCAACCTATCTCTTCATTTTTGGTCTTTCTCTACCCTTCATACCATTGACATTAATTTCCATAATAACTCTCACTGCCTCTGTATTATCTCTCATAATATACCCAAACCATCTCAGCATATTCTCTCTCATTTTCTCCACAGCTAATGTAATTCCTATACTTCCCCTTGTATATTAATTACTTATTCTATCCGCTCTGGTTACTTCACACATTCATCTAAGGACTTTAATCTCCACTACACTCATCCTCTGTTCACTACCTAATACTCCAAATATTTCTAGCCTAACTACTGCCTTATAATACTTACCTTTCAAACTTATCGGCATACTCTTGTGATACAAAACACCCGATGCTTTCACCAACACATTATCCTATTTTTTATGTCCTCCTCAGAAGTACTACCGATCCTAAGTACTTGAACCTATCAATCTCACACACATCTTTCATCTTTCATCCGAAGTACCTGCCTATATCTTATATGATAACAATAATCTCATAATGTAAAAATATAATTTAATTTAAATTATACAAATAATAATAAATTATTTCAGCAGTCAAATTGGGTCTATGTTTTAAAAACTAGGGGTGCAACCACACACCCTGTCCCTTGGTACTATATACTATAGTCAGTCTTGTAAATGATTCGAATAAAAGTATTCAAATACTTTTTTTTATTAAAATACTACTTTTTATATACTTTTTTCGAATTTTTTATTCACTAAAAAAATACTTTTTTCTGATATTGGAAAAAATTATACAATTTATGACAAATCAAGTTTTTGACACATTATAAGTATAGCATTTGATTGTGGAATTATTTTGTCGATATCTATACCAGTGGTGCGCAACCTGGGGGTCGCAAAATTTTATTAGGGGATCGCCAATAATTTTACGCCAAATGAAAAAGTTATATACTATTTTATAGTTTTATACAAAGTAAAATTATTTTATACCATCAATGGCTGTGTCAATCGTAATATTATGTCATTACTTAATGTTACGACAACAAGTTTTATTAAATATTTATTATACATTTACGTAATGTTGGCAGAAAGGGGGATCGTATTATCAAAATAAATCATTTTGGGGGGGTCGTGGATCAAAAAAGGTTGCGCACCACTGACCTATACTATAATAAACCATATAATAACATTTATATACCTATAAGGCTATAATTTATAAAGCTATACCACATAATAAATATGAAATGCTTATTTATAAGAAAAATATTGAATAAGTAATAAACACAGATATAGATAATTAAATCGCTAATTAGTGACAACACTTGACAAGTGAAATTGCCATATTTATTGTGTTTTCTGTGCTTGTTATGAACAAACTATTATAATACCGCCATAATTAAATAACCCATTTAGATTCATTACAAAAAAAAACAGTCAAACCAACAAATTTAAATTGTCAAATTGATAATTAAATGACTATATTATTGTAATATACTTATATAATATTAAAGTAAATTTTTATGGTGTTTCTGTTTATATCATTATTATTTATTAATATCAAATAGTCTTACAACTCATATTTTTTATATTTGGTTTGACTTGTTCCTTTTTCATCAAAATATTTATTTTATAAACAAAACCACAAAGTTGTTGTGTGCTAGGGTATATTAGTAAATTTAGTAAAAAAGAAGTTGATTTTTTGAAGTAGGTAGATTATTTTATTATAATTATTATTATTTAATACCTATTACTAAAAAAAAAATACTGTCAATTTTCATCTTATTGTATCGTTAAATACAGAAAATTTATAGTTAAGCCATAAGAAACTTAATCATTTTTGTTATAGGTATTTCGTAAAATTTATAAATTTATTATATTCTATTTTATTAGGTATAATTAATATGATTGTATTATTTATTTTTTCAGAATGGATATACTGTGTTTAAGATTTCGACATAAACACCGAAATTGGTCTCCCGAAATGACAAAAAATATTGAATCTTCCAAAATGTAAGTTATTTATATTATATATATATTATTATTCGGAGTAGTTTTAATTTATAATCATAGTTTATAGTTATATTTCCACCTAGTTAACATATTATAGACTAAATTATAATACTTATATATATTAATCATACATAATATACACAACAGTATATAGTTCCTGTAGTTAGGAAGTTTGATTCATGTTATGAATACTCGCCACAATCATTACATTCCATACATCAAATTACTTTCTTTAGATTATTTTGTATGACGCATTATCATATTATATTCATATGGTACATAAAGGTTATCAATTCTATTATAGTACTGTACTAGCCATGTCATTATTGCGGCGAAAGCATAAAATCTGCGATATAAACCAAAAATCTATTTTGTAATTAGTAACTTTTCCCTTGTAAGTGAGCGCTAATATAGTACATTTCGTCTAATATAATAATAATAGTGTCGTGGAAATCGATTAAATTTCTCCTTGGACCACTTACTAGGGATACAATAAATTCCTTGTCTGAAGGATTTCGTGTTACAAAAACAATGTAGATATAATGTAATAACATATGTAACCCCTACCGTTTTTGTAACGAAAACTTTTGATCGGCCTCTATATGAAATGGGCAATTTTAAATATCAGCTGACGAGCTAACTCTTTTTGAACAAGTTTTAGTTTCCGTTCTCGATCCTTGAAAACTCGAATAAATAATATACGCTGTAATACCTACGGGTTTGGAGCAACAAATCTATAGATCCCACGAGATTCAGTTGTTAATAAGAATAAGGCGGAGACCGAAAGAAACCAGCAATCAACCAGCGAAAAATAAGATACATTATCGAAACTGAGACCACAAAAATCCACAATAACCTCAACGAGACGAATAACTCGAATTTCTCTGGTGAACTTACCACGAATCTTTTTTATAATAGCTACCGTAGCTCTGGTTTCTTTCGCGATAATCGAATGCACGATCAGCAAATATACTTTATCTAATTAGTGTCTCGTAAAATCGAAAAATTGTAATCGATTATTCTTAAAATTCGTAGTATTTATTTAATTTATACCTACTAGGAATTAATCATCACAATGATAAATTTTTATAATTAATAAATTATAAAATATTATTATTGCTTTATGTGAAAACATTTCTAATATAAATATTTTATGTTAATTATAAATCGTTTTTAACAATCAGACGGTAAACAATAATTATTTTTATTTAACGTCGTCTTCTAACCATAACATAAATTCATCGTCAAAGTTTAACATTTTCCCATTCTTTCAAATTCATATGATGATTATAATTTAAAAAGCTTCGCCCACGAAACAGCTATATCATTATTATGTGTGGGCGTATGCGTGACCTGATGCAATTCGGTCTACCAAAATATGAATAATGCATATTCGCCGGACGTTTGCAAGCATTATCTCATTTTATTTATTTTTATCAACTATGATAAAATCATACATATTTTATACAAAATACACGCATTTTTGTAGGATGTCTTATATTTGTATTATACCTAGGTTGTAGGATAAAGATTTGACGATTCCGGTTATTCATTCATTATTTATTTACGAAATACTAAAAATCCCGTACTTTATACTTCACGTTATACTATACAATTATACGGCATGGTATATATTCAATAAGTTTAACTGGTTTTAATAAAAAAATTTGATTTTAATTTCAATCTTAAGTGAAACATTAAATTGTTCGGTATATTATGTTTTGTTTTGAATTACGAGGCGCTGGATTGCAATACAATGTACACATATGTAAGTCGTAAAAATAAAGAACGATAAAAATACTTACATAAAGGAGTAGCATAAAAAACATCCTTTACAAATAATAATAATAACAATAATAATAGGTACACTAATTATACACGTTTAAACAAATTTGTTAAAAGCTCATCAACATATCAAATATTTACAATTCAATACATAATTTTATATATAAAGTATTCTCAACAATTAATAAACAGTTTAATTGGACAATTACTTATTATTATTACTCAAACTTAAATCAAACTAATAAAAATAAAATTTCAATTGTGTATGAACTATCAGAATTAATTTGTAGCTCAATCCACTCCTAACCAATAAATAATAATTAATATAATAACAACTCGTAATTAAAAATGTTAAAAATTAGCAGTCGTATAAACATAGTTAACATAATACTGATTATAAAGTTGTAAAGAGTAAAAATATATAGAGCACTATTACTACTATTGATGTAATTGAAATTCGAATAAAAAACAAATAACTAAATAGATCCAATGGTTAATTGTATTATCGTGAAAATATTAAATTAATAATTGAACGTGAATTTATATTTCATACTGATAATAGTAATTTTATCCAGCTTTATACGTAATCATTGTGTTCAAATTTTATAATTTTTTTTTTTTCATACCTACGCGATTTCATACAACTAATAACCAATTAAAAAACAAATGTGGTATAGCATTATATAGAAATTTAAAACAAAAAAATTATAATTAAACATAGTGAAAGTATATTCAATATTTTATTGATTCTCGTATTATCTTCCTATTGATTTTGAACACCGAACAGAAGTAATGATCGCCACACAAATGCCATTAAAACAATAGAATGAATTCACCGAGACGTCTCAATATTTGCTGGTCATTGGTTTTATTACATAATATGAATATGCGTCGCGGTAACGCGGTTACCGACTAATCACAATCGACGTTTTATTTCATTTTAAAATTTACAGGCGTTTTGCTAACGTGAAGTGAAAAAAAAATACAAATACGAAAAAAAAACTCAGCGTGAAGTCCCCATTCACAAAAACCGGTTGAGTTTACCGTTTGAACATATTTATATTATATATTATTATGTATAAGTATAATCTTGATTATCATACAACCTTCTCGGATATTTCACACATAACCCTTTGCTTCATCTCCACACAATATGACCCATTGACCTTGTTATAACATCCGTTTCCTCAAAGCGGTCGGTACGATATTATAATAATAATCCGTTTTGTGTTTAAACGATTCTTCTTATGACGACTACTACGTGACGGTCATATTATTTTATTATATTATACCTCGCGTTAAAATAAAAAAATTAAATACGATTTCCACCGCGGATTATAATATATACGATAGATATTATATACATAAATATATGTATAGATATAATACATGTCTATATTTTAAATATTCTCGTTCAAAAATGTCGATTTTTTTTGTAACAATATAATCAATAATATCAATAAATCAATTAATATATAAAATCATATTCGATCTATCGTGCTATTTTTATTTCATTTGTATCGTTCATTTAGTTTTACGAGCCAATTTGTTGGTTATAAATCATCATTTTGATACTTCTGAACGCTACTGGTAGGTACAAATGAAAACATTATCCTTTTAATATGCACAGTGTTATTTCAACAAATATCAACCAATCCGCCCGTTTAATTATTCAAAACAACATCAAAATCCGCAATGAATTACTATAATATTATGTCAATATACCTGGGCCACATTCGAATTTCACTGAATAAAAACACGTGCAAAATATACAAAAAACGTGAAAATTAATTAATTTGTTTTATAATTATTTTAAAGCTAACCTCCATGTTATACATGTATAATAGCCATTTGCATTACACAAAATTGTGATATATTTAACTATAATTTTTTTTTTTTTTTTGGTATAAGAATCATACCTACATTAAAATTTGCACGAAGCGGATTTGTAGCTAGTAGAGCAACAGTTGATAAAAATACGTAAAGGTATACCAACTTGCTAGGCCACAATGTATTATACATTTTCAAGTCGAAGACACAATGCCATTAAATTCACAATTTCTAAATAATTATTGTGTACCTATATTAAAAGCAGATTTTTTAAAATAACTTAACACCTTGTAGTATTATTTTTCAAAATATTATAAATGTTATAAAGATACGAAATAAAATAATATCGAATTTGAGTCACCACGTGGATAAATACGATATAATGAACTATTAAATTTAATACCTAACTATAAATAAAAACTGCTATTATTTTTAAACAATTGTGTGCAACTTTCTAAAATATACATTCTTTTTCCGTAATTGTTATCAATTTTATAAAGGTATTTCAATATTGTTATGTCATTTTATTAACTGTTAGTTATAAAACAAAAACATAATACCTATTATCTATACTAGTTCTACGCTAGTTAACAGATGAGCATAACAACCAAAATTAAACATAGTAGGTATGCATTTATTATAAAATACGGTTAATTAAATATATATATATATATATACAATACGTAGTAGGCATGTGGTTACTTTTAAAATCATAATAATTTCATTATACGTTATAAAAATTATGAGATAAAAAATGAATTTTATTACCTACCATTGGTGAGACTTCGTCGAAAATTTCTATGAATTTCTCTCGGGTTGTTGATTTTAATATCTAAAAGGTAATTTTTATTACTTATATTTGTTTTATTATTGGAATATATGTTTTAATATTTATTTACATCTACTTCTTTACGATTAAATATATTATGCAATATGCACCATAAACGTAACTCAGTATTTATAGATATTATTTAATGTATTTTATTTGAAATAACTCTAATAGTAGTATATTACTTTAAAACTTATTTGAAGTCTAAGCTAGCAATTTTCAAATTAAAGTAAAATTCTTAAAGCCCATAAACTTGGACAATTCTTTAAATCCATTATTTCAAATTAAACTTAACTACTGATTTATAAATTATTGATTAGCAAAACGAAAAAATCGAAAACCAATAATTATAACCCATACAGGTATTTAAATATATAAGTCTGTTTCACTATTAATATTCCTCGGATATATTGTTAATAATCACATGTATTAAACGAAAATCTTAAAATTCTAATACAACTTGAACTAGCCTCTCAGTGGCCCATCAATTTTCATTAATATTCAAACTTGCAGTTTACTATCTACTTGATAATCTCATAACTTTAACAATAGATTAGGTAAGTGGTCAAATTCACACCTACAATATCCAATATATTTAATAATACCTACTCCTAGAGTTCATAGTTAGTTTAAAATATAGTACAATAGTGCTAAATAAGTATAATATGGAATAGGTAAATAGATTTATGAAACAAATGACGTTAAAAAAAATACACGAATAATTTACATTTATTTTAATAGTACCTATATGTAATGCGTGTTATCCTTGATTTAATTGTTTTAATTGCATATTATTATACATAATGTATAAAGGTTAAATAAATTATATTCAAATTGTTTTTCATTTATTTGTTAAAACTGAATCGTAAATTCGTATACCTATGTATGTCGTATTCATAAACATTAAAACATGGTATATGAACATTTGACAATGTTGTTAACATAATTAAATACATAATTTGTCTACATATAAATATATATTTTATAATAATTTAACGATATAACTATATATGAATAATTATTATTAGACTATAAAAAGTATAAAAAATAATTTAATAAATTAAATAAAAGTTAAGGACAAATACATATAAATATTAATGTTAACAAAAGAGCTGAGGTCTCCCAATACACTACTATAATACAGATGGAAACTGAAAAGAGTATAAAACATTCTTTAAGTGGTCAAAGACTCAAGTATCTAATATTGGTAGACACGATGCCAATCTTACTTCCTTATACATTCAAACAAATCAACCTCTCTCTAAAAAATGTATAATCAAATAAAACATTACAATCGATAATATTCAACAAACAATTCACGTATTTTTATAAACAGAAATAAGTATCAATTTAAAAACATAAGCTTAATCAAACTTTCAACTTATAATAATATGTATACAGTTTTATTTTACCTATTCCGGAATGACTATTAATACATTTTTGTCGTAATTATTTATAGTTTAATTTTACGATTTTTATTGAAAATTATTTTTATTTAGGCTTTTGATTAAATAACCAATATTGCGAATTCATCAAAATTTTCATTAAAAAATATAAAATGACTATAATGAACTTTTAAAGTTGATGAAATATATTAACATAGCCAACACCGTACCTAAAGTTTAATAACTAAGTTTGGATTTTAAATTTTATCAATTTAATTAAATATTACGATACATGATGTAAATCAATATTATTTTTTTCTCGTTTAACGTTAATATTTATAATTTTGAAATTGTTTCTAAATAAGTAGATAAACTCTTAGGGCCGCTAATGTTGAATTAATTTTAAAAATGAAAAATTTTAATCCCGTGAAAATTACTGCTAAATATGATAAGATGAACAAGAAAACGAATCACTCGTCCAATGTCTAAAACAGTTTCGTATCATATGTGATCGAATTTTTCTTTTTCTTTTTTAATTGAATAGCCTACTGCTTTATCAACTTTAATCAATTGTTTTTCGAATATCACATCATAATGTAGTTGCATGCATAAAAATCACAATTGTCTACATTGTGTTTAGTAAGCACGAAGTAAAATCGATCCCGGGATGGTGAACCTGAGGGGGCCGGGGTGGGTGGAGCTCACGGATCGTTGACATTGTTTCGTTGTTGGTTTTAATGGTAGTGATGCGGATGAATGTGGGGCGAAAAGGGAAATAATAAGTAAAAATGATAAATAAAAAAATACTACGTTGATGATAACAAATATGTACAGAATAATAATATCTTAACATGTATACCTAATAATAAAACCACGATGGAGTTTGAACAATGTAAAGTACGTACAGAGAACGTGTCCCTGTTGTTTATTTATCAAATTGATTAAAAATTATCATACTGGTTCATCATCATAACCAAAATAATTTTGATATAATATTAATGTTACATATTTCAAAGTAACGTCACAATATATTCAGTAACGGATCCAGTGGTTGAGCCCATGGGCACGTGCCACACACTGTCGAGGAATCAAAATACCCTTTTTTTTTTTTTAATTAGAAAGTTCAAATTAAATTTACTATGGGCAATGTTCGGGCATACTGTAAATTATTGATATATTGTAGTGTAAAATTTGGTAGTAAATGTATTACACACATTACAACAGCGAATTCAGAACGAATAATCATTATTTCTCAATTAGTTCATTAAAACGCATTAAAATATATTTGAGGTCTACAATTAACCGGAAAAAACTCGATGGCTTAGTAATGCTTTAACGTATAAAATGACAACAATTTTGACAAAATTGATTTTTTATATTTCATGACAACTAATTCAGTTTTGAACGTAAAGACTTGAAAATTATTTTGAGAATTCTTATAGGTAGTTTACAAACATTGTAAAATTTTGGAACGGATTATCAGTATAATATATTGTATTATATTGAGTTTCGCTCAGAATCGTATTTCATAGCATCATTTCGCCAGTATGTACATTTTTAAAATATAGAAACATTATACTTTCATAATTTTGCAGATATTTTGCATGATTTTGTAAACTGATTTTCAGATTTTGCGGACATTTATTTTAAGAGTTAAAGCAAAAATTAAGTGGACGAGCTGGTGAAGTGGTGCAAAAAATTATAAAAATAAAATGTAAATATAAAAAATCAATTTTGTCAAAATTACGATTTCCGTAAATTTTGCCAATTTTCTGTCATTTTTTGGTATTTTTTTTTTCCTAAGGAAATATTTTTGAGAAATTTAAAAAATGAGCTAAATAAAGTACCAAGTAGATTAAATATACAACCGAATGCATCTCTTACTTGTCATAATCAGATTATTATTTCTATATCCGAAAATGTGTCATCAAACATACAAATTAAAATTTTAAAAAAACATTATTTTAAAACCAATACGTTCTTCGCTTCGCTTAGAATTTCAAACATAATTGATTATGAAATCAAATGTTAAAAATCATCTTTTGGGTAGTCGCATCTTCTATAATGAAACGTTATTTATCGAAGCCAATAATAGTTCTTATATCAAAATTAGAAAATATAAACAAATTTAACATCAAAAATGTACTCTTCCTTAATAATAAAAAAAAAAAATTCGTTAAGAAATTGGAAAAAGTTTTAATAAAATACTGACTATAGAATCCCAATAATTATAATTTGGCAAAGTCTCACTGCTGTAGTATGCGAAAAAATAGCAATTTTATAAAAACTTTATTTTTTTATCACCGATCATAAAATACTAAACACAACATTTCATCAGAAAATGAAACGTATACATTTAGTTCAAAAATAGACGTTATGATAATATTTATGCGAATATAACTATATTGAATTCAAAAAAATTAACTTATTATTTATTGCCTAATTAATAAATTCCGAGTTACTAATAATTAATTACTCTGTAGACGTAAATATAATGTAATATAAATATATCACACAATTTTATATTTTAAAATAGATTTCATGACATCTATAGGTTGCAATACCGCGTGTAACCGTTAGTAATATCTAGGCCCATAACAAACAATGAATAACGATTATTCTTACACCGTATAATACAAATATAAATTTAGGTACATTTCTAATCCGTTTTGATTGACACCAATTGATGTTTTGAAAATTTATGACATATTATGATTACAATATGTTGGCACATATCTACATCGAAATAATTTTAATATCTTGTTCTTCACTCGGTTTGCTTTATACTTATCGATACTTAAGCGTGTTAATGTGGATAATGAAAATCACAATAATAATACATATTGAAATACCAAATACGATTAACGTTAAAATATTATCATAATCCGTCTTCGTAACGGATAATATTATTATTGGTATATATCGTTACTGAGCATAGAAAAGTTTCGGCGCTGACCTGAAATGAGGACGATCATCGTCTCGGAAAGAAAAAAAAAAACAAAAAAGATCAATGCACTTGCCGATCGTGCCAGGGCGATCGTGTAAACAAGTTCATCCAAGGTCACCGCTTAGACGGCAACACTATAACATAATATTATACTCTATCAAGAAGATTGTTTTGGTTTTCCGTCGAGTCACTTATAGACCGAATTATTATGCACACAAAAATGTTCCACACATGGTTTCATATTATTTTCATATATCACGTATTATGCGCATTCGATACGTACGAAAAAAAAAAGAAAAAAAAAACAAATCGATTTGCAGAGAACAACTACCGTGATTATGAAAAATACGAAACAATTTTGCTCGTTATAGTCGGAACGTCTATGGGAACGTTTCGTGTCTGCGTGTGTGAATTCCGAAAATGAGTTACTGTGCTCATCAATATTATTCACTGAAAGTGTAAAAGTACGTACCTACCTACAGTTATTTTGTCTTTTCGTTTGAATCGTATTTTCTTATTATTTCCTCGAAACACAATATTAAATAATTAACGTGTTGATTATGTTCCGTGCGTCGAGTATAAACGAAATTAATGGTGTTCGAACCATAGGCAATAGACTTATCGCACTTTTGGATAAAATTGTACGGAATATTTTTGTTAAAATTATTGCCTACGTTATAATACGCGCACAAAAAAATTACCAACGTTTAAAAACTAAAGTCATCGATAGCAAAAATAACAACAAGACATTATGAAGACTTTTAGATATGTCAAAAAAAATATCTGGATATACCTACCATATATGGTTCTTGACTTATATAAAACAAAACATGAAATAAAATATATACATTTATTTGGAAACTCGAATATTTATTATTTAAACATCATTTCATATGATTACAAACGTAATATTACGTTTTTTTTTTTATTACATTACGATTGTTAGATAGTTCTAAATTAACAATAATATACTCGTATTATATTCCAAAGAATATTAAAAATATATCTTAGTCTTGGTTGTAATTTTGACTACCTAATAAAATTAAAACTAATTATTTTATGCAACGACTACCTATTATAGATATTTGTAGGTATTTTACAATTAATTCTAATTCATATAAGTACGTTTGGGTATTTGACTATAGATGATAGCTATAAAATATTACGCCATTTACCCCATATACATAATACGTGTAAAATATGAATAATATGTGAAATAGAATTTCGACTATTATTTAGTATTTATTAGTTCATCATTTCTAATTAATCCATTTTTTAAATGTTTAACGTTACGACTAGACAGGAATGTAATTTATGCATTTTTTAACGTTATTAAATAATAAACAAATTCAAATCGTAAATGATAAGAAAATACAAAAACGCAAATCATTTAAAAATGGAATATGTGTTAAAAAAAAAACATTAACTTTTTTTAATATTAACTGTTCAAATGGTAAAACAATGAATTACCTAGTTAAACATAAATTTAACAAACAAATAATGGTTAATGCAGGTAACCTGTATTATTTAAATGCTTTAACATTTATTGTTTTATTAGAAAATATAAAATTGTATAGTTTAAATATTTTACAAAACTTAGCTTTGCGGATTACAAATATAAAATAAATTAAGGCATCTAATGGTATTAAAATTAGGGCACCAATGGAATTAATGCAGATTACTGGAAATCGTAAAATATGCTGTCTCATATATTGTAATATAATATCATATTTAATTTTATGCATATCAGGTTTTCGGGTGTTTAAAATTTAAAACTTATAATTTCGTACCCAATATGTTTTCAATTCAAAAATCTAAACTCTTAATTCATATTGTAGTCATACCAATATACCACTAATATACACTAATCGGCAATCATCAATATTTAAGTTATATCTTAAGTAATATTTAAATTGAATACTAGTTATATTAAACCAGTATATTTGTATTTTATTTATAAATAACCAGACAAAAATCGTATGTTTCTGGATGTTTTCAGATTACTACAATTTTCTGAATATTATATATTAGGTAATTTATAATAATTATAATTAATTTTAGAATATATTCGTTGACTAAATTAACATAATTGTATTTGAACTATCATATTATCTATATCATCTATATATTTAATATTATTTTATATTTATTATAATAAATTAATAAAATACTTTTATCAAATATCAAGTTTAATCATTTTTTTTCGACTTAATTATCAAGATACCAAATACAAATTTTAATTATTTTAAAACAAATTATAAAAAATATAATTGCAACTGTAATTTCATTAATATTGTTAATTATTATGATATAATATAAATAATATATATAATTATATAAGTTTAAAATGTATATTAATAATATCAAAAATTTAAGTGGAGGGATGCAAGAAGACCTAGTTCCATTATTTCTGAGTTCTGACTGTAAATAAAAAACGTCCCCTTTAACATTTAGTACCACTTTAAATCTTGACCTAAATCTCTATAGAGTCCCGGATGAGAAATAACGTATGGTACAAAATATCAAGTCCCATCCATCTATAATTACTCTCACGCTGTTATTTATTTATACATTCTACATACATATAGGTCATAGATATTTTTATAATATAATAATTGAATATTATTAACCATGCATAGACGATATACCACTTCAATAGTATAAAATATAATTTACAATCTTTCAAAAGTACACAAATAGTCGTATAAATCGATATTTTAAATCTCAAGTACAAATACTATATGGTTATACATAGACATTTAGGTCGTAACCCAATATTTCTCGATTATACTTACAAAAACAAGTTATTTTATTGATTCTCAATTAAACACATGTTAAAGTGTACAATTTATTTCTAATTATTATACAGGCAGTATTCTTGCATGGAAACTAATTTATTTATTATTTATCACACATCCACTATTTAAGTCCTTATGTAATATATAATATTGAAATTATTAATTATAATTGAATAAATTATACTCTGTATATTACACTAAATGGGGACAAAATACCAACCTCTATAATTTAACCTTCATCAACTAAATGTTTATATAATTACCACAAGTGGTACACTGTCGTACACTTTTTATTAATAATCAATATTATAATTGTTTGAAAAAAGTAAACTAGTGGTAAAAAAAAGTATTCGTAAGAAAATTTTACTTCATAAATAAGCAATAATTTTGAAAAATGTATTGTAAGAATTATTTGATACCAAATTATAATGAAATGTTTTTTTTTTTTACAAATATAAGTCGTTTCTATAGTATAGTCACGCTAATGAGATACTAAGATAAGTTTCAGATCGTCTACATTTAATTTACAGTACATGGCGAAGTGCACTATATGTTTTTTTATATATCACCTGTCGTATAATTTTTTATCGTTAATTTAATTTATAATTACGTATATAAAATGAATTTGTTATATACATAATTTTTATATACGTTCGTATATTATACGTATAATATATCCTACTATGCATCAAAACGAATTTGACACCTATAAATCATTAAATAACAATAAAATATTGTCAAATCCACGTGATATATTCTGTATATACAATACGTGATAAATAGTAATATAACTTTACTAAATTTCCAATAATAGAATAGACACGCTGAAGAACAACAAAAGTTATCAAAAAGACCAAATCAACGCTGGACAACACCTCGACTGATGTTTAAAACCACACATACGGATTTGACGGAAAATCAATGATTAAATAAATTAGATCTATGACACGCTTATATCGTTCCTGCATATTATGTGGTCGCATTTCTGTTTGTGACATATTATGTAGTATTTTTTAATGGTTTTGTCATAATTTTTAATAATATAATTTTAAAGATATTTTTATAATGCTTATATGGTTTAACAATACCAATTATATTTTAGTAATTCGTTAATTTATTAAATAACATAGGTACATTCTATCGGCTACGCGAAAACATTTATTTTATAATTTAGAGTAATATTATCTATTTAATATTACATACTATACAATTATCAAATCCTATACAGTACGTTTTAAAAGCAATGGTTGAACTTAAAATATTAAAAAATTGTTAGAAGGGCAAATTTTCACTATAACCATTGTCATAAGTTTATATAATCATAACTTAATACTTGCTAAAAAAATGTATGAAAATACCGAGTTTATTAAATGTATTCCAAACTTTAGTAGTATGCGTGTAGTAGTCATTAGTGAAAACTTGATAATAATAGTATTAATATAAACAATATTTACCCTATGTTTCTAACTTAAGCCTAACCTATAAAAATCAAATTATTATCGACACGCTACATGCATAAAACGACTAAATTATTTAGTATCTTGTAAATAATTAACAAATACTTATAAGTCATTCAATATACCATATTCATCTATATTTTACATAATATATAATATATTCTATATTGTACGTATATAATATAATAGCGTAAAGGTAGAAATTAATATTTCTTTTGAAGAATCTATAAATAAATAATAATAGGTAATAAATGCATAATGTGACGATCACGACGACGGAGTGGGGTACAATAATCGAAAAGACTATTAAAAATACTAAAGTTATCATTCTACATGATCAAGGCCACAATCAGCAAAACGTTTTTATTGTAAATATTTGTTTTATCTAAAAAAATTGAAACATAAAAAACTAAACAAAAACTGTTTTTAATTTCATTGGGTTTAAACCCTAAACTATGACTAAACACGGTTATGTATACATAGCACAAAACAGAAAATCGTAATAACACAAATACATGCATCCTCTTTTTTGAAAATCATTTTTAAATTTATTTTAAACACTTCATACGAATAAAGTATAATATCTCATAATTCTCAATTATTTATAATTTTAATATGGTTGTATGGGATAGAACTATAGAAGACAAACAATATAATATACTGTACGTACACATTTTAAAAAGTATATTATAATTAAAATAGAGTACATAAGTACAACTGTATTTGTTACAGATTAGTTTTTAATTGTATTTATACAATTTTAAACAATTATAAATTCTAATTTCTATTCACTATTCACTATTTTTAAACAGTAATAAATCGTATTTCCTGCTAACGTATTGCGTGTCTAACTTTTGTAGTTACAAAAAAATAACAAACAATAAAATATAAATAAGATAATTTTTTTACATTTGGTCAAATCACTAACATTGACCCCCCTCCATCAACAATAAAATTATTTTCGTTTCACCCCTGTCCGTAGCCATCATTATATGATCATCATATGTTCGTATTCATCTTTTGTTATGTATTATTATTACATATTAATTAGTATAAATTAAAAACTATGTACATATCAACATATATATTTATTAGGAACGTTATAAATATTTTATTACTTAGTTTATCCATTTACAATAGAAATAAATAACAATTGTTGCGCACCCGCCTACATATTGTGTTATTTTAATAATTATTAGTTTAGTTAAGTATTACACCTATGTCTAAGGACATTAAATAATAAAAAATTTCCAACGTATTTTTATATCATAATGTGATATAATAATTATTATCATAATATCCCATAATTTAAAAAAAAAAAATGACAAACAAATTAATAATAAGCACATTCCATTTGAATTCTAAAAGTACCTACATAACTACGCACATAATAAATACATATAATTATCATACAATATGACTATACAATTCAATAAAAATATTATATTCTGTTATTTAGTGTTATTAAATATTTAAATAGACAATTTTTTTTTTAACATTGCAATAATTTTAGTAATGTTAAGAACTATAATTATAACGATCATAGTTAAATGGAACAATGTGATCCCAGTTTTATAGCGTATTGTCGAGGTAGGTTTCACTCGAATAGGATTTAATTCGGCTACCTAGTCAGAATTTCGTTTTGAAGAAAATTAAGGTATCCTTGTAAAAAAATATTTCATTTTTAAAGAACTGTAATAACGCAATTAATCATCATATTATTCTAAAATAAAACTATACTAACGCAGACTGGAACGAAATATAGTTATTATATAATTTTACGGAACATTTAGATATTTTTAATATCGAACAAAAATTACTTTTAAGACATAAAATACAATAAATTATAAAACTATAAAAGTATAAATATCAATATATTTTATGAGTTGTTACAAACTAAGTACTATAGGCACCTACATGAAAATGTTCAATATATCATTTTTAACATTAGCTATATAATTCATTAAAAATTTAAAACACGAGTATATATTATAAATTATAGTATCTAATTCGTTAAAAATCGGACAAAAATTTATCGTTAACCATAACCTAATGATTAATTTAAAAAAAAAAAAATTATCAAATTGTTCATATTTTGATTATGATATTATATACTATGTATATATTATATGTGATATTATATGTTTCAATGTTTGTGAAACAAATTGTTTAAGAAGTCTAACATGGGTATATAGATATAGATTGGTGAATGGTGATAGAATATAATGAGCCATAAACAGTTATATCGCTTCTATACACGCAATATATGTGAGATAATATAAAATATTATTTTAATATAAAATATCTAGTTTAATAATACTTCCTCATTGTTTTTAATACAAATTTTAACAGTAGGCAAAGTAACGTGTGAACTAAAATAATTATAAAGCAATTTCATTTTAATTATAGAAAATACTAATAACAAAATGTATTTTAATGAAATATACATCTTCACATAATAGCATACTAAGAGGGGTGGGTAAATGGAGATTTAACAAAAAATTATTAACTTCAAATTTTATATGAAGAATGTATTTTATATACCTATATAATTTAATACAGATCAATTTCATTTTGTTAGACGTCATGATTTCACACAATGCAATTTAAATATATTTAAGGGGAAATTCATATTTAACAGTAATCACATCTTACTAATTAAATAATAAACAGCGTTTTATTTATATTTATTTTATTGTTTGAATTTATTATATTAAAGGTATCCTGCGTACGCTACTGTCTTCACATATCCTTTAAAGATAAATCATATTCGAACATATTATTCTTTATAAATTTTACTCAAACATTAACAAAATATTAATATTGAAAACAATAATACAATATACTACCTACGTCATATAATGTCATGCATATTGCATAGTGTTAATCGAAACAAAACTATAGTTGGTTATAACTATTGATATATTGGCATTAATTAAATATAAAAAATATAATGGTTAATTTTCATATTATAATTTAATATATAGGTATATTATAATAAAATATACCTTTAAATAGTGATAGAGTTTTCCGCGATTAGAGTGTTAATGAAACTGAGTGTTTTGGGAGTGTTATTTTCAGTCAAATTTTGAACTTGATTAATTGACTATGACTCTAAGACTCATAGACTGTATACATCAAAAACCCATTCAAGTGTGATCACATACAATAATTAATCTTCATGTTAATTAAAATACAATCTCAAATTGTCATTGTTCAAAATATATTATACGTATGTCGTATATCGTATATTAAGTATTATATATTGATATATTGTATTACATACACTTTATTTATACAAAAAATAATACACACACGTTTTACAATACATTTAGATATTTTAAAATTTAAACATATTTTTATCTACTTACAATATATTTATTACTAATGTGCTGGTATTATTATATACCTATATAGATGTATAATGTACGTATGGCTACTAGGGATATTAAGATGTATATTATATAGTACTTAAGTGGTTTAAAAATAAAAAATAAAAAATACTGTGCGATACTAATAAAATTCTATAAAAATTAAATTAAAAGAGAGAGAGAGTATTTTTTTTTTACAGTATAGGTTTGTTTTTAAAAGCTCAAACACTTGAAAAAAATTGAAATGACGCCAGATACCATATTATTATCTTTATAAGTTCCGTTCCTCGATTTAATAAATCTATATAATATTACACTACGTCTCTTGATAAAATTCCCTTTCTGCGTGAGATGCCACGTATTATTGGAATGTTTCGCATACCAAGACACTCGAGAACTCGTCCCTGCAAATGCAATAAAAGCAATCGTCAATGATGAACATTAAATTAGAACGAATTGTTCAGTGAGTAATAAATAATAAACCTATATGTTAACGAATTCTTAAACTAATTGTCTAACTCAATTTCTAAACTTAATGAGATGTCATGTGACAATATTGTTATTGAATATATATATTATAATTTCTTATATATTTCCCACTTTAGTATAATATATATATATAGTTAATGTAAAGGATTTAAATGATTATTTTTTGAATAAGTAATACACTATAGAATATTTACAATAATAGGTATTACCTACCTACTATAGTTTTTAATTAACGTTTTAATCAACGTTTTAATTATTGTTTTGTTTGCATAAATATTGAATCACTGTGTTATCAATATACCGACTCGAATTCAAAGCAATAAAAAACTACGATAAGAAAATTTTTTTTTTATTGTAGATAGATAAGACGTTTGACATCATTTTCAATAACGTATCGATAAAAATTAAAGGAATCAATATATTTATTTATTCCGTAGGTATATTGCTATAGTGCCGAATTATTTGTTTTATCAATTATATCTAATAGGTTTAACATCTCACCAACGCATGCTCATATACAGAGTAATCGGAATTTCGTGTGAAAAAAATATTGGTTAAATACATTTTCAATGTCATTTCCATTACTTTCGTAACACGATTTCGCGATCGTTCTGTATAAAATATAACCCGCAACACATACACGTACCTAGCTGAAAAACTAAACTATAAATCAAATCCCATCAAAACACGACGTTTAAATAATATATTGTTTATACCAGTAATATCCTAACACCAGCAACCACCTTACACCGAATTATAATATTATATAGGTAATCCAAAGCGCGTATGGTGCTTTGATTAATGATGTACACATTGTACGTATAATAATAAATATTATATATATATATATATTATATTGTTATGTATACTGCATACACACAACACACGCATTACGATTACAATAATATCGTAAATTGTCGTGTCGTCAATATAATTTGTGTATTATATAAAATCCTCATTTTGTCACATATATTGTACGTCCGTCATTGGGCTCCAAGGCCGTCACTTGTTAGTGATTTACACACGTACTCGTATACCTATTATAATATGTAATATGTGTACCTAAGCTACTGCGCGTCGTCTGTATCGAAAGTAAAAATAATTAAAAAATCAGCCGTGACCATTGGGAATATAAATGAACATAATATGTTATTATATTATGCCATATGCATATGTGGTTTGAATAATCATTTTCATTTAGGTATCAGATATTTATTTATTTAGGTACTCTTTTTAAAAAAATAAGTTCCACTATAATTTAGGCACTAACTAAATATCCTAATTGAGTCCTGACTGTGAGACACTATAATTTACTGTAAAGTCAAAACATGTTAAAAATTATGTTTAAAATGTTACAAATGTATCAGTTGATTTAAATTTCAAGTGGTTATACTTAAATAACGAATATCTAATGACAAGAAGTATAAACAAATACGTTTTCTTTACTTATGTAATTTAAAAAAAAATTGCTTTATTACATTTACATACACGTGTGTTTCAATTAAAATAAATTAATCTAAATCACACCTAGATAATATGATTGTTAATATATTGTACAATATTGATCCATTCATTTTTTTTTTTTTTATCATATTATTAATTTTTATAATACCTACAAGAGATATGAATTTAATAATGGTAGTAAGTACATATAATATGTCAGTATATTTATAATGGAGTAAAGATACCCAAGTACACTAATACCTACTTACTATAATACATATTATAAATATATTATTACAAAATTGATTATCAAAATATATATTAGCGATTTTAATCATTAAAATAGTGTTATAGGTTTAAAATAATTTATAACTTTATATTATTATAACAAATTATTATTGATAAATTATTATAACGTATATAATGAGATTAACGGACAAAAAGTGTTCATTGAAAAAATAAGTAAAATTTAATAAAATATATACAAATAACATAAGATGTAAAAAGTATTAATTTATTATGTTATAATTGTCCTCACTTCCTTTCAATATGTATTTATTATTTATTTTATAAATAAATTTGACATTATTAATTTAAGAAATATCCCAAATAGTCTTAAACTTTATTAACATTAATACGATAAGTCGATAACAACTAACAAGTTTTAAATGACTATTCAGAAATACTGACAAAGTGACAGACCATTGTTCGTTAAAACGTGACAATGAATAAATTAAAACATCGTAGATAGGTGTATATTAACATAAATCGAAATTGCACTTTACTTTCAAGTTTCATCATAAATTTCAAACTTCTACATTTATAATAATTTATATATTATATATGATGCATAACATACTGATTAATAAATACTAAATAGACTATAGATAAGTGCATAATAATGTATAAAAAATAAACATGAATAATTTGTAATTTTTTACTTCCATTCATGATGCATGCAATACTATTTATTTATCATACTATTACACACATAGATGATTAATAACTATAATATCATATTAAAAGTTAAAAATAATAGCTAAAGAAATTAAATGATTTATTTAATTTCATTGATGTCTCGTTATTATAATAAATGGTTTGAATTAATAGTATTTGTTTTACTTGACAACGTATTAAGTTATTGACATTACAAAATCGTTTCCCATTTCACTAGCTTACATGTTTACAATGGTCACAGTTTTCAATAATTAAACACATCACTTTCAAATGTACAGAATGTACAGAATGTACTATATTGACATATTGTTACCCTGAATATAATAATATGATCCATCACACAGTAAATCATTGTCAAATTTTAAAAACTATTCAAATTTTATTTAAAATAAATATAAAATCAATAATAGAAAAAATATATTTAGAGGTTAAAATATCTAAAGAATTTAATTTTAAATTCAACTTCTATAAAAAATATTATTATTTTTAGACACGAATACATATTAACTTAATTTTTTTTAAAAACTGTTTATTTATTTGGAAGTGTATTTTTTCATTCCTATAAAATAGAAAAAAAAATAACTTAACAACTTTATATAAAATTACTTTTAACACTATATAGAGTATAATCTAAATAAATTGTGATTACCAAGCTATAAAAATATTTCATGACATATATATGATCCTATGCAATTATTGATTCGTTATCCCTTATAAACTTTTATAGTACCTATTGCAATACTGCTAAACCTACTCGTATTCCCAATCATCTGTGATAATAAAAAATAGATAACTCGTGTCTAGTTTATTTTATATAATATCAATGTACCAAAATCGTTAAATTAAATTAACTTTTATTCGTTTTAATTTATAACAAGTCGATATGAATTGTAACAGTTATTCTTTTGAGGTAATCTAATGGAAAAATTATATTTACATCGTCTGAGACTAAATAATTATAACGTATGACGTAAAAACCAATTACGACATCAATGACCTTGTTCACCTTGTGGTTTTCTTCTACAAAAAATTTTTAAAAAAAATGTATTTATTATATTATATTATTTAATTTAATTTTTACACCATAATTATAGAGTATATTATATATAGTTAGATACGAATTAAGCTAAATATTTTTTGCATTTTAAAATATCTGTGTCGCGTTTGTAATTTTTCGTCATCTTGCCACAAAATTTAAAGGTAACAACGCGAGTGTGACCGGCGACTGCATGGATAATAATGAAAATAGACGCAAAATGAATTAACGGTCTTGCGGATCTCCGTTGGTCTATGGTACGTCAATACACGACTTTTTTGTCATCTAAATCTTAGATAAACATATAGGTAGACATAAAAAATTCAAAGTAACCAGTAAAAACACCAAAATGATGCAAAAAACGTTTAATTATTAATTATTATCAATTTATATTAGTAAAATAATCCTAGAATCACTAATCTTTTAAATTAATACAAAATCAAAGAGCCTATCAATGTCTATAAATTATTATGTCGTTCATTCACTGGTTAATTTATGGATAATATATAAAAAAATTCAAATTATTACAATGTTACAAGACAATCTTCAAAAGTATACAATTGTAATGTAAAAAAAAAACCGGTTCACGCGATCCTGCATTATAATACAAAACCTAAACAATTTAATACCTACATTATAACATTATATAGACTTGTCTCGTCCATTTCTTTATTATCTCTGACAATCGACCGACTATAATATAACCTACCGTTTTCCATTGGTTCGATATTGTTTATTATTATTAAGAATATCAACCCTATTGCTGCTATAACGCTCTGCAGGCTAGTGAAATCTATAACGCATAGATTCGATATTACCGTATAAATTCTCCACATAAAAATGTGTATTATTTTTATTTTGTCACATCACCAAAATTACTTCTCGATTGGAATACATTATTTCATTATTTTAAATTGGTAAATATTTGCCGATCGTTTAATATCTATATTCTATATAGTAAATAATAAATAAAAAAATATAGTAAATACAGTATGAACAAAATATTTCATGATAGGAAACACACATTCCATCTTTTTTTATCGTTGCCCGTGTTATCTTAATTATTTTTGTAATATAATACATATTCCTCCAGACACTATAAGTCTATAAATAAAATATCTATATGACTATATTATACTGTAGAGTACAAATCAACATTTTATATTACAATTTTCTTTCTTTTTGTATACAAAAATAATAATAATAATAATAATAGAATAATAGAATAATGCTATAAAAAATTACGTATAATTAACATAGACTTATAATAATATAATATAACTTATAAATCTATGATAATTATTAATTACAACATAATCTTATAACCTTAAACTGTCTATTTAAAGGTTATAAATTTATAATAATAGGTAACTATTATTGTTTTCATTTTTTTTTTTCTATACCAGTAAATTGAATTGCTGCACTTAAAATAAATTCTGAACGTCCTGTAGGTATACAGATAAAGGTATATTTTCGAATTGTGAACCAGATTTGTGTAAATAATTTAAAAATATCGTTTTTTTGCTGCCGTCTGTCTGGCGGTAGTGCATTCCTTAACTATACGAATATACAATATAATTCTCTCGTCTCATATTTTATTATAATATTATATTATTCCAAACGCTTTTATTCAACAACCAAACGACTTGAATACATCACCTGTCTACTAGTATACGCGTTCCGTAGGGTAGTTTTAACGGTTTTTTTACCTGAATTCCCAAAGACCCAATATAATGACGTCATTGCGGTTAATTTAATCGAACTACCTACGATACTTGGAACTAAACTAAAACACATAAACAGAGTGCATAACGAATTTTTAGTTTAAGGTTTTAGTAGAAATAAAATATTGCAATAATTTCATATTTATCACGAAAAATATTAATGGAATTCAATCGACACGATAAAATATAATGTAAAAAATATCTAATGTCTTTATATTATTCGAATAACATGGGTAATGGAGTATACCTGTTTTACCTGTAGTTAAAAGTCGATAATTTTTATAATATTTATTATGTGGGGGTACCACCTACATCATATTTTATTTATTTGTTCCTATACCATAATATTAATTATTGCACTCATTACTCTGTATTCATTATTCAATATAATCCATTCAATACTTACGCTGCAATTGACTTATGTTACGTTTTGAAAAAAGTTATTAATTATTAAAATATAATATACATAGTTACTAATGGGGCAATGACCATATTACTCTTTATTATTATATTTTATTATTATTGTAATATATCGGTGTCTAGTGGACTGTAATAAAACGTTGTTAGCCCGCGCAGAACACAATATACGCGTTATTATAATAGGAAGTATTATTTGTTTACTAATAAACATTCGTAGAACGAAGAAGTGGTTAGAGCGGTTATAGGAGAAGCGAAAATGATTCGTTGTATTATTATACCTTATACCATGTTATACGTAACGGCCGCCCGCCACGGAACGTTGCCCGGTCACCGTGGCACACCACCGGCTTCAGTCGAACGCCGTTCTCTCGTTAGTGCGCGTGCTCCGCACCAACGTGCGAGTTTTCGTCTGTTAAATTTTTAGTGTACTTACCCACTGTTGTGTGTGTTACGTCCATTGTCTTACTGATTTTTTTTTCCTCGTTGAATATAATTATTTTCCCGCTTAGTTTTTATTGTACATTATTTTACAAAAAAATCGTATTGTGTAATTACGCGATATATTTTGTGTTTGTGCTTGTGCGTCAGTAATTCAAATTTGGATTTTATTGTCTTCACAACGGATTAACATGATTTACCCGTTAATATATTAAAGGTAAATAATTATTAAAATTAATTAATTATGCATATTCGTTTATCTTTACAAAAACTGTAATTTATTTTGATATTTCTTTTATTAATTTTCAATTATTCGCGGTTTACACATAAATTAGTGATCTTGTCTAAATATCTTAGAAAACAGTATATACTTAAAAATCAATCAGTTTATAAAGAACCTAAATAATAATAATATTATTATTATTATTATAATTACCATAAATTATACTATATTAATTATCAACTGTTAATTAGTATACTGTATACCTCCTACTTGTCAGTCATTGTTATTTCGTATTGGTTTTATGTCATTTATTTAGTAAATCCGGGTAATTTTTCTATTTTAAATCTTAACAGTTTGTATAACTGTATAATATAAACCGCCAAGCAGGAACCTAGGTACTTGTAAGATGTAACTAATGTTTATAGAACATGGCTGATGTATCTAAGCAGTCAGCTCATACTATTTTAATCACAAAGACATAAACAGTTAGTAACTTAATTGTTAGGTTTTACCTTTCGAATATTGATAATAATCATTCAATATTCCAAATTTCCAAAAATCCAAAACTAGAATACCTACCACTAAATTATGATGTTGGTGGTTACTATAATATTATCTAACTATCTAGGAATTTAGTATAATACGATTTAGATAATGTGAAATATGATACTAGAAAATGTTTAAAGTACTATTTAATTGGAATTTGGAAATGTATAGTATAAAGATTATAGATTTATGTACCCGTTATATTACAGAACCTACATAATATAGATATATTTTAATAATAATTTTTAAATTTTTATCATTAAACTTATGTAGGTACCTATTATTATTATTATTATTATTATTATTATTATTATTATTACTATTACACACTATTATTCTCTCGTTGAATCCTTATCGGTTTTATAGATAAAATTCAATATAATAAAATACCTGCAAAATAATACCAATGTGCATCACGATATGTCAGATCACATATTTTACAATATTCTATTACCTATAGCTAAGTTAATATAGTAGTAACGGATTATCAATTTATTAATGCTATATAAAATAACACATTTCATATCCACGAATGAACAAATTAATCGATTTTTGTACGACCTTGTTTATTTTTTATTTTAAATTAAAACTATTCGGTAAATTCAGAGGTAAATCCCGAAATCAATATAGTTAGGTTTTATTATAAGTACTTATATTATGCATTCAAATTCAAAATTATACATTTATAAATTTTAATCAATCACCAATATTATTTGTGAAATTTAATCTTATAGGTACCATTGAGTCATTAAACATAAAATATTTGATAATTTTTAAAAATGTTAAATAAATTATTCATAATTACAAAAAAAATAATAAAAATAAATATGCATATTAACATAAATAAAACTAGTTATAACACAAAAATGTTCAACTGATGAAGTCTAGAAATAAAATATAAAAAGCCTTTACAAATAATATAGGTAATAGGAGCAATCTATAATGTAGGTTATTTATAATTATAAAGGTATATCTAAATTAATGAAAATAAAATAATACAATAAATTGATCGTCAGATAATATATTTCAAAAATAGCAAATTTTTAACATATAACCAATAAGATTTTTATTTACATTTAATACATTTTAATTTATTGATTACATAGATTACAAACGATTATTATCATTCTAATTTAGGATTATAATGTTTTAACTTTCGGATAATCAAACACAAATATCAAAGATAACAACAATTGTTGTGAGTTATAGTATCTGCATCCCCATAAAAACGAACACACACATTACAGTGATAACAGTAAATTTGATCACCTACATGGCAACATGTATATATTATTAAAATGTATAAAAATCTCTATACCAGCGCCACCGGCGAAAGCTATTATTTGTGAATGTACAGCAGCACTTTTATTGACACCGCCTACGATAAAGATAAATACAAGCATACAACTATAGTGTGCGTGAATCTTAAGAATACCTTTCTTATTTTGTCAAAAATCTCTAATTTATTATAAAAAAATATTGTACAAATATTAACTTTAAACATATTTCATAATGCTATTAATTATTATATTATTTTACTGCACAGCAAAATTATAATATTATTTAATAATATATCAAAGATAAGTAAAACTGATAAAGTACCTACTAATTTAATGGATAATATAATATGCACTAGATAATGTACTCATATCATAATAAGTTTATAACCATACAGCATTATTATTATATTTTATAACTTGATATGTCAATTATCTAATTATCAGATTGATTGAATTTTTATGATCAATTGTGTGATATTATGAGATAAACATGAAACAATAAGTAAATAGGTATTCTTAATAATTATAACACTATAAGAAATTATAATAACATATAACTATTACCTAGTTAAAACAATTGAAGGATACAGGGAAAAACGATGCATAATGATCCATTTCTGTAAATTTTTCAGAAGAACAAACAAAATTATTAATATAGCTTATTATATAATATTATGCTGGATACATATTGCATTGTCGTATTTATAATTTTGACACCCTGTGACTCTTTTTTTGGTAGAAGGGCGAAGATATTAAAAATGACCAAAACAATTTTAATGTACCACCCAATAGTTCCACTAGAAGAGGAAATTGCCCATTCTGGTCTCCACCATAATTACAAGTTTGTGTAGTAGGGACAAAAAATAGCGAAATAAACTAGGTATTATGGAGTTGAAGTTCAACCTATTTTCCACACAACCGCGACTATAATCTTTCTTCACCGGTATATCTAGTGGTCGAAATGGGGAATGAGGGGATATTATCCCTCTATTTTTTTTAGGGAACACTCCACTTATTATGTCCTTAATAATGCATCCCTCGTTAACTTTATGTTAAAATCAGTATTTCATTGAAATGTTTAATTCGTATTTTATAAACTAAAGAGCAATATAGACATTTTCGAGAAAGAGAGGAATCTCCTATTAGGTTTATAATGTATAAAAATATTAGGCTCCATTAAATAGATGGGTTTCACCCTACTTATTTTAACCCACTTCGACCACTGGGTATACCTAATATTTTTTCTTCAATATTAGCTCTTCAATATTAAATCTTTTTTCACTGAATAGATTACCATACCTACTCAATACTATAACAAAAATATACTATCTAATCAAACCATAAAATAAAAATCGAAAAAAATTAACTACTATATGGTTTTTTGCCTGTATTTTTCAATTGTTAAAATTTAAAATAATGAAGTTCGTCAGAAATAATATTTTAATGAAGGTATATTGTTTATTTATACGTACAAACTGCTTACACATATATTATAAAAAAAATATATATATATATATATTAAATTGAGCCATTGGTAGGTTAAATTTACCTTAACTCTAAAATAATCTAAATAGTAAACACCCTTTTTGGATGTTTTTATATCATAATATAATGTGGTGTTTCTAGGTATAATAATGAATTTCTATACACAAGTACGTACCTATATAAATAATACATTAAAAATTAATATTCACAGTATCACATAGCACATTTACATTTTTAATTTTTAGCATAATTAATTACTTACCTTATTAACTTTAGCAGGCACCTTATTAATATAAAAATAATATCTTAATTACATTTTAATTTGTAGTAAAATTGCAACTTATATAGATAAGCAAGCGGCATACTTCTGTCTCCTTGGACTTTAGATGAATAAAATAATCAATACTCATAGACTGTTATTTTTATAATATTTCAAATGGAGACGGAGTCTTTAAAACAATTTAAGTGCCTACTCAAGTAAACCTGTAAACTCAATGAATTTAGTAGTATATACCTATAAATTTATTTTAAAATAATGAAAGTTAAAACAATATCTCCCAATTTTACCAATTATTACCAATGATAGTTATTAACAAATTTAAAAGTTTAAAATAAGTTAATATTAACTTTTTATAATTTAATATTTACCAACTTAACTTTAAATTTAACTGTGCTAGTTAACGTTGTTAACTAATGTTAACAAATTACACAGCTACAAAGTTAATATAGTAATATTGGATAATTTTACTTATGCTCGGGAGTTGTATTTAAAACAAATATGTCTTATTATACACAATACTTTTACAAAAACACTGATATTCCTACATAGAATCTTAATATTGTGAACTAATAAGTACACTACATTGTATTATTGTTATACAGTTAAAATTAATGTTTTTATTTTATGTGTATAATAATTATCATTATTATTAAGATATTTAAAAAAAACAATAAGGTCGATTCCAGACGTTTCTCATTCGTCCCGTCGGTCCTTGGAGAAATTAGTGGTTTATTATAACTAAGATTTGAATCCAATGATATTGCATTCAAAAATACGATTCTGAGCGAATTATACCATGTGTGTAAACTACCTATGAGAAATCGTGCTTTTTCAGACATAAAAAAAGTCAATGTAAAACCAGTACATTCTTCACTTCGCTCCTAATTTAAAATACAATTCAACCATTACCCATAGGTATATGGGTTATAAGATAATCTAATATTACATTGTTATACTGTAATCCACCATTTACTAATTAGCCCCTAATTAGTAATTATTACCCGATGATATAACAAAATATGAGTAAAAATATTCATTCATTTATTCTGTGGTACAAAATACTCAAAAGAATAGGATTAATTCGTGTTTTTATAACGTATATAGTAATTATTAATTAACCTAAATATGGTTTTATTATTCGTCACATACACGTAAGTTATAATTAGTATACCAATTGATTCTTGAATTTTAATTTACAACCTAAATCTAAGTGAATATTAAAATGAGATTATATAAAAAAAAATATATTTTATAATAATAAATAAAATGCACCTTGAATTTATTTTTATTTTTTTGCTATTCTAAAGTAGTGAAACCTTGAAGATAGGTCGAGGAAGATGAATTCCCTATTGTGTTTAGTTGCAAAGTATTTTAAACGTAGATTTTTTTTTTGTGTCTATTAAATGAACACTGTGTGGATGTATAATATATGTATACTGTCGAACAACAATAGTGTTCATTCACCTTGTACTGAAAGTGCGTGTGTCAATAAAGAATAAACATAAGCCAAAACCAAGACTAAAACCGTGTACCTCAGTGAAAAAAAAAACTAAATACTAATAGAATATTCCACTAAATTTGATATTGGAAATGCAAAGAGAAATACAAATATGTATATACCACACACATAATGTAAATGTATTCGATAAGTATTTTTTATGTTGTATCAATGGAAGAAATCCTAAGAGTATCCGGAAATTGTTGATCCTTGTATATCAATATTTAATAATTCAGTAGCTCCGATCGCGTTACGTATATTATACGATATACAAATACACGTGAAACGACTTTTTCCTATTATAATATATTACGTTCCAAATTCCGTATCAGGTGTAGTAAAAGTAGTAAAACCATTTAGGGGAAACGACATATGTGTGTGTATTTGAGCATCTATGAGTATTCCAAGATATATTACCAGCATAGGTTACCCAGTAGTAAATATACATCATGGTTATAACTTATAACTATGTTATATAAATTATAAATTGTGTTTATCAATATATACCCAATGATCCATGTTTAACCCAACATTATTAATTTAATACTATTAAATTTAATCTTATAACGCATTTAAAAACATTAAATCAATTTAACATCCGGTTTCACAATAGTCCTTTTTGTTTAGCTATTATACATTTATTGCTTATAAGTATATTTTAAAATTAAAGTAAACATTTATACTATAAAAACAACAATTATTTATAAGAAATCGACATATTATTTTATGTATTATATAACTGTTTAAGCTGTAATCGTAGTGTCCAATATTAATGCAATGTAATTGAAATTACTTATTTCTATATAAAGGAAATATAAAAGCATATTTTAAATAAAAAATTTAAGAATTCGTTTATTTAAATTAATTGTGTTCAAGAAATTCTATTAAAAAGCATTGTAATTCTTGAAAAATATAAAAATATATATATATAAAGCCAGCTAGTCAATTATGGTCGTTTTTCCTTCATCCATTCAGACTTCCGAGGGGTAAGTAGTGGAATGTTATTGTTATATTATATATAATATAAAATATATATAATAAATTAATTAAGATACCAATAATATTAAGTTCGAAGAAATGATTCTGAGCGAAATCAAATATACAATATATAATTTTTATAAATTTACTTTATTTATGAAAGAATGTGCAACAGAAAAATTAGTTACTAAGTTACCTATCATAAAATAATTCAAGTTCATTCATTGTTCGTCAAAAATATCATCAAACATTATAGAAACAAAAATTACACTTTTAAAAAAATTTCAAAGTTCAAAATTAGTTATTATAAAATAACTAAATACTAGTTAAACAAAATTATAGTTTCCGTGAATTTTATAGTTTTCAAACCATTTATTGTGATAGTTTTTCTTATCTTATACAAAAACTATTGAGAAATTTGAAAAAAGAGCAAAATAAAGTACCTAATTGATGCAATTCTTTACCTAAAGCATACTCTATTCGTGGTAATCTGACCATTATTGTGTCCACACTCTATAGACATAAAAAAGCAAACATCATTGTAAAATTAATACATTTTTCACTTCGCTCAGAATCTGAAATACATAGGAACTCGTATTTTACATACACGTAAACAACTAATTACAAAATATTAAACTAATAAAGTAACTAATTAATATTAAATATATCCTAATAAGTTTGATATATTTGTCTTTATTACGATTAGTCTACCATATTAACGTATTAGACTTTAAATTGATTATATTTTTATAAAAACAAAAGTAATATTTAAAAAAATAACAATAATAATTTTTCTAAAATTAATTATACTTAATTTGATTCAAATTTTAAAACATGATTGAAATTATAAGTTGAATTAAAAAGGAATAATAAATAAATTTATATTTTAAAATAATCAAATAGATCTATAATTTATAATAAGATATCATACATAAATAATTTGAGAATTATAATAGAGTGACATTAATACAAACTAACTTTATTTTAAGTATTCAGGTATATTTTTCATTAATACAAATATTTTTTTATAATTAAGGTTTTCAATAATAAATCAATATATTTAAAATATAATTTTGAGAGTTAAAATGTGACTTCCTAACGCATGAATGTCAAGTGTATTTATTATTTTTCTTTAACGATAATGACGTATCGAATGACAAAGTGACAGCACATATGAATATATGATATATTATTATTCGTTATTCGAAATGCATAATATTTTTAGTCTACGTATATTAATTTGAGTCAAGTACGTCATTCTTGTCGAGGAATACTAAGTTGTGGTGGGTTCGGCGCACTTTTAAATGGTTATGTGATGCAGGAAGAGGACAATATAAATTTTTTTTCGTTTCATTTAAATCGCACACGTTCTGTGCTGAATAATTAAAACATGAGGTTAAGCAAAAAAAAAATAATATTTTTAAAATATGAATAAAATATATCTATTTTATGCTAATATGCTGACAAAAATATCCAGTAGGAGAAAAAGGCGACGACGCGCGATGTCTTTGCGGTGCGGTGTTGACGACCTTCCGCCATCATTGCTACCATTTAGATTTCTTCAAACGCGGCGAGTTGCGCTCCATTAACGGTCGATTGCATTTTTTTTATTCTCATTTTTTCTTTTCGTATTGTCCGTTTATTTTGGACAAACTCAAATTATAAATGTTTGCAACAATACGTTGTTATGTATTATTGCTGTTTATGTGGTCGCGATGCCGAAGAAAATAAAGACACGGACACGATCAATTTGTTTTATAACTAACGTATAATAAGAGGTATTCTAGTAGATATTCATAAAATCACAAGTGTTAAAATTCCTTATATTTAAATGACCGTTAAAAATAAATATTATAACTTAATTTGAATCAAATTATTGAATACATTGTATTAACTGCAATTAAAAACTCATATTATCAATATTAAAAAAATAAGATATTATAGAATGTTTAAATTGTATAAACCCATATAATGTGTTACCTGAACAAAATTAAACGAATATTAAAATTAAATTTTACGGTTTAGTTTAATATAGAGTTTAGAAGCTAAAATTGCATGCAATTTTAAAACTTTAAACAATTAGGTAATTGATAATTTTAAAAAAAAATTGTAATCTTTTTTAAAATAGTTTTGTGAATGGTATACATTTGTACTGGGTACCTAATATAATAATTTGATATTGCTAACATGAAAGAGATACCAAAAAGCATAGAAGTTGCATTAAAATGCATTTTAATTTAGATGAAAATATATAACGTAATTATATTTATTTTGTTATTTAATTTTTCTAAATAACTATTAAAAGGTCTATATTTATGTATCGTGTATATTTAGTTAAATTAAAATATTTATATCTCTTATAGGTACCTGGTACATATTAAATTATAATATATAATATACTATTATATACTATTATATATATTATAATTAATTAAGGTTTAAGAAAAAAGAATTATACCTACCTCATTATCAAGATACAATATGTTGCAACATTTTAGTAAAATCAAATACTGGAATGTCCATAAACTAAAGCTACTATGCGTCTCCTTAGAAATCTCATGTGTTCGTTTTCGTAACTTTTTACTTTTTTGGATCATAAATACTATGCATCCGATTTAAACTAAAAAAATAATAAATATAAATAAAGTAAATCAATAAATCTATAATGTATATAAATTAATATAATTAAAAGTTATTATGTAAGTTCGATGAATATCCGTTAAACAATAAGTTAATAGTATACTATATACGTATACCCGTGTACCAAACATTGAAAAAATATTAAATATCAAAATATTGAAATGTCAACAAGATTTACATAATTTCCGATTGAAAGTTTTACGAATCAAATTAACTAGCTATTTCATTTTTAATTGACACTAATAAAAACCTGTATTATAGGATTTTATAACCTATCAATTCCCAAATTTATATATATATATTTTATAATGTATAAATTTGATTAATATAAAATAATTAGTGAGTTAGTATTTTATGTTTATTAAACTCAACCAAATTGACTACGAGATCATTAATATTTTACTATATTATCCAGAACAATATTATAATTACAGCAATAATTTATTTTAATTTTTATTGATGAACTTAAACTTCTTATATGATAAAAATATAGAATTAATTCTTAATTTTATATCTCATTAAATAAAATCCATTATATTGCAGCCACAAATTTACAATAATAACTTATTATATTAAGTAAAAAAAATAAAACCATAAACCGCAAACTAGTTTTATATAACAAAATAGATCGACTCATAAATCCATATCTATACCTAATAAAATTATTACAATATTTTCAAGACTAAGCTAAAACCACTGTCACGTCTTATTTGATTTGATAGTATTATAATATTTTTTTTTTAATGAACCAGGCTAATTTAATAATTAATAAGTAATGCAATTTTTTTTTATTATAATATGACTAACGATTTCTTTAATTTTTATTATATTATTGTACATAATTATACTCATATTAATATTGAAATATTTTAAAATATAATCTAATATAATTGAGACCTTAATAATTTTGTTTAACATGTGTAATAAATAGCTTTATTTACTATAACCAGAAACTATAACGGCTTATTTAAATAGTATTAGTACATCAAAGTTTTAAACATGTGCGTTACTAATGTATTCGACATTTTTAATGGAAATTTAACTATATCAGAACAATAAATAAAATAACAAAATCTAAAAACACCAAACAACCTTGAGAAGTTTTGTGTCAATTTTTTCGTAGAACACTTACATAGTATACAGTTTTTAATAACTCTCAGATATCCGGTAAGACGGTAACTATAGATTTCCACTATGCCTAAACATAATATTATATGTCAATAGTATCATAAATTGTTAACAAAATCAATAACCATAAAATTACGATAATATACCTATCTATAATTTCTTCATTGTTTTATCTCTAAAATGACAAAGTACATTTCAAGGTTTAATTTTAATATAAAACAGCTAAAACCATTTCAATTTTTTTTTTTTTTTAGTTAATATATTTTTTCCATTTAATTTCTTGTAAAAATGGCATATCCCAAATGACTATGCAAAATCATAAAAAACGACCTCAACAGATCAGTTTAGTAAAGACGTTGTTTTTTATAAATTAAAAACATTCACGGAGACATTAAAATTTGTCTAACAAAAGAGTTAAATATGATATGTTATAAATATGAATAAGAAACAATTGTGCAAAACATAAATCATTACTTTTAAAACTTTATAAATATCAAATCAAAATTCGGCCAGAATTTTTAATTCTCAACGTCATAAAATTGAATAATAATAACAAGGACAACAGCTGTTATTTTATTATGTGTTGATTGTCCACTAACACGAGGTCATTCCGAACATCATAAAAATTATCCACGCGGATACTTTAATATTATTTAAGTTGGCATGATTATAACGAAGTTAATAACTATATAATAGACAATAATTATTGTTCTTTATAAAATAATACTTAAATGGTATTTATTTATTATTAAGATTAGACTTATTAATTAGTTAATTTATTAATTAATTCGATTTATGTCTTATTAAAATGTATTTGTAATATTTGAATACAATACTAACCTGAGAAGTCATTCATTTTAATCAACTTGTTTGATGATGTGCTAAAGTGTGATAAAAAGTTATAACTTACTTATAAAAAAATTCTAGAAAAGGATACCAACTTTACAGACAATGTAATAAAAAAATTTACACAAAAACCTAGACAACTTTAATTATTATTCAAAAAAATATATATTTATGTGTAGTAGTTTATAAATTATAAATAATTACTCTTAAGTAAAATATTCAATTTTTTTTAAACCTCCGTACATCTTCTTGCATCCCCCTTACGGCATATAAAAGAACTCCATACGTTCTATGTAATTTATTTATTTATTCAGATTTTTAAAATTTGTCTACACAATAATTTATTATATTGAATAATTGCATTTCCAATAAGTAATATACATTTTTATTTTTTTAATATAACCTTCTTAGTTCTTACTATTTTCATTTTGTTTATATTGAAGTAAGTATAAATCATTATTATATAATATATTATGTTAATATTAATAATCTTTATTGTATAAGTATATTACCTACACTGTAGGTAGTTAGGTACTTAATAATAGCAGCAATATTTATAATAATATTCATAACTAATTTTAGAATTTAAATTTAATTTTGAAAATAAATGTGCATTATTATTATAAAAACTAGTAATTTATATTATGAAAATTCAAAATAAAAATTTTAAATGAAACATCAATATCAAATTATTATATTATAATAATATAATAATTTATAATTTATAATATATTATTTATAGTCCATAAGTAATGAAGTAAACCAACTATATTATTATTAAACTTGAATGAAAAATATTTTTCTTTACCTTTATTTGAAACTACATATTTAGTTTGATTTAGTTTAATATTATTAAAAATAATTATAGTTTAATAAAATATTATTATGTCATGTTAGTTAACTGTCTTAGTTAAGTTTCAAACACAACATTTTTTATTGATTATAAATATAGTTTATTTTATTATTGATCACAAAGGTAATTAAGTAGTAAAAATAGTGGAGTAAGTGGAATTCGGACGGGGGCTATTCCTATTATTGTACCCTCATAAGTCAAGGCCAGCTGAAAACCAAATGGCGTAGGGCAATGTCTGAGAATCTTTAAGATAAGAACTGGTTGTTGATGGAACCACTATATAGTACCTGCAGAGCTGCTTAGATATATTATATAGGATGCTAAGAGACTTTTTTATGACGGTCATCCTTTTGTTTTTCTATGTTTCATTGGAATCACGTTCCACGCCATACTAGTAATTACTAACGCATTGTCTTGGTAAAGAAGTATTCTGCTGAGCTCATAAAAAACGATATACGTGAAAAATATATACTGCATTTACCTGTAGCCTATAGATATCATAAACAACGACCCGTTGGTTATTAGAAATATATATATTAAGGAATACCTAGAAAAATATTTTTATTAGGAATGCATTATTTAGAATGTAGAACAATTATTTGTGAAATTATTTAAGCAACTTGTATGTACAGGTATGTTGACATGAATGAGGATATATAATATTTTTAGAATGAATTTCATATTCAGATTTTAGACGAACGCATTATACTAATACTCAATTCGCTCTTTATAGTTTATAATTAGTTATACACGCCTGTATCTATCAAATATGTTCATGATCAAGAT
The DNA here is from genome assembly GCA_013282895.1 of Eriosoma lanigerum. Classification (NCBI taxonomy): domain Eukaryota; kingdom Metazoa; phylum Arthropoda; class Insecta; order Hemiptera; family Aphididae; genus Eriosoma; species Eriosoma lanigerum. The sequence continues at coordinate 49,575,792 of CM023359.1, forward strand.
AATTGACAAATTTAATATTAAAATGTATCATTTTATTATTTATAATATATTTTTTATTTTTATAAAACTAGACTTATTTTACACCGATGATTTGGTGTAGACATTTCCTTGACTGTACAGAAATTTACAGTATTATTTACAACAAATTATGTAAATTATATAGAAAATAACTAAATTAGTAAATAACTATGTATGATCAACAAAAAATAAACAAGAAATTAATTTGTAGTATTGCAAGTATAGTTTGTCGTTAGTTAATTGATAAAAAACATACAACCGACAATCACCGGCTTTCGTTGTTATTATACAATAATTCAAATACATTATATATACGATTGTACATTTGTGGTGATTTTGAGCGAGACGAGTAATCATGTAATACTCCTTTTAAAGATTCGAATCAATAATGATACCCTATGGGCTTGAGTAACTAAGAGCAAAATTAGATAATTAATTTGTAATAAAACGTATATTCGCATATAAAACAACTAACGAAGGTGCTATTAATTTCAACAATAGAAAAACTGATGCTAATAATAGGTATACCACCACAGTGAGTAGTCAAATACAATACTCGTGTCCTTCTTCTTTCATAATTTCATTATTATTGTTATTATATTTTTTTTTTATGTATCATTCTTTATTTTATTATCACTTATAGTTTTGTAATATATCTAATCTCTAAATGGGAATTATATATTATTTATATACTTAATGGTTTCAATTTCATTCATTAATATCTATGGTTATAATGCATATATGAATACTTTTTTAGACATTTATCCTTACATAGGCTATACCCGCAGGTAGGTAGGTAAGTATCATGTTTAGCGTTAGAAGTTTTAAAAAAATTAAAACTCATCGCTTCCAATTAATTATTTAATTAACGAAATATAAACATAAAATGCATATTGTGTTCAAAAAAAAAATTATATATTATAATTTAATAATAAAATTCTTAATAGGTATTTAAAATAATTTTTACCATCCATGTATTAAAAATAATCCAATGTTATTTTTACCATATTGAATATAACACGTTTAGATTTTTAAATATTATATAGGTTTCAATTGAAGTTGTGATTAGTTTAAAAGTATTCTTTGACAGAATAATGTGTTCAGTTGTATACACATATACGATTATATTATATAACATATCACAACGTTATTCAATTGATCATTGAACACTATACAGGTTTGGATTATTATTATTATTATTATTTTAAGTAAAAGTATATGATATTTTTGGGTAGCGATATAATTAATTAAAATGTAAATAACATTACATATAATATATAATTACATATTACATAATTGTTTATGCTAAACTAAAAAATTAACTTATAAATTAAAAATGCTATTTGTCACATAAAACTAACTAAATAACAGATGATTTTAGAATTAAGCATAATGGTCAGTTTTAAAATGCATTATAAGTTAAAAAAATGTTTAAAAGTTTTATGCACACCATAAACAAGAGAAGTCAAAATATAAATAGTATTTTGTTTTTTAAATGATTTCGGAATTATATATTTGTCAGTAATTATAAATATCATAAATACCTGATTTTTATATTAGGTATGTGTTTTCTTGTTTCAGGTAAGTGAACTAAAATGCTTAAAATGACTATATTTGTATACGTAGAACTTACCAGAAAGTAAAATTTTAACTAGGTAATATTGTAAATTTTTTTTGAAGTTACCGAGTATATTTTACAACAGGGTTTTTTAATATTTGCATTGTTAAAAGATGACTTACAAAATACAATTTCTTGTCACGTTCTACCGGAATGAAATTAATATACCTAAACACGTGATAAGTGATAATTCATAACTCATAAGTATTGAAGTACTTAGTTATTACCTTATAAAAACTTATTATCCAAAAACTTTCGTATTTTAGTATAATATTCTTAATCATTTATATTATTAGATATTAATATGTGTCTTGATAACATATTTTCAGTTTCGGTATTGTTTCTACATTTAATATAAATAGGTTCTTACTGCCAATATGCAATATACTACAGTATGTTATCAATATTAACATAGAACTGAAAAATATTTTAAATTAAAAACAAATTGTCCACATTTCTTAGATACGAATTATCTAATTATATTTTCTTATCAGCATATAAGAAGGTATACATTTAGGTAATAAATATTAAATATTAAATTACACATACACACATACAAATAGAGTAAGAATACTCAAAATTATATACATTTTATATAAAAATTATGATTAAATTTATTCGAAAATAATACTTTGGTAGGTCTACCTATCTATATTATTTATAATTAAGAAATAATAATTAATTAAAATAAGCAGTTAACATGCTATCGCTATGTAATAACATTATATAATTTTTGCTTGACATTAAAAAAAAAAATTATAATAATACGTAATCAATAAAATAAAAACTACAGTTTATTAATTTATAATTAACTAAGTATAATAATTTATTTCTTTTAAGTAATTTTCAAAAAATAAGCCCTTAACAATATTTCATTTGTTTTTTGTTTTAGAAAATATTAAAATTATTTATATAGGTTCAAAAATATTTAATTTTATTTACTCACTGCATTTCGTTTTTTAACAACTTTGTATTTGGTTTCTAAATTGTATTGTGTATTAAATTATTTATATATATATTTTTTTTTTTATTGCAATTTTATAGTATGACAATAATATATTATAATAAATTTAATCATTTTTTTATATTCTATTTCAGTAAGTCATAATAATAAAAAAATAAATGTATTGATTTGAGATAAAACTAGCCAAATCACGTATATTAGTAAATATAGTATTGATTGAATATCTCATTGACGAGTATCTATTTCTTACGTTTTATTGAATTTAAATACTTCAATGATTGATAAACATTGATGATGATATAATACACTAGAAATATCGATGATTAGTCTTGAAGATGTTTTGTTAATAATAAGAATGATATTTTATTTATTTTATTTACTTATTTAGTTTAAATGTAAAAAATATTATAGCTCTATTGGATATTTCACATCTATATGGCTTCTTGTTGTATAATCCAAAAATGAGACTATGCAAAATATTGAAGCTTTATCATATACTAACATTACAAGTGCTTCAGACCTTAAAGGATTACGCCAAACGACTTAAATAATATATAATGTGCATCATATACTGTTCAATAAGCTTAACATTATAACTACCAATATAGCAATAATTTATACATTATAATGTATTTTACACTATTTTCATTATTGGGAAATACAAAAAAAAAAAATTAATATGAAAAACATTTAATTTAGTCACAAATTTAAATTTCACTTAAACCATAATTCAATACTCTTTAGTATCTGCCACTTAATATGTAGATTTAACAAAAATTATTTTTTAAAATTACATTCACTACATTTTCTTGATTATTAATAGAGTTTTAACGAACGAAATTTAATAAACATTAAGACTTATACAAATCCTGAATTCATTCAATGTATTAACATGCATTTAATTCAATCATTGTTTAAACATAAATTAAATTTATTTTATTTAGAAAATATCTCAAATTGTTGAAAAAAAATAGTATTAACACTGTTTCGTACTACTCGTTCTTAAACTAATAATTATATATTTTCCCATTGTCAATATGTTTTTCTCATGATTTTCTATTAAATCATATATATTACAATCAACACTTCAAGATAAATAAATGTAATTTTATTCAAATATTATAAGGAATGATAATTAAACAAGAATATAATAATAATACATTCTAAAAATATAATTTTATTAATTAAAAATAATATATTTTGTGTATCTAAAATTTTAACTCTCACAACTTGATTCCATAACTATAAAAAGTATATTCTCTTCAATTTTAGGTTTTGTTAATATACGAAAAACATAATATAACGACAAATTAAATAAAACTTTACTTATTCATTTATATTTTAATAATATCAAATTAAAACTATAAATCTCAGTTTATATCATTGTTGATTATAATATATAATGGTATTAGTGATAACAGTGACAAGTTAATATACAATTAAATAAAATTTAATAAAAATACTAGGTTCCTAAAATAGATATCTATGTCGTTAAATAAGATAAAACTTTTTTAAAGTTATATACAACTTGTACCAAAATTTATATATTGTAAATGATTTAAAATAATTATATTAAATTATTAAATTATATTAAAATAATAATATAAGTATAGAAATGGTCTTTCATTAAGTTGAATGAAGCGAAATGAAATGAATCCTAAGCACACTATTTTACTATGCACCCACTATATCGAAAGGTACTTTTTCCTTTTTATTTGTTATTGAACATCTAATTTTAAAACAACTATATTGAATATGTATAATAAAAAAATATATAAAAGATTATTATAATAACTTATTAATACAGCACTAAAAAAATTGTATTAGGATATTGGACATTAATTTATAATTTCCTTATTAGACGATTTTATGTACTGTCAGTTGTTGATAAATTACAGTCATGAATATATCATAAAAATATAGAATACATATCGTTACTTAACAATGTCATAGTCCTTGTAATTAACGATAATGTTTTATAAAAGGAAAACATCATTCGAATAACTATTAAAGAAAATTATTATTTTTCAAGTGTTCAACTTTTTTAAAAACATCTAATTTCCTCCAATTATGAGACAGAACGATTAGTTATTACTTCCCTTTATAGAATATATTTTTTTTCTTGTATTAATAATTGAAAATTAATTAGGAGTGTATAATGTAGGTATCAGGGGCATAAACAAGAGAACGATAGGTGTTACATTTTTACATTTTTACAATAGTTTTTACATTAAGAACAGAAATTGAATCTGGGGATTTTTCACTTTCTAAGTACCTAAGTGCTTTATCATCCAACTTTCGTGTGAATAACCATATTTTTGTTTCGATATGTTCAACTATTTGTTAACAATACATATAATATGTAAGATTATTTTAGAATAACTTTACTATTTGTATTTCATCATTTAATAATGATAAAATATAAAGTTATGATAGTTGATAACAACATATCAACAACTAGCTATTCATGAAATAATCTAAATTATGCGTGTTCAATTTTATAAGATGTCAACCTTGAACAAAGTGGTTTAGGAGAGATGCCAAGGTCAAATTTTAGAGCCCTGTACATCGTAACCACCAAAATGAAAAAAAAAACATGTTTTATCGAAAACAGACACTTTAAGTAGTAATATTGGTTACATCAACTGTTCAACATCCCGCTCGTATTTCAGAACACTTAAATAATGATTGGAACAAATAAAAATAATAATAAATACGCTATAAATATATTTCGGACCTTAAGGCATTAATGTATTAAATTTCTATGGTTTCATAAGATTCCTAACTGGTTAGTTTAAACTGCGTATATAGTGCACTACTATATATATACACATGTTTATGTATTTATATTATATCATAACGTAATGTAATTAAAGCCATATAAAAATATCATTTATTTTTTTACCCAACCATATATTAAGATTAACATATTGTATATTGTTAAGTAATTCAAGACTTAAGAGTAATTGAAATTATTCAAAGTATATAATATTATAAATTATAATTAAATATCAAATTCATTTTTTATTTAAATATATATATTTACATATATATATATATGTATGTATTATGTATAATGTATAATATAGACTTATACTATGGTTTTATTTTTTTGTAACTCTATTTTTTTATTTATTATTTTTAATCAAGAATTTAAAATCCAATAATTTTACTTGTAATAATATGATTACATATACTTAAATATATAAACATTGATAATTATGGATTTCTGGAGAAATAAGTTTTAATAAATATAAAAAGTATTACTTTTCTATATACATATCGTTATTCGAGTTTTTTAAATATAATATAACTTTATGTATTCTAAAATAGTTTAGTCATAATTTTTTAAAATATTTAATTATTTAATAAATTTAAGAATATATTATAAGATAATTTAATTTTAGCTGGACAAATCTTACTTTTTGGTAGATAGTCGTTAGATAATTAAAAAGACATTAAATACAAGTATTATTTGATGTATTGTTTTATTTACATATAAAAAAAAGACTATATATTTACAATAATTTTGAAACAAAATTAATAACAAAAATAATTTTATAAAAACAATAATTTCATCAAAGGTTAGGATGAAATAAAAAACAAGATTTAAAATATAAAATATAGTTTATATGATAACTATTGAAGGTTAACACATCAACGAACAAAACGCGTCGTCTGCGCAACCAGAGTGCCCGAAACCAGTACATGACCGTACAAAATAAAATAAATAATAATAAAACATACAATTCCAAACATTAGACGTATATCGTATATTATGTATACCGTATATTATGCCAGTCATCATGATACACACGGTCCTCGGATCTATTAAAACTTAAAAGTAACACAGCTCTAGAAACCTACATATTATTGTTAAGAACATATGGGAATAATAATACAAAACGTTGATATATATCCTTACAAACGAAATATAATAATTGGATCGACTGATCGGTCAAGGTTTATCAGACACAGGAAATTAAGAAAACAATCTTTACTGACATATAATATAGGTTTCTTATACGTTTTTCGAAATTTCGAAGTATCAAAATAAAATATTATTTTTAGCGACCGAAATAAAATAATATCAATCAATTTATAAAATGACAACAGCAGTTCAGTTGATATTCTCTTGATGAATTTATTTACAATATTATTCATTTCTCATTCTAATATTCTATATTTAAAAAAAAAAAAAAAAATGAAATGAATAAAACCAAAATGACACGAATATATATCATATATTGATATCATAATATTCTCATTAAAATTACGAGGATTTTAAGCATGACGGCGAATTTTTATCGTAATTAAGTAAAATAATATTTATTTAATAAAATACGTTATTAGAATATAGTGACTCAATCAATTTTGATAGAACAAAACAAATTTTAACGTTACAAAATAAACAAAACAAACAACGAACAACATTCACAATAATATGCATTTATAATATTATGTGTTTATGCAATACCTACTCTGTTGTCGTTATGCAAAACATCGATGATGATCAGGGTAAAGAGGTTTATACATTTCTGGGAACCCATTATGTTGATCCATATCAATTATTGTGCATATTAATAAAATATTGCATATTATGCAAGTATACGTCTACCTCAATTTTGTACATATCGGCAAAAAATAGTACCATAATAATATTTGTAATCGACTAAAAGCAACTAAAGAAAATAATTACTATTTATATATTATATTTAATTTACTTACATAATCAACCACTAAATATAATATTTATATTACTTAATTAAAATAATAATTTATACGATTGTCATGTACATATATTTTCTTTTATTCATATAAATATAATTTTGTTTGCAGGCTTCATTCAAAAGCCGAACGATTGAAACATATTGAGAATATAAGGTAAATCAATTTTTAAATAATATACATATTTATCGTGTTATTGTTTAATTGTATTGTTAAGATTTTCATGTTTAGCTATCATTATTATACTAATATTATTAGATAATATAGAAAAAACAGTTAAATTAAACTTGGATTAAGTGCTTACATCATTGATCATAATACAAATAATTAATAATTTTGATTAAAAAAAAGCGGGGAAGTCGATTCCGGGCGTTCCTTCTTCGATCCTTGGTATTCGAAAAAATTAGTGGTTTATTATAATCAAGATTTGAATGTAATGATTTTGCATTCGAAAAAACGATCCAGAGCGAAATTCAGTCAGATGTACAGTATATTATACTGATAATATGTCTTTTTATAAATTGTTTTTATTTATCAAATAATGTGCAACAGAAAAATAACTAATATTAGTTCATTATAATTACAGTTTCTTTGAATTTTGCCATTTTTCAATCATTTTTTTGTAATTTTTCTTATCTAAAGGATAAACTTTTGAGAAATTTGAAAAATGAGCTAAGTAAAGTACCAACTATATGCAATTGTGTATCGAAAGAATACCCTACTCGTGGTAATTAAACCATTATTTCTACCCGAAAAAGTTTCTTCAGACATAAGAAAAAAACTTTTTAAAACCAATACATCCAAATAAATAACATAACATAACAAACCTTAACATAACTGTAACATTAATAGTGTAGAAATTAACGAAATTAATATGTTTTACTGTAATTCAAATATTCTGCAATTTTTAAATGTCTATTGGAATTCAAGATCAAAATACATATCTCATGGTTTTGTGAATTCCGTCTTAACCTTTGTGATCAAAATATTAAAACGGAAATTTATCACATTTCTGGACAATAACTGTGTGTGTAACTTACATGATTTTTACATAATAATATAATGTTTAAACGAGAAAAGGACTGGTCACTCTACTGAGTCCTGAGGCCTTTTTATTATTATTATTTTATGTTTTTTTAGATCTACACGGTTATAGCATGAACGATCCGATTTCATCGGTGGTCACGCTCGGCGGACCCCGAAGAATCGTTTCGGAAGTAGATGACGGTTTCGCCCGTGTGACACGCCTCTTAAACGGTTAGCGTGCAGGCCAGCGCCCTGTTTATATGATAGTTTTTATGTAACGGTAGTAGCATAATAAAAGAGATTAGAAGAACGTGACCAGTATGTGCAATAAGACAAAACTTCAATATTTTAATAATAATAGAATAATATTAATAGTGTAGTAAAATAATAATCACCGTGGATCGACACTTAAGTTATTCTAATCACACACAGAACTATGATTCAAATATTCAATTTATATATATACACATATATAAATATGTTTATTTATTATCTCACAAACGAATCTTGTCACTATTTCCCAATACATAACGTAATGATACGCAGAAATATAACACGTAATTAACATTATCTTGTCAATTATTATATTTTAAGCCTAACTTATATACTCGATATTATTTACTAATAACAGATAGAAACACATTTATAACATTTATCACATATCAGACACTTTAACATACACATGATTTTTTTTATAGAGTTCAAATTTAAATATTAAAATTTAAAGTTATAAGTACCGACTTATCCTTCATGTAGGCTATACTTATTTAATTTTCATTTTAAAGTCTTACTATAGTTAATACAATTGTAAAACATTATAAAATCTCTTATCAAGTTTAGTTGAAATCATTCAAACGAATTATATAGTATCTGATTATGATTCGTGACAACTTCAGAGTTGAACTTCAAGAATTAATGACTATTCGTAGGTGCATGCATCTCGATTTTACCGTTTCCGTGCTCATAATATATCGAAGAACCTTAATAGATTTCCAATAGAAATAATCTGTGAAAGTATCAGAAAAAATGAAATTTCTGAAAACCAACGAATTAAATTTACAAATGTAAAAAGCAAAATACCATAAACAAGGTTTAAAAATAATTGGTATCTATAGACCTACAGTAATAATATTGTTTTTATACAAGCTTTTCCTTAAATTTTATATACTATACATTATTTTCATAAACAATTTCAACCTTATTATATAATGCAATATTTCTTCACCCCAAAGTTATTAATTTAAAGCATTTTTAATGCTCATTAAAATGTTTGTAATTGTAATTATGATTTTTGGTACCACCATTGAGGGAATTCCTCTTCCTGACTTAAACTTTTTCATTTTTAAATAAAAAAAACTCCTTATAATTTTTAATAGTAGGTACTTAATATAAGAACATACCAAATTACTGGCTAAATATTTATGACAATAAGTAATACGCAAATATTTACAATTATTCATAATATTATATTAAAAGATTAAATACTTACTCTTACTTTATTTAAAACATAAATTATGTGCTTACTATTAAACGTTTTACTATTAACGTGATTATATGGTAAATCATTTCATTCGAGTAATTTCAAGACTATGTACAAAAAAAAACAAAAAGCACTCTAACACATGCAGCTAATTAATAAATACCCTTCACTATACAGACACAAACCCTGACATAGTGGTGGATCCAGGAGGAGGGCGATCGCTTCAATCACTTCCGCCCCGCCCCCCTCCGGTTCCATAAGAAAAATTGAATTTCACATATAGACAGTTTCTGAATGTATACCTATATAATACGTACTACACAAAAAATTATATTTTGCCCCCCCCCCCCCCCGTTACCTTGACTGGATCCGCCCCTGCCATGACAATTATAAATGTATATTTTATTTCGATTAAACATGATATAATACGTAAACACATTTCATGTACAATAATAGTATTATTTATAATAAATGTGAAATTATCGAATTTATCACGTCCTTTGGTCTATATTCTTTGGGTCTGATATTATATGTTAATACTATTATATACTACTATTTGCTATTTGATGATCTATTGCACAATATAATACGTTTTAGAATTATTTTTACAATCAAATTAAACCGACATACGTAATGGTATAGCAAACATCTTTCACGGACCATCAAATGTCTTCCTTCTTCGTGCATGTTCAGCCAACCGTTTTCTAGGCCGAAAACTATTTAATGTTCCTTTTTTTCGTTAATCACTGCACTAACGACTTAGCTCCCTTCGGTCAATCAATTAGTGCTTGTATACATCTAACAGCCTCGCGTGTGTGTACGTTTTGTTTTTTTCCTACTTCGCCAATCAGAGCATGCTCACAAAATTTTACGTATGTATCATATTATTATTATGATTGTAGTTACGAGAACATGCGAATCACATTCTGTGGTCATTGACCTAACCCAGTGAGATTCATTAAAATAACTAGCTGCCGCGAGAGTTAGTGGTATAACATATATATATATATATATGTGTGTGTGTGTATGTGTGTGTGGTGTGTGTGTGTAAGGCCTTATAATGATCAGGAAACTCAGGATTTATAAAGATTCAATACATATCTATCTGAATGATAAAAAAATTATGTATGTTTATAAATATAATATATTAAATAGTAAAACTGGTTCGTATTGCAGTGAGCAGCAGAGAAAGTAGACCCGGAGTTCTCCATAATAATGATAGTATAAATATATAACATAAAAAGAGAATAAGTGACGAGATTGAATTTTCGCATTGAAAATAGAATAAAAAGTAGTGTGAATTAAATAATAATAATATCAAGTAATTAAAGAAAGCGAAGGTGGTAAAAAATGATATTACTTTTTGAGAACAACTTATAAATAAAATTCAATATACCTACAATGATTTTTGTTTACGACAAATTTACTGTAAAGCTGAATGCAAAACAATATTAAAAAGTTTTAATTATTATATTTCAATAAATACAGTAATTAGTTAATTAATTCGATAAAAATTCTAAAAAATAAATACCTATGCACTATAATGAAGTATAACATATTAAAATTTATCATCTCAAGATAAAATACAAATTGTGTTAAAAAATTAATAAAGATGATCACTGCAGATAAGTGAAAATATTTATCTTAAAATATTTCAAATTTATTCCAAATATATTATAATTTGCTTTCTGATTGAATCTTAAGCCGCTAAGATACTAGTTTTAAATAGTAATAATGGAAGTAATATTAAAAATTGTATTTTAAATTAAACTAAATATAGTTCATCAACCAAATCTCACTATGATTTTATTTTTGCCTACCATTAAAGTTTACATTCTAAAACGTGAATACGATTTAAATTTTAAATTATAATACGACGAACACGTTACACGAACATATTATATGGGCCTGAAATTATACTTTAATAACATATTTCGCTCTTCTATTCATTCGTATACCATATGATTATTTACGTTTAGGATACTTTCGCATAAATCGGTTACCTACCAGTATAGTGCGCGAAATTACCAGTTTCTCGCTATGTTCATTACAGAGAAAGTGTCATACATAGATATTAAATAACAATAATTATCAAAACAATCACGTCTAAAATGTTTAATTTCATATTTTCATTAGACCTCCAAATTCTATGCGACTAGTTTGTCTTTAGACAAATAAAACTTAATGTTGATTCACTATAATTCCAATAAATACTAATTTACATTTTATTTCTTTTTTACTCTGCTTAAAAATGAATGGTCAAACCTATTATTATTTTAGTCACTGGCCGCAAATACATCATTAACTGCTTGAACTTTTTGCATTGAAGCATGTTTAATTTAAGCAATGTTTAATTTAATATACCCGAATTTTTAAAAAAATAAAGTTTCGAAATATATTATAAAAAGATATGGTTATGTTGTTAACGTCATAAAATATTTAGAAATATCTAAATAATAATTATACATAATAATATTATATACTCTACAATTCATCAAAAATTGGTAGTAACTTAGTATATAAGTAAAATGATATAATGTTTAAGAAAAATTGTTTATTTTTTATACATTATTATCACAAATATGGTTTTGTGGTATGTTGTAAATTAATTTTGTTTTATTTTTAATAATTCATTCGAGACGTTGCTTCCATAACCTTATGATGGCTTTACTGATTATATTTCCGATGAATTTCGGAACATAAGAATAATATAAACGAAACATGCATAGGTTTTGAATTATTATGCTTCCATGATTCATGCAGGTATAATAAGAATAATGATGCGTGATGTATATATTATTATAGACTCTATAATATTATATATGACAAATTTGATATATTCAAACATTTTTCACATGATACGAGTAGTTTGAAAATTAAAATACAATCATTTCGTTTTATAATTAAATTCTCATTCATTAACGGTGTGTTGTGTTGTGAATGCGGCAGACTATATGGGCCGGTATAATCACTTTGGATACGGCCCCTTAACCGCATTTAGTCTGTCCGGGAACGAAATCTGAACATGGTCCATACAGTCGAGAGGCGGCACGTCGATATGTACTCGGGGCGCGGCTGGCAAACGAGTTCGATAAACAGGTCACTAGGTCCTACGAGGATAGTCATTGGAGATGAAACGTGTTGTGCGGTGCGCGCCTAACTTATCTTCTAATATTTCACTTAAAATTCGAAAAATAAAAATAAAAAATTATATACTATAATACTCTATAATATGTCAAATTTATATGTTAAAACGATACACAACGCACTTTCAACAACATCACACGATTTTAATTCTAACCAAATCCGTATCTCGATCGATCAAAAACTAGTTTAACGAGTCGAGTTAAACGAATGAGAGGACTTTAATATTACCGTTTAAAAATCCAATCAACTATATCGTAATGCATTAATTTTTGTGAGTATGTCGCGGTTAATAAATAATTATCATAATATTATATTCAAAGGAAATCTGCAAAGTAAAATTCGTGTGTACAATTTACATCTAATTTTTTTTAAATTAATTATTAACTGTGTAGTTAATATTTATAATCATTAATTGGATAATTAACAACAATAATCATTGTTACAAAAATTAAATTATAAATAATATTACAAATTATACCCACATATTTTTTTTACATCTAATTGTGTGAGTAGATACATAATAATTATTAATAAGTAATAAATTACAATAAATACACATGCAGTTAAATAAAACATTTTATTTATAATACTTCATTAGTTAATACAAATTTATATCTTTAGATTTCAGATTTCATAGTAAGTATTATAGACACAAAACGTACCTAAAGAACAATAGTTTACAATATATGAAAAATATAGCACAAGTTTTGCATAGTCACAGAGAAATACAATAATTTAATTGAATATTTGTATCATATTATGTTCAAATTAAATATTTATATACTAATGATAGTATTAATAGGTCTGAATAAATCAATATTAATTATAAAAGTAATATTCATTCAACATACATCCAAAAACTACTTGAAAACTCCTTGAGTATAACTGTACATAGTGTACATTACGTGACACGTTATTATTCTATGGCTATTAGATATAATACCTACCACTTATTTATTGCAATAAACTACGTATTTGTCCGTAATTTTTGCAGAGGATGTAATTGTGTACACATTCATTTCAATATTTTAAAACCTATAATATATAGGTTACCTATTATATATATATATATATATTATAAACCAATATAGAATTAATTTGTGGCAGAACATTTTAATCATTACCTACCTAATTACTATACCGACTATTGTCTGGTAAAAAACAGACATTGAGGCATGTATAAAATATTCTATCAAATGGAGGCCATCTAAGGGGAAAAATAATAAAATATATGATACGATATGATAAACATTAATACTTGACAAACCAAAATAATGAATAAAAACTTTTGGTTATTATTAAAATAAAAATCATATGTTTCATAATGTATTCTATTAAAATAGTCTAAGTTTAAAATTATATAAAATATTGAAAATATTCAACCATAAATAATATTATAACTACACATATATATCAAAATAGTTGTGACTAATTATGAAATGTGATTGAAAAGTGTGTTGTTTTTAACTGAATATTATACTTTATATAGAAATTCTATATCAGTATATCACCCATAAGATAGAAAATTGTGTACAAATATAATATGACTGCAGTAACTAAGTAGTAAGTAAGTACCAATTATCAATAGTAGGTACTTATTATCAAATGTTTAATACTAAGGTATAGATATTATATATCACTTTAAAGATATGATAAAACAAATTATAGATAAAGAAATAATATTAAATATATTTTAATTGCAAAACTTTCAGATATAGAAATTAATTAGTGATAATACAAATAATAATTTAAATTACTCTGATGCAATTTTTTTTATTTACATAACTTTTAAAAAAGTAAAAATTATTTAACACATCATATTTATAAAATATTATGGTAGAAAACTCGATTTTTATTTACAGTATAAATACAGGTATGCTATAAAATATAATATATAATATACTATATATACTAATTTATTAAGCTATTGTTTTAATTAAGGTATTTAATATTACAATAATATATTAAATAATTGTATAAAAGAAGTAATTTTTATTGAATGAAATTTTCAGATATTTTCTATATTTATCCATAAACAAATTTGTTGGAAAATATAAAAATTCAATTGAGACTTTATTTTCTAATATCAATGAATTGTTTTTCATATAAATCTAAAGTATGGAAAAATAAATTTTATTAACACAAAAACAAAAAAATTATTATATGTATTTGATTATAAAATATCCCAAGATATACCTACTCCAAGGTCACACTCATATTATTATAAACAAAATTATTTCTTTCTATATCTTTTGAAAGAAATAATGAACTATGACTAATTGTTAAATATTTAAAATATATATTTACTGTGATTTTCTTTCGAAAAATGTTTTCTATAGAACACAAAATGTGTGTATTACGCGTGTCAAAACAGTAAAGGCTAAGTGATTAACGTGATAAATTTATAGCTTATTGTTTTGAAATTTTAGTGTGAAAACTTGAGTGGCCTTCATTAAACTATTGGTAATATACATATACCCAAGTTATACACAATATAATAATATATTACACACTATCAGATAACAAATAACTAAACATAAGATATGTATTTTTCAAATAATTAATGATAGACGCAATTAATTACTATCTATTTACGCATATTATAATACTACAATAAACGATAAAGATAATTAATAACGTTACTTTAAACAGTTTAAACATTAAACAAGAATAATAATAGAAATTAAAATAAAATTAGCAAATACAATGACCCTCCTTATAAGTTTGGTGAACTCGTGGCAAATATAATTTAATGTGCAAGCGGCAGCAGCGTAACGTTCATCCGAAGGTCAAGAAGTACCGGTAGCGTTTCGTGAACTCGTATTTTCATCCTGCACCGTGCGTGGTTACTGGTTAGGTCAAAATCCGGATGAAATCATAACCGGAACCATAATATGTACACACACTACCTTAATCGTATTATATTACATACCAGATACCTATATTGTAAATCGTATAAAAATTGTAATTCATTATGATAGCATCACGATGAGTAATCATCAATTCAATGAATAGGTTAGGTACCTATTCGAAATATTCGTGAATATTATACTTTTATATTTTTTGGATTTATTCGTGTCTATATAGAGAACCACGAGTCAGTCAGTGATTATCTTAAATCATAGGTATACCTACATGATATAATATAACCAAAAGTGATTATATTCAGTATACACTCTAGAGATGAAACATGTATTGAGTTAGCAATGTGACCATGAATAGGTGGTTAAATCCGAAAAAGAGAAAATAATTTATGGTTTTACCAATAGTTTATAATGACTAATAAGAATAACCTGTTGCACTAAATTGTGTTTTTCAATATAAAACGATACGTAATGCTAGAAAATTATAATCCTTAAGTATTATGTTACAATATTGTTATTCTTAATCAAAGTAGTATTTTCAATAAGAAATTGAGAAATCAACCATTATGTTGATTAAAGTTTAAAGTATTATAAATTATAATATTTTCTGGTAAAATTATTTTCAACTTGCTTTTAAAGATTATAGAATATGATCAGCAGTAAATATTTGTGCGTATATTATATTAATACGCACAACTATCATATTATGCCCTTGTTTAACATAATATTATAATTAATAGAATATTATATTTAATATATATTATATAGCTATTATTGTAATAATAATAATAATAATATTTTTTAATAATAATTATTATAATTATAACAAAAGACTTTGGTCTTTAATTTTAATGGCATCAAGCCTTTTGATGTTTAATTTATTTTTTATTTTTTATTTAACTTTCTATTGGTTATATTATAAATAATTATCCATTTATTAAATCAATATTTGTTTGTACGAAAATCAAATTATTTGTCTTTTTGCAGCAAGTTTATACTAAATCTATTATAACAATAAATAATTTGATCAATTAGTCCCCAATAATTATAAGTATAATATATATATATATATATAAGTACATATCAGCTTACTTAATATGTTTTTATTTGTGACGAATTAATTTAATAAACGTACAATTATGAAAAAAGTATTATGTTAAATTATTAAAAAGTAATCATTTATATTTTATACTATTGCAGTATATTATATACTTTTAATCAATGACACAGCAAGTAGTTTGTATTATCTTTAATTTCTCCGTTCAAATGTGATTAGAAATTTAACGACAACAATCATTATTAAAGAATTATCAACAAGTTAGAAATCAGTGTTTTAATTTTGAAATAGTTTTGTATAATTTGACGATGAGACTAAAAATTGCCCCTATAATTTTCGAACGTTTTTAAAGATTTACGTAAAATGCGAAATAACTAGGTACATAAGTATTTTTTATTTTTTTTGTGATAACGGGCTTTGGACAGGTTTACGTACCAAAATATTAAAAAATACCATAGAAAAAAAAGCAACTATTGCACCAGTCATCATATATTCTATGTATAGTCATACATGATTGCACACAATTTCTTTATGTTACCTACTATAATAATATGACGAAAAAAAAATAAAACATCGAGACTGCACCAAAAAAAACATAATAATAATAATAAAAACTTTATATAGGTACTTACTACTTATATGTGCCGTAATTATGATACAGTGTATAGGTACATTCTTTTGGCTTATTATTTGGTTTGGAAATAATAAAATTCTTTAAGCCACAAACCAAAAACAACGGTGAAATCAAATATAGCGGTCGACGATAAAAAAAATGCATAACTTATACAGTTTTACCGTATTATTATTATTATACATTCAATATTATTCAAATAAAGAGTTTTTTTAATTACACTCAATTAAATTATTTATTTGTTTATGTTTAGAAAATAATATTTATGTATCTACATAAGTAGGCACTAATTATAGTAATTAATGCGAAAAATGGAAATTAGGCATCTCATATAAATTTACATTTTTGATTGTTCCAACAGAAAAACGTTTATAGTTTTTACTTTCATAGATTTTTCAGTCCGATTATAATATAGGACACAATAGAATTTACGCACGTGTGAAATATAATATTAATTATCATAATTTATTTAATATTTTGATTTTTCAGACAAACTATGTCCTTGCAGATGCCGGTGACGGAAGACACGCCTCCCGACATGCTGTCTGGGGCAATGGATCTGAACGTGATTCTGCCTAACGGTTCCGTGATCAAGATGAGTGTCGAGAGAAGGTCAGTATCTATTGAGATTTATAATATAGCATAATACTGTTATATTCTGTAAATATTATTCAGAAATTAGAAATGAAAGTCCGTAATTTTCTAACATATGTGTATATCCTGCAGCGTTTTGCATCATAAATTCGATTTGTAATAAACTCCACTATAACGTGAGGACCACGTTGGAGTTACACATTTGTAATATATATAAAAAAACATGATTTCTTCTCAAAAATGTTCAATTTTATAATAATTTAATGAATAGTTTAGATAAGGTTTAAATTAAATATTTATTATCTAATTTATAATTTATCATTTGTCGTCATATTTATTATTAGATTAAATAATTTATTATATTATACCTTTTTATATATTTCACAAATATATTAAGAGATTATTGTATCACCATAATACATGATTTAAAATTCCGTTAAATATATGTTCTTATTCAATTTAAATACATATCACAACTAAATGCAAATAAATCCATATAAGGTACTTAAATACTTAATTGTATAAAATTAATCATTTTTTGAGTCATAGGTTTTATATTATTTTAACAATTATTCCCATTATTTTACCCATGATGAAAATTATATAGTATATCTTATACACTATTATTATATGGTTGTATGTCTATGAGTATAGTTTGACAATGCCTAAATTATTGTTTTTTATTCTTATATCAATACGAGTGCTTTAATAACAAATTTCCGACATATTTATTTATCGATTTGTTTATCATAAAAAATATAATTTAAAAGTACCTAATAAATACGTATTAAATAGGTATTATATAATTCACTAATATAAGTAGGTATAATAAATGCGTTTCTAATCAGGTATAGCTGTAGCCTATTGCTAACACAATTTATAGCAAAATAGTGGTTCTTTATTATCCCGATTATTATTTATTTTCCTTTTTATAGTATAGCACGTTGTTCTATAAATTATACATAAAATCATACTGATCAATAATATTGATGGGTATAATTAATATTTATATGGTGCAAAGTGTAAAATAAATACCTTAGATCTTAGAGGTTTAGAAAAATTCATAATTGTAAATACTATAAAGTTATAAAATTATTTCTTAATACTTTCAACCATTTTTTCCAAAAAAAAAAATTATAAAAGTTAATAGTTAAAATTATAAATTATAAAAATTATAAATTTTACAATAATGGTGTTATTAATTTTAATTGATATTTTAAATTATTTATAACTAATCCTCCTAATGTACCTATGTTAAATTATTTGTAATAACTATAATTTAAAAGCTAACTGAAAGTTATATAATTGTGTGTATTTGCTATCTAATTTAAAAATATAAAAATTGTAGGAAATATAGGTATTATGTACCTATTATATTTTCATATTTATTTATCGCAATACTAAAAACTATAGCCTCGTAAAACTATTTTAAAAACCAATTTAGTTAAAACCGGTATATAAACTTACATAACTACAGCTAAGTACAATAATATAATTGCATGTGAAGTTAATTATAAATATATTATTTTAACCTACCTATAATATATCTAATAAAATGTGATAAAAGTAATAGTATGAATATTAAATTTATATTATTATAATTTTCAATGAAATCTTATTCATAATTTAATATATAGTACACTATAATTAAATCATCCAATTCAAATAATATGCAAAACAGTTAAAAATTTAGAACGAATTTCCAAACGATCGCAACAATATGTTTTATCAATATTCACAACAAATTGAAAAACACTCCTATAGCCTCAATAACAATAATGAGTGACGATTGGCCTGGAGGCTAAAATGAAGACTACTATTGTAATATAATTTTATTTATATCCATTGTCATGGCGAAAATTTTGACAGACAGTAGAGTGATAGGTATCATATTATAAATGTGTCACCGCCATCGCCAGTGGCCATGCTGGAACACAATACGGATTTATGCAGATTTTAATAGTGGGAATAGTAGGATATATGCATACATATTATAATTTGGTCGAGATCTATTGTTTCAGGTCATTGGTTTCCGTGTTGGGGATCGAATTAAAACAAAGAATAATGTATTAAGGGGGAAAACAAAATATTATAATTTACAGAAATAATTAGACATTGTTTTTTATTGTTCTTTTTTTAGCACGCCAATGATGGACTTGCTTGTACAAATCACTACATCTCATAAACTGTCACCTGGTGGTCATGCCATACATGCTATTGGGGACCGTGGAATTCTACCATATAAGCCTAGTACTCCCATAGGTGAGTATTTTAATATGGAATGATCGAAATACTATGTTATAAAAGTGTTGGGAATCACATACATTTACAATGTTATCTTATCTACATTATTTTTGTAACACGAAATTCTGTTCGCCGTGAATATCCAAAAGATCATTGTTATAGTATAATATTAATAATTGTTTCATTTCAAACAATTTGTCTGTAACATGCAAATACGATGTATAATTTATTGAATTTATTACTCGTGATTATAAACACGATTACACGAAACATTGGATGTGTACAATTTTAACAATTTTAAGTTATCTAATTTTTGAGAAACAAGACGTAAGGTAATCAAATCAAATTTAAACGTTAAAACTATATGAATAATACTGATGAATGATAATTAAAAACATATATACAATAATTGGTTATACCTACTTATAATGACGTCGTCAGAAATTATTCAGGGGAATGGTTATTAAATAAATTTAATATAATTTACTTATATAGATATATATATTCAGCTTTATGGACCTTACAAATTTATTATTCATTTGTCATTACCTCAACAAATTATGTACCTACTACCTAACAAATCTTTATTGTATAAGTGGTTTTAAAGAATATAATTTACAGTGTGACTTATTTTTTTAAGTTAAAATTTATTATACTCTTAATTATTATTAACATTAAAAATAAAATGGTTATTTATACTTTAATATTAAATACAATTATTAAATTATGCATACTCAAATTATCACTTTTCATGGTAATATCATAGTTTCATCTATTATGTAGTAATATCATATAGCTTATATAGGTTAGGATTAATATATTATATTAAATACTAGGTATATTATTAATCTTAATTTCGTAAGTTTTTTAATATTAAATGTTTCATTTTTATTTTTAGATTCTGAGCGAAACGATTGGTCTATTGGTATAACAATGATGTTTTTTTTTATGTCTGAAGACACTTTTTCGGGTAGAAATAATGATCCGATAACCACAAATAGGGTATGCTTTCGATAGAAAATTGCATTTAGTTGGTACTTTATTTAACTCATTTTTTTAATTTCTCAAAAATATTTCCTTGAGAGAAGAAAAAGTACCAAAAAATAGCGGAAAATCAGAAAAATTACGGTTTCTGTTATTTTATGACTAATTTATATTATACATGTCGTAAAATGCCACGTGTCACATCTATGTCATGTGGTATTATTACTCATTGTGAATGGGTCTATTTTAGAAGTAACATCTTAATTTTCAATAACCAATTCAATACATTTTATTTTCTTAATTTAAAATTGTATTTGTTGGCTTTTTTATACTATCCATTTTAAAATATATTTATAATTATTATAAATAAAAACAACATTTGAATAAATATATTAGAAATCAAAATCACCACACATAGGATATAAAGCATAATATTATAGAATATAGACCACAGTTTTCTGCTCTATCTAATCGTAGTATAGGAGATAGGACATAAGAAATAAATTGTTTTCATTTATTGGAAAAATTATATTTATGATATCATTTTCAATATTATGATAAATAAATAATGCATAAATAGTTGTAGCTGAAAGATCGATAATAATTCCTTGAAAAATATTGATAATAGATAAATGATAATCATAAATAAATAATAATTTTACATTCCACGATATAATAGATTAAATAATATTTTTAAAATGACGTCAGAAATATGACTTATCCAATAAATGAAAAAAATTCCTATAAATCGACATCTTAATTAAATTAGGAGGTGAATACATAAACATTTTCATAAAAACATATCTTTAAACTGGTTATCTTAAAAAATAAAAAGTTATGTTTATTTTATTTGTTTACTAGAAATTAAAAAATAAAAAATAAATAAAGGTAATATAGCCCATTTCCTTAATAGTAATTTTATTAAACTACATTTAAAGATCTTTTTTCTCGGAAATATTATGATTAGTACTTATATCTAGGATACTCTGTATAAGTATTTAAAATAATTATATTTTGTTTTGTTTTTGTTTATTAAATGTACTCTGACTTTTAAACATTAAGTTAAATTAAAGTTTTTTTTTCACAAATGTAACAGCTATAACTTAGAATTGTAATACAACCTTAACCTATAGAATAATTTAATTTAATTAAAATACAATACCTATTTCTACTTAATTATCTAATTTATATAATAATCATTGAAAAATCAAAATTACTCAATCTCTCGACATTTAATAAAATATGATATGTAATTAAATATACGTCAATACTACAGGAAAAGTGCAATAAATGCGTTTTATTAAATACTATATTAAATATAATATATGCAACCTTTGGCACCTTTTAATGGTATTCGCCCCCTCTCTTTTGTAGGTGCCCTAGATACATGGACAGTGAACATTGTTCCTAAAAACCAAAGTAAAAATGGAAGATATCAAAGCCAGTCTATTATCAAATGCATAACTAAGCCGTTCGAACAAACATTCCGTCTCCAGGTATAGAATTAATTTATTTTTATTTTGAAATTTCGCATATTTAAAATAAAATTTAATATAATTTAAATATTTTATTTTAGGTATATTTACCAAGAAATCAACTTTATGTAGCTCGAATTAGTCCAAAAACGCAATTAAATAAAATTCTTAAACAAGTGTGTATGGAGAAAAATCTTGACCCAGCCAAGTATACTTTAAGAAAACCAGGTAAATGACAATTTGTATTTTGTATATTATTTATAATCGTAATGAAATTTGTATAACAAATATTTTTTTTAAAAGTATAGACCTTCATTCCAACAATAATGTTATAGTTCTTAATATAAGATAATTACCTATAAGTATGTCTACTTATAATTTATTATTAAAATATTATTTAAAGTTTTAAATAGGTATAGTTACTTAAAAGTTCAATTAATGTTTAAAATAACTAATAAAATTAGACACAGCAATTACGTCATTATATGACGAAATTGTGATTATCGATTTATGGTTTATTTTGATATGAAATTTTTGCAACGAAATTTAGTGATAGCGAAAATTATGTAGGTAATAGGTATTCATATAAACAAACATTAGTTAAACAGATGCAACTTTAAAAAAAAATCATTAATTTTAATTTAATATATATACCTACTATACCTACCATGTTATAGTATTACACACTTATCATTAACAATCAAAGTATTAAAAAACATCATAGTTATATTAATCAATAATTTTTTTTTTCTTTATTATCATGATTATAAATTGAGTAATTTATGATATTAAATTTAAGATGAAAATTATGAAATACATAATTATTATTTTAAATCAATATAAATATAATATTATTTAAAGCTTTCTATTGTTTGAGTGTATATTTTTTTTTTGTACTATAATTTTTTTTAAATCTATAATTTATATTAAAGGCATTGGTCATTTGATTGATGCGCCTGTGTAAAATATAAATACAATTATTTTTTTTTTACCTTCATATATCACATTAGTTAACGTAGAAAATTTTCAAATACAACATCTACTAAATTAATCATAGAGTATTATACTAATATATTTAATCATCAATATGATTTTCTTTCTATTTTTAACCCTATAATTGATCATTTTATAAATGTAATTAATAATGACCACAACGCCTTACCGTGAAACTGTTTTAATAACCGATTGTTATATTATAAACAATATACCGTGTACATACACTGTGTATATATAAAGAGGTAAATTTTTAAATTAAGAGAAAAATAACTTTTCAAATAAAATAAATACTTATCAGAATATTAAGGTACATTAATATTATATAATATATATTAGAATCAATATATTAAGATTATATACTTGTATTATTTTACTTATAATATGTTATTATATATTTTATAATATTAACGGTCTTTATTTTATTAAATATAAATAATTTATTCCACGTGTGGTCTGTGATCTATCTCGTGTACGGTAAAGTTATTTAATGTATTCCCCCTTTGTTCTCTAAACACCTGTGTCTACATTATAATATCACTTTGTTAAAAGTTCTATTCGACATATTTTATACAATTATTATTTTTTACTTACATTCGCACCCAATTCCACGCGTGCTACAAGTACCTACATTTTGTTACATTTTGTTATCTTATCTAACAGAGTATAAACTCGTAAATTTTTTTACAACATAGGCGAAGTTTTTAACAACGCGTATAATGTCATGAATAGAAACTACAATTCATACTATTTTTTTAGATAAATTGAATGAACCATTGGATTTAAGTAAAACATTAGTCGAGTATAAACTACAGCAATTGTCTCTGGTGTTAAATACTAATCGGACTCTCATCGGTGGCCTATCTTCAGAAGACATCATGTCCCGGACACCTAAACAATTTTCGGTAACGTAACAACATATTATTTTAAAATTACTCACTAAATACACATTATTAATATTTATTCACTTTTTTAATAAAATGTTCATTAAATTAAACTTTAAAATATAATTAATTATACAATAGAGTTATGTAGAGAGGTGATAAAAATTTCATTGTACAAAAACGATATTAAGTATAGATATAACAATTTTCAGCGCTATATATAATATACATATTATATTTATAATTTAGATCCATAATTTCTCACAATATTCTGATCATAATGTCGTATATTTTTACTTCGCCCCAAATGAATTTGTTATATACATATAGCCATATGTACTATACCTATTTGATTGGATTTTAAATTATAATTTATCCTCATGAACGTGTTTACAGTGTGATGATAGTTTGAGCAGTGGTAGTTTGGGTGGTAGAAGCTTGAGTCCGACCAGATCGGATGAATCGTCAGATACGCCACGTCGGCCATTGATGGTCAAAGTATTACCGTCTCGTCCAGTACGGAAAAGAAGGCTAGCACCAAAACCGCCTTTGGTAGGAAAACTAAAATTAAATTCTAACTGTATAGTAGGTATATTATATTTACGATGATAACAATTTCAGCAACAACAAAATCCTCCGGAACAAACATTAATTTCACATTCGCGGAACAGTTCTGATAGTAGTGGATATCACGAATCGTCGGTTCTCAGTGATGCTTTAGATTGCCGGTAAAACAATAATTATAAATTTATAAATTAAAAAGTACACAATATATATAATAATCGACGTTTTCTTTTTGTGGACAGTGTTGGAATGACAAAACCGGGAAAATATTCACCGACCAAAATGTCTGGTCCAAGCATGTCACGCTCAATGACCAATCTTCAAGTTTGCGGACAAAATCCAAATCAATTCTCCAAAATACCTTTTATGTCCGACAACATAGGTCAGTCAAAACATTCTGTATCTACTACGTCGCTAATATCCATTCAGAGTGAGTACAAAATAATTTATTACTATTATAATAAATCTTAATTCGCTGCACATAAAAAGTTATATTATAAAATAATATAACTTTGTTATTTATATTTAATATATATCCACGAAAATTCATGAACATAAGTAATACATATATTTGCATTCATGTAGGTCGTAAAAAGAAAGCTGCACCTCCTCCGCCAGTATCTAATAAACCAAAATTAGTACCACCGCAAGAAGAATCTGAAAACGAACAAGAACCACAACGAAAATCGCAAACGCTTCCAGTTATCACCAAAATGTATATGACAGACGTGCAAGAAAAATCAAAAACTGTTTCCAGAATAGAACTGAATAATAACGTAGTAGAACCTAACCTATCCCCAGCATCATCCTCGTTGTCATCACTTAGTCGATCAGATGTAGATAGAGGTATGTTACCTAAAAAACAAACGGTCCTAAAATATTCTAAAATGCCCTTAAGCTTTCTATCTAGTGAACCAGCTCATAAATATAAATCTGCCATAACTCACAATAACTTAAATGATATAGATAGTAACATAACTTTTAGTAATCAATATAAAACTGAGTCTTGGAATAAATTCTTACAACATCTAAATGATATTTTAGCTTGTAAAAATGAAGAATATGTTTAAAACATTTAACATTTGAATAATATAATGTATATATTATTTTTGTACACAATTATAAATCCTAGCTTGCTTTGCTTAACTGTATATAATAAATTTAAATCCTATCTAGATTTGATTGAACCCACATCTCCCACATCCTCAACTCTAGTAGGTTGTAAATACGTTTCAAAATACGGAGTGAAATCAAAAAGACTCGCACCTAAACCACCTGTGCGATCTTCAACGATCAACGGACCAGAGACTGGACACCACCATGATGATTTGATCATAGTACCTCGATTATGTTCAGGTGCTTCACTAAACTTCTTCTTTCATTTTTCTATGCTTTTTATGCTCTTTTAAATTATGGTGTCGGGAAAATATAAATATAAAAAATTGGATAACTAATCGATATGGGATAATATAGGTTCCACTGCAGACGAAGACGAGTTGCGTATGGACGATGAAGAGATCGATCGTATTTTCGGAGACGCGACTAGTGGTTATGACACACCGTCAATCATTACTATAAAAGAAAACAACACAGACGTATCTGATATTGATTGGGAATACAAATTACCTGATCCACCGTCAGCATTTAGGGATAATGACCATTCACCTACAATGACGATGTTTGATACAGTGACCATCGGTAATCTTAAGGATGTGGTACTTCATGAAGAATCTACTGTTAATCCAATCGAAGTGAAAGAAGACAGTATCACAATAGACGAATCTGTAAAAAAAATAATTGGAGACGAATACCATAGTTTCCCTCAAGATTCAGGTGTTGGTTCCGACGATTCATCATTGCCATCGAGCTGTGAAGAGAAATTGCACGCAGACGAAAAACCTGTTAAAATTGTTGAACCCAAAGAATCTAAACTAAACAATTTTAAAATCGTCACTTACGATGAAGATTGTTCTAGACCCACAGAGATATTCTGTGATGAATCGGTTAAAACATGGAAAACTACACAGATAGCTCGAGAATCAAATCCTGCATATAAATCGCAAATATTAAATTCAATTAATAGACATAAATCGTTCAGTATGGATAGAACTAATCATGCCATTACAGTCAAACGGAGTACTTCACATATAAGTCTCTTGAGTGGCAATATTAAACCATCGAATAGGTTATCTAAACACTATATTGGACGAACATACTCTTCCGAACGACTTGATAGCGTTGGGTCTCTAGTAAAAAGATCATTTAGTGTAGATGACATAACGGAAGGTTAGTTTTCAATCAATTTATTTAATATGTTTATCTAAATTTAAAATATGATTGTTTTTATTGTAGATGCGCGTGAAAATAGCCAAGACGAATATGTGAAAGAAACAGTACCAAAAAAAAATGAGCCTATATTAGAACAAACTTCTCCTTTACATTCTCTACAGGTAGTTTTTTTAATCCAATTATTTATATCAAAGTTAATAATTATAATATTAATTTAAATTTATAATATTTGGTATTTTTAATTTCATAATTGTAAAAATTAAATAATTGAACTTAAGTAGAACATTGTAATATTTGCCAATAATAAAAAAATTAGAGCAATAAAAAATGAAAAAAAAATTATCCGATCTACCATAAAAATGCTCTATAATGTTAAATTTCTAAGCTAGAATAAATACCCAATAAATTTTCTCCAACCTATCGCTCCGTAAATCAGGGTCGTATTTATGTAGGACTGAATGAGCTCCAGCTTCCCTCCGAAATGTCTGTACATTTTTCAAAATTAACATGTGTTAATCGTTTATATGACAATGTTTACATGACATACGGTATAAACTATAACCCATAGCCATTGGATAGATTATAGGTAATCATTAATTTGGTATGTGTTTATATCGTTGGTACTTGATAGAATAGTTCAGTTAGGCTAAATATAACACTATAACTTATGGATTTCTAAATGAATCACAGTAGACATCACATATCGTAGAATCACATCATCGAGATCTTCCACCACCATCATAAAATCAAAAAAAAAGATAAAAATTACTGTAGGCTCTTTAATTATCTAATGATGATTAAAGGGTGGCAAAATGTATTTCGCCTTTAAGCGGCAGTATAAGTAAATACGACACTGATTAGCTAAAAGGCGTCTACAACTCATTATTTAGTACAGACATTTCAATGATAGAATTTTGTGATACATTAAATATCAATTGTTTGTTTTAACTGAATGAAGATGATTATACATTTTCATCAGCCCTCCACCTTAAAAAACTGTAAATACACGCCTGTGGTAGTTAGGTAGTATGATATACACAATATCACTATGAGTCTTCAATAATTCACTTAAAAAATATATTTAACTCAAATTATTCCAAATAATTTTGCAGATTTTAAAAACTATTTTACCACAAATTGAAGATTACAAACCCAAAGACAACAGCGAAAATACATGTTTAAGGTAAAAATAACTATTAGTATCTACTTATACTTTTTATATTATTATAACGAATATAATAATTTTAATAATATTATTTTATAGTTACAATGAAGTTTCTAGTACACCAAATATTACTACATCGATTCCCGAGGAAACAAAATTAGAATTAAGCAGCCGAAGTCAGCTTAATAAAGAAGACAACTTATCCAAAACATATTTAACTGAACGAAAAATAGAAATAAATGATTCGTGTTCACTGACGTCTACTGGGAAACCTAAGTACCTGCAAGATATGATTTGTCGACGAAAATCTACAACAACAGGATCATCTATTGCGAGCCATTATGTACAACCTGAAAATGGACATCTCGAGGAATATGCTTGTCACAAATTAGAAACATTAGATGTACAACGAGAACCGTTGTGGGATAATAGACCGGCAGTTCAAATAACGTCCAACAAAGATACAGAGGAAAAATTGAAAAAATACTCGTATGCCGGTCCCCCGAAAATTAGTCTGTCTACATGGAACGAACGTCCCAAGAGACAAGTGAGCATTAAAACCGACAGAGATTACGTCATCGGCATCAGACAAAGGTTGCAACAGAAGTCAGATACGGTATCAAACCCGAAAGATCCGGATATGAAGACCGTGTCCAGAGTTCCTATCGTGAAATCAGTAGAACTGAAAAAACCGTACGCTGAACAATTGCTGCAGACCTCTAATCCGGTACTGACTCTGTCCGAAGTGATCAAAGCCCAAGCCAAACTCAGCAACGGTTATAGTTATCATGACAATAAAATTGTGCCGGCGACCATCGACACAAAATCATCATTGTTGAAAAAAGAATGCGACAACTGCTCGTACACTTTTGGTAAACTGATGACGCGGCCTCGGAAACCCAGAGAAATATCCACGAACGTAGACCCAAGGGAAAGTCTTCTCGAGTCTATTAGATCTTTTGGTGGTAGAGACAATTTGCGGAAAATCAGAGCATAATGAACTTATCAAGATACTTGAACAAGACTAATCACACCAACATTAACAAATTTTTGTATATTGACACGTCAAAACATATAATTATGATAACATTATGTTATATAACAATATAGACTCTGTAGTTTCACATTGTTAGAACCAGAGTTGTAAAATAAAACGTCATACTTAAATTATTAACATCACTGCGATAAATAGTTATCATCATATTTACACTATTGACGATTAGTTTACATAATTCGGTAAATGCAATGACACTCTAATATGCTCAACCATTATACTGTTGTCATTTGATTTAAAAAAGTTACAAAAAAACATTTATACATTATACTCTGTTACCAATTTGTATTTAACATTTTGCAACTTTTCTTTTTATCTTTAATACGTATACAATCGCCCAAATTTAAATTGAATAACCATCAAAACTCTTAGTTTACGATCAGATCTGTTTTCTGTTAATCGATTGTATTTGAAATGCTGATTAAACACCTAAATTTTTTAAAAATTATCGACTCGATTACAATATTGAAGTTACATATAGAACCAAATATTTTTATGACAATTTTTACTTTCATTACACATTTGCTCAACATTTCTAAACTTTTAGATATTGTTTATAACTACATATTTTGATGTTGTTTTCGTTATAAAATGCTAGGTTTTAAATAATTTATGTTATGTTATCAGTTCACATCCTTTTTCATTATAATACTCATTTAATAAGATTATTGTTGTTATGACTTTTAAGGGCCAATCAAATAGTGCTCATTGTTATTTATCTTATATTTAGTTTTAGTAATTATTTTTTCTTATACAAATAAAATAGGGACTACCTATTTATTTAACATAATAAACTATAAAACATTATTTATACTGATATACTAATACAAATTATTGGAATTAATTAATTAAAGGGAAATTGTTTAAACACCCAAAGTTTATAGACTAAATATTATGTAAATTTAAATTATTTTATATTTAAATGTTTGTGTTATGTAAATAAAATAATGTATACTGTTGTTTAATATTATTGTTATTCATGCATTCTATATTTCATATTCTATATGAATAAAACATATTATGATACAAAATTTAATTTTTTAAACATATAAATAATTTTGACAAATATTAGAATGGAATTATTACAAATAATTATCAAAAGAGCAATTTAAAGTAATTTAAATTTCAAATATTAAAAATAATACAAAGTAGAGGTTATACTAAAAATATTATTTCTATCAGTACAATTAGATATAAAACTAATATTTTCAATTTTAAAAGATTTGTATTTAATTGAAATTTTATTTATCCATATTTATATAACACAAAAAAATACTAGATAGTAAAATAATCATTACTTAGTGTAAAGAAAAAAGTATATAGCTATTAAATAAATTACAATTGTATAAAATTAAGTAAAGACATTTTTTAAAGGAAAACATATTTGGCATTAAACGACTTTAATAAAAATAATTATTTAATTTGTACAATGCACATAATATTAAACATACTATTATATTAAGTTTACAGTTATTAATGATTACTTTTTGGCAAATTTTGTTAGACTACACCATTTAAAAATAATTTTGTAAACTATTATACAGATTTCTTAAATTTCTCCTTTTAACGCAGCATTTAACTCTCCGCCTTCCTTCAATTCTTTAATTATATCTAAACCACCAATCAATGATCCTTTTGCATAAACTTGTGGATATGTTGGCCAATCAGAATAAACTTTTAAACCTTGTCGAACATCTTCATCAGACAAAATGTCAAATGTTTCATAATCAATACTGTTGGATATAAATTTTAGTTAATAATAACTTAAACTATACTTATCTACCTTACTTACCCAGTTTGGTTTAGTATTTGAATCAATTGATTGCTAAATCCACAGCGAGCAACTTGTTTGTTACCTTTCATAAAGACCATCACATCAGCTTTATTAATAAGTAATTTAAGCCTAAAATAAATATAACATTATAGTACAAAAACCCTACACCATTAATTTCAATTATAAAAATTTAATAATAATAATAATACAAATTAACAGATTAAAGTTAATGAAATTTAATCACAGAATTTTAAATGTGTATATATATATATATCAATTAAAAATTAGTAAACCAAGTAAAAGTAATATTTCAATTATTTTTTTATAAAATATTACATTAAAAAAAAAAAACATATTTATTCATTATTTTCTTTATACACATTTTTATTTTTCTAACAAAATATAATCTGATTACAAAAACAATATGTGACATTGGCAAATAATTTATATGCAAATTTATACTTGTTATAAAAAAAAATGAAATTTAATTTTTACCAAACTGATATCTAAAATGATTATACAATTCTGACTAAAAGACTTAACAATAAAATTGTACTTATTGAGATAAATTTACAAAGTCCAAACACAAAAAAAATTGAAATTGAATGAGTTTATCTGTATGTCAATACAAAATACAAAATTGTATAACTTTTTAGTTATGAACTCGTATTGTAATATTGAAAAACTATATTGACTTTCATGGTTGTATTTATATTTTTCTACTACTAAAATATTTATTTATTTATGAAATAATTATACAAAAAAGTATGATAAAAGGAAAATAATCATAAAAGTATTACGCTAAAAAAAAATTATAGTATAATTTCCTATAAAAAGTATATTTCTACATTATGTTGAATCTAATAAATATAAAAATACCATATTCTATTATAATAAAAAATTATTTAATTTCTTAAATTGTGTAATTAATTTTTACCTGTCATTGAGATTAGCTTTATTGTTTTTCAGTTTTAATAAATCATTTAGCTCACCACTTTCCTTCAATTCTTTCACAATGTCTAATCCACCAATTAATTCACCATTGATATAAAGCTAAATGTAACATAATTTTTTAAAATAGGGAATTATCAAACATTTATTGATCCAATCATAATATTATGTAATAGATGAACCAAAATCAATAAACTTACCTGTGGATAAGTAGGCCAATTTGAATAGATTTTTAATTTTTCTCTGACAACTTGATCTTCTAGTATATCAAATGTACTAAATTCAGCACCAATTTCTTTTAGTAAACTTATAATCGCTGTACTAAACTTACATTTTGGCTGAGACTTTGATCCTTTCATAAAAAGCATAACTGGTGCTGACATTATCAATGACTTCAGTCTTAAATTTATATCATCTGCCTGCTGTTCTTTTTGGACATTCTTAGTTGCCTAAACATATTATAAAAATACAGTAAGGGCTTCAGTGTCAATTTTATGAACATTTTAAAATACCAAAGCTTTAATTTTATTATTTAGCTGTATTGGATCAGCACCATCCAGTTCATCAACTTGAATACCATTACGAAAAAGAATAAATTTTGGTACAGCTGATACATTATACTTTAACGATATCTCAGCTAAATCTTCAGCTAAACATTTAGCAATTTTAATATTCTAAAATATTTAAAAACAATTTTATTATTTCATTCTCATAAATAGTATCAACACTATATTTATACCTGAAATTCACTTTCTGAAGCCAATTCACTAAGAATGTTATTCATGTGCTGACACGGTTCTGACCAATCAGCGTAAAAGTGTATGACTGACAATCCACTGGACCTGAAAACAAGAAAATAAAAACTACATTTATGATCATTATTTAAAAATTAAGAAAGACAAATACTGTCATGTAATTAACACATTATATTATAAATAATATACACACTTTAAAGCGTCAAATTCAGTCTCTGAAGTAATAGTAGTAACCATGTTGTATTATTTAAGTAATTATTGACAAAATCACTTAGGATAAATTAAAATATGGTTCTATGTATAAAACTATTTAAAAATTAATAAAATTCAGTTTTTTTATTTTTTATGTTATAAATGAAAAATATTAAATCAGTCAACGAGTCACACTCAATTCCCAAACACTTTAAAGTTGAAAACTTAAAACTGATTTCCACTTTCCTAGTATTCTACCTTATAGGATATTGTATTTTTTTTTTCATTCATGTTATCATTCATATCAAAATAAATTATGCCAATTTCGCCAATATCAAGGAGGTTAATAAAAGTCTAATCTAATAATCTTTGATAATCTGAAGTTAACACCACGATATTTAAATCGTTAACACTGAGCTGAAAAATCGTGGTAATCTGACTATTACTTCTTCCTGAAAAAATGTTTTCAGACTTTTAAAAACAGAAAATAATTCATTTTAATTAATTTTATTAATAATATTCAATTTTACTAAAGATTATAACTTTAGAAGCTTATGAAAAAATTAACTATCGATTTTCAAAATTTATTAAGTAGTCTATATTTAGGCTTCTATACAATTTTCAAACCGATAAACCTAAAATTACAGGTAATATTAAACATTTTTGGATAAATATTAAATTTCAAAGTTCTATATTTAACAGAAAATCAACCAATCTGTTCCAAAAATAACTAAAAAAATTCAATTCCCTTTGTTTAAAAAGTTAACATGAAATATATAAAATCAAAATAAGGGAAACCGACAAACAGTAATTTTGTCAATTTTCCGTCATTTTTCAATAGTTTTTCTTCTCCCATGGAAATACTTGAGAAATT
This sequence comes from Eriosoma lanigerum, assembly GCA_013282895.1. Classification (NCBI taxonomy): domain Eukaryota; kingdom Metazoa; phylum Arthropoda; class Insecta; order Hemiptera; family Aphididae; genus Eriosoma; species Eriosoma lanigerum. The sequence goes on from CM023359.1 coordinate 49,610,117, forward strand.
AGAATATAAGCCAAATAAAGTACCAACTATATGCAATTTTCTACGGAAAGCATAACCTGTTCGTAGTTATCGGACCATTATTTCTACCCAAAAAAATGTTTATACATAAAAAAAATATATTTTTCTTATGAGTCAGGTTAGGTTTCTACCCGAAATCGTGGTATTTCGTTTGCTCAAATTCTAAAAATAATTTTAAAGCATATATTTAAAATTAAATTATGACAAAAAATAGTAAATCTGTTTATATCAGGCAAAGCGCCCCCAGGCCACTTTAGGGTAAAAATGATGGCACGCCCTATAGTGGGGTGGGATGAGGCCGCACCGGGCCCCGTCCACAGACTATTTAACGACAATAAAATCGCGAAAATCAAAAATTAAAAGAAAACATAATAAATAAAAATAAAATTTGCATTTGAATTTTTAATATGAATATGAAATTTGTTTATACGAAACCCGAAAATTCTGCACTGGACCACAAAGAGTGTAGGACACTGACCGGCACTGACTGTAGCACTCTCAAGTTTTATACAGAATGTGCGCCTGTGTGAGGGAAGCATTACTGTATGTACATATAATATATAAAGGTAGGAATAATAATAATTAAAAAATATAGAGAGATGGCATCTCCTTCATTTCGAACACTGGTTAGCATTTAAAAACTCAACGACAAGTAGATTTTACTGAATAATACTTAAAAACTGCAAAAAATAATCACAAGTTTCATATTATATTTCTAACAGTTAAAGAATTAACCTATTATTTGCCTATTATTCAGTTAGGCATATAATAAATAACCGAAAAACCGTCGTTACTCATTGAGTAATTATAAATAATTTATGGTCATACCTAACATTAAAATACTAAATATTTTTTATGCATATTAGAAGAAGAAGACTTAATAGTATAATTCAAACAAAGGTTTTTGTAAATCTATCTTTAATTTCATATAATGAAATGTTCTACCATAACCATATCTATTTTCTCTATAAATCATACTTCTTATTTAAAAAGTTACCTATAATATACTATTATAAGTTTAAGTAATATATATTATAATAAATTTCAATTTCCGCCCTTAACTCAAAACTACACATGTTATTATTTCTTTTATGTGTTTTAATAATTATCCCTGCCGGTCACTACTCTGGATTATTCTAGCCCCCTAAAAATGTATCCAATTGTCAACCAATATGGGTTAATAAAGTATTTTCAGAAAAAACTATAATTACTAATTATTATAAATTATGATTCATTCTAGTTTATTGCTTTTTTTTTAATTGTTTACATTTTAAGTAATTAATGTAGAATATGGTTATAAAACTAACTCACAAAACAAATTTTTTACATCATAATATACTAATTATTAATAAAATTTAAAGTTTTAACAAAAATATTAATAAATTAAAAACTAAAATAACTATATTACAAATATAATTTAATTAACAGAGTAAAAATTTCACTTTGATATAATATATGAGATACAAATGAACGTTTTCACTCCAATAGTCATTAAAATTATTTTTAAATATATAAATGTATTCAAAAATATATTGAACATATTTGTTTTTAATTTTTTAGTTATAATGTCAGCCTTTTATAACAAATAATATAATATTAATATATCTACACCGTACATACTTATATTTAAATAATCACATATTCACATTTATGTAGAATAACCACACTTGACTAGAAAATTTATAGCTTTTTAAAAATAGAAAGTATTAATTTTTTATTTTCCATTTGACTGTGTTGAATGTCAACTAACATATTTTTTAATTGTTCATATTTGTGTGCATCTGTGGCTTCTTTTTTTTTCATATAACTAAGGAACCATTCTGGTGGTTGATCTGACTTACTTACATCCTGTGTTGGTGTAAGTGAACGAGCACTTTCATTTCCAATAATATTCATCACATTTTGTATTCCACTAAAATATGGCCAATGTGTCTTAGGCTTCTTACTCATACCAGAAAGTCTACGGTTATATGCTCTCACTAAACTGTTCCATTTAATCTCTAAATCCTGTTCAGTCAGCAAAACAATACCAAGACGACGAAATTTCTTCAAAACTACAGTCCATATTGAATTTGGTTTACGAATCCATTTTTTCACATCATTTTCTGCATCGGAGCGTAAAAGTATTAATTTACGTATAAGTTCTGGATGCCATTTTACTCCTGCTTTAGTATCTACAACACTTTCATCACTAGCATCAGAGTCTCCATCCATTTCCATACTAAAATTAATATATTATATGTAATTAATGTACATCAATAATACCATTATACAAAATTATTTGATTTTAAAAATGTATAGTTTCATACTCACTTGACATCAATTTTGTAATTATTCAATATTTCTCGCACTTCAGATTGTTTCCATACACCCTGCATAAAAACAGGAACCAGTTCTTCACCAGGACGTGGATGGTGGACATCTGGAATTTCTATAGTGCCTCCTAACATTTGATCCATAATGGCAAAATAAGGCCATTTTACATCTTGAGGTCCTTCTGCTTTTAATTTATTTAAGTTTTCTTCATATTGATCTACACATTGATTCCATAATGATTCCGCTTCATAGGATTCAATATCAGCATTTGTACCAAGATTTTTATTCATTTTAGTAGCTAAATCATACCATAAAAGATCTTTTTCATTTTCTTTGTTTGCGTGGTCAAATTGATTAGTCATTGAACGCCGTAAGGAAAATAAAAGAAGAATCATTTCTTGAGTCCATAATCGTATTTCTGTAAAATCAATAACGATATTGTTATACTCTCATTCCTATTTGTATTATTTTCATAAATATTAAAACGCATTATTTGATAAGAATGTTTTCACAATTTCCAAAAATTGGAACAATAAAAAATACATTGAGATACAAATAATAATTAAATACATTATACATATCATATTTTCTAAATTATTTATCAACTAAAAATTATACCATTATTTGCATTTGTAGTTGAAGTTAAGAAAAAATAATCCATATCATCATTTGAATCCATATTTAATATTTCACTGCCACTATAAGCAAACACATATAATTAAAATTTAAATCTTAATTACTCACAAAATAATGACTATTACTGTTGATTGAAAAAATAATAAACTTACTCTTCTGCATCAATGTTATCTATTTCAGACGTTTTATTTACATGGCCAATCATTTTGTCTACCTCAATATAGGCGTCAGGTTTTTTTAATTCATCAGTACCTCTAAGAATTTCATCCATAGCAGCAAAATGTTCCCATCGTACGCTAAAATCACCCATGTATTTAATTCTTTCGACATTTTTACGGTATGTAGCAGCTATATTTCTCCACTTGTCATCACAATCTTTAGCTGTCACTTTTACTGATGGCATGCCACTACTCATCCTTCGTGCTATTAGTTCCCACAACTTAAATTTATATTTTGAGTTGTTAAATTCTTCATTAAGACTACCACGTAACGCAATTAATAAAGATGTCATCTCAGTTGACCATTTTAGAGCTGGCACTAAAAATTATACATAAAATAAAAAACATTGAATTTTAATTTAATTTAACTACAATGTATAATTTTATTTAAACAAATTAATTACACAACAGAAACAGGTAAAAGAAAAACAAAATTTACTTACTATTACTATCCGGAATGTATGTTTCACTTAACTCATTCCATGAATTAATTTCAGTAGTATTTTGATTTACAATAACGGACTTAAGGTCAATAGAAGACTTAATATCATTATTTGTTCCACTAAAAATTAAAAAAAACTAATATAATATATTTTTAAAAAAAAAAATTATACATATAATTTTTCTAAACTCAATCAGACTAAGAACGGCACACACCACAGGGAAATTGTTTCCCTGGGCGAATTCAAATAGAACGATCGATACAACTCCAATAATAAGTCAAATAAACTTAAGTAAAAATGAATATTAATAGTTTACATGATCATTTTATAATTATATGTATTTGTGTTTTAAAAATTAAATTAAAATTACATACTCATTTAAAACAGCACAGTGAAGTTCTTCAACACCATCATCTTGTATAATAGTAGAAACTTCTAACACAATAAATGATCTGGAAGTATCTAAATTATCTGTTCTTGTAATATTTACTGGATAATTAATTATATTTTGACCATTTGATACTAACATTCTTGAGTTAATTATAGCTTTAACATAATTCATCAATACTTCTTCTACAAAATGCAAAATATTATTTATTATAGACATTTTAATTTTTATATAATAGACAATAGTAAATTTAATTAATTTTATGTATTCTGCATTAAATAAAATAAATCAATTAAAATTATACTAACCATATTTTTTTACCTTAATATGAAAACAAATTATAGTTAACATTTAATATTGTCTTAAAAATAGTACCTATTCAAATTGTTTTATTTATTTGTATTTAACAGTATTATAATACATTATTAGGAATATAACTAGTTCTGGTTTTAAATTTGTTATTATTCAAGTAAATTATATTACCTACAATTGTTGATTTTTAATACTACATTTTATGCAGAAATTGATGAACATTATAGGTACATAAATATTTAAATTGATAAAAATCTCAAATCATAATCAATTTTTGAAAATTACTCGTTTAAATTCTACAAAAAGTAATAATTTCATATATATACACATACCGTCATTTAATTTATCAACAGTTCGCTTGTCTGTTTTAAATAAAAACTGTTTATTATTAATCTTAAAGAACAATTGTTCAGAACTCATTGTATCGTTTTCACTGATATAGTCATCCATAATTAGACAGTGATCCAATAGAAAAGCTTCCCGACAATAATACAAATTAACAATAACTCTCGCCGTGTGTTTTTTTCATAGTTATTAACTTCATATTATTTAAAAAATAAAACAAAAAAATAACTTCTTTAATCCTTGAAGTTCTTCTACAAATGAAATGAATCAACCGTTCAACACAACACAACTTAATCGATGGAAGAAGGAATAACTATTTTATTATCAATGGTATTTTTGTTATCTTTACTTGTATAGTCTTTGTCCTTTAGTCCATTCATTTAATGATTTCACGTGTTTGATAAGAAAAGTGATGTTTTTAAATTTATTAAAAAATAAGTACTTCATACATTTTTAACTTAATATTTTACACAATACTGAATACACAATGAAAAATTTAAAACTACTCAAGTCGCGTTTAACATACATCGATGAATTAAAAAATGCAACATCATCTTTAATAATTAATAATGGTGAGTTTTGTTATGCGACTGACTACGCTATTTGGCGTTTAAAGTTAAATGATCAGCCACATTTAGAGGTGGACCTATCAACATCAGAAATTTATAATGATCAAGATGTTAAAATTATATCATATACATACTTGTGGAATTCACTTGTTATTATTGGTTGTTCAAATGGTGATGTAATTTTACCAGAAAATAATATTGTAGAAGTTGTATACAAGTGTGAAAATGTAGTAGTCAATATATCATGCAGCCCTGATAGTGAACGTATTATTTTATTAACTAATCAAGGTCATGTTACTTTATTGGATGAATGTTTTGAAGTCTTAAATAATTTCAATGTTAACGAGATAGCCCTTACTGAATTGGCATTGGTAAATGTTGGATGGGGTAAAAAAGAAACACAATTTCACGGATCAGAAGGTAAAAACAAAAGAGTTGTAAAGGAAATTGTTGGGGATAAAGATAATGTTGATAATTCAATAAATATTTGTTGGAGATCTGATAGTTTATTGTTTGCAATTGGATATTTTAATAAAACAACTAATTTAAGATCAATTAAAATATTCAACAAAGATGGAGTTCTACAGTACATAAGTGAACCTCTATCAGGTAGTTATATTAATTATTGTTCATATTAACAAATGTAATTTGTTAATTTATTTGTATTATTATTTAGGAGTGGGAGCTGTTTTAAGTTGGAAAACTACTAAAGAATTATTATCATTTCCTCAATCTACAAATGGAAATAGTTTTATTAGTTTTATGGAAAAAAATGGACTTAAACATGGAGAATTTATTATTCCGTCTACAATCATTGTTAGAAAAATTATCTAAAGAAAAAAATTAAATATTTTAAAAATATCACTTTCGTTTTTTGCAAATTATAGGTAAAACAGTTGCTGTGGAATCATGATGCTTCAGTATTATGTATTCAGTGTATTGATTCTAATAATAATAATAATTTATTATTTTTATCATGTACAAATTATACATGGCAAATTAAAAAATGGATGTCAGTGGAAAGTAAAGTAATAACTGCTAAATGGTTATCAGACAACAGTTTACAATTTATTACTGCCAATGGTATTTATTATATATTACATTGGGCTGAAATGCTGTGTACATCAAGTCCCGGAACTCAAGATTGGGTCGCTGTCATTGATTATTGTAAGAATATTACCTACTTACTAATTAATATTAACTCTTATATTTTTATTATTTCAGGTTCTGTTTTATTAACACCTTTCAAACAAGTTATTATACCACCTCCGATGTTTGATATAAAATTAACCTTAGAGTCTCCTGTGGACAGTGTGTTATATTTGCCTAACAATCAGAAGTAAGATTTTTTTTTAATTTATGTTACTAATAAATGTTAAATAGTATTTTATATAATAATACCTGATATTAGGTATATCATAAATTCTTATTTATGAATTATATAGATATAATATATAATCTAATTAGATTATATATTATATAGATATAATATATAATCTAATTAGATTATATAGAATTTATATGTCTGCCCATAGTTGTAACTCGTATAAATCACTTGTATTTATAGATTTCCTATTCTAAAATAAATTTTAAATATAAAAGAAAATATATGCAGGAAGGACTGAAAATATGATTATGATCATGATCGTGTTCACAGGTGGGGGTTCATGCGGTTTGAACCTACCCGCCAAAAAAACCTATAAACATTTTACAGTATAATAGTTTGTACTCCGGAAAAATGAACAATTTTTTCGAAGTAAAAAAACTTCATATTTATCCCCCCCTTCTATGTGCTTATTAAAGAATTTTATCTGAACGCCCCCCTGAGCTTCTGGTTATGATAGAGAATATAGTGACAGATCCTAAATAGTTATCAGAATATAAAATAAAAGTAGACATTTATTAATTTATGTAACAGGATGATCATAATTTCATGTTAATTGTAGGAATAACTTATATTTGAAATATTAGCTCGAATATATATAATATATTTGGTACTGTATCTAAAATTATTATAAATATTAAATACATATATAATTCTGATCACATTCTAGAATTTTAAAAAATATTTAATGTTATACATTGTAATGAAACATTTTTCATTATACACTTAATTGCAATTGAATAATTAATACAAATTACAATTAATGAAGTTAGTGTATTCTATGTTAATTATTATTGTAAGATATAAATAATGAATTGAAATTTATATGTTCAAACCAATGTGGATATAGGTATAATAGGTGATGTAGATTGTATTTCCTTGATTCAAAAATAACCGCGTATTATGTCGTGATAATGTAATAATAACTTAACCTATAAATTTATTTATACTCTTTGGAATTGGTTATATTTCGGTGTTTATGTTGATAATAAATTGCTCGTTGCACAAAATTTGATGCTGAATGCATAATAATAAAATAGGTACATAAACTGTTTTATTTTTATTATTATTAGACGTTTCGCGATTATAAAAACCGATCGGTAATTTTGTTGATTAAACGTTTCCAATTTAAAAGTAACAAACAAATTTGTTGAACATGTACGACTTAGGAGATGATGATTACGAGGAAGAAGAAGAAACTGAAGAAATCTCCAGCGAACTTTGGCAAGAAGCTTGCTGGATAGTTATTAATTCTTATTTTGACGAAAAGGGTTTAGTAAGACAACAATTAGACTCATTTGATGAATTTATTCAAATGTCTGTACAGCGTATAGTAGAAGACTCTCCTCAAATCGAATTACAAGCTGAATCCCAACATACACATGGTGAAATTGATACTCCTACCAAGTATCAAATTAAATTTGAACAAATTTACTTATCCAAACCTACACATTGGGAAAAAGATGGTTCGCCATCACCTATGATGCCCAACGAAGCTAGATTACGTAATTTAACATATTCTGCTCCATTATATGTAGATATAACAAAAACTGTACTAAAAGATGGTGAAGAACCAGTTGTTACTCAACATTCTAAATCATTTATTGGAAAAATACCTATAATGTTAAGATCAACATATTGTCTATTGTTTGGATTAAATGATCGTGATTTAACTGAGTTAAATGAATGTCCATTAGATCCGGGTGGTTATTTTATCATTAATGGATCTGAAAAAGTATTAATTGCTCAGGAAAAAATGGCTACAAATACAGTATATGTATTTAGTATGAAAGATGGAAAATATGCATTTAAAGCAGAAATCAGATCTTGTTTAGAGCATTCATCTCGCCCAACTTCTACTCTTTGGGTTAATATGATGGCTCGTGGTGGCCAAAGTATAAAAAAATCTGCTATTGGTCAAAGGATAATTGCCATATTACCGTACATTAAACAAGAAATACCCATTATGATTGTATTTCGAGCTTTAGGATTTGTAGCTGATCGTGATATATTAGAACATATAATTTATGACTTTGATGATCCAGAAATGATGGAAATGGTGAAACCATCTTTAGATGAAGCTTTTGTTATACAAGAACAAAATGTTGCATTGAATTTTATTGGTTCTCGTGGAGCAAGACCTGGAGTAACTAAAGATAAACGTATTAAATATGCTAGAGAAATTCTTCAAAAAGAAATGTTACCTCATGTGGGTGTGTCAGATTTTTGTGAAACTAAAAAAGCATATTTCTTGGGATATATGGTTCATCGTCTTCTATTAGCTTCACTTGGTAGACGTGAATTAGACGACAGAGATCATTATGGTAACAAACGTTTGGATTTGGCTGGACCTTTATTAGCGTTCTTATTTAGAGGCTTATTTAAAAATTTGATGAAAGAAGTACGTATGTATGCTCAAAAATTTATTGATCGTGGAAAAGATTTTAATTTAGATCTAGCTATTAAAACTAAACTTATAACTGATGGTTTAAGATATTCATTAGCAACAGGAAATTGGGGTGACCAAAAAAAGGCTCATCAAGCCAGAGCCGGTGTATCTCAGGTATTAAACAGACTTACATTTGCTTCAACATTATCGCATTTAAGACGTGTTAATTCTCCTATTGGGCGAGATGGTAAATTAGCTAAACCTAGACAGTTACATAATACTCTTTGGGGCATGTTATGTCCAGCTGAAACTCCAGAAGGAGCTGCTGTTGGCTTGGTAAAAAATCTTGCATTAATGGCATATATATCAGTTGGCTCCCAACCTTCACCAATTTTAGAATTTTTAGAAGAATGGAGTATGGAAAATTTGGAAGAAATTGCTCCTTCAGCTATTGTAGATGCAACTAAAATATTTGTCAATGGGTGTTGGGTTGGTATTCATCGTGATCCTGAACAATTAATGGGTACTCTCAGAAAACTTAGACGTCAAATGGATATTATCGTTAGTGAAGTTAGTATTATACGTGATATTCGTGATCGTGAAATTAGAATTTACACAGATGCTGGTCGAATTTGTCGACCATTGCTTATTGTTGAAAATGGAAAATTATTATTAAAGAAACGTCATATTGACAGTTTGAAAGAACGTGATTATAATAATTATGGATGGCAAGTACTTGTTTCTAATGGTGTTGTTGAATATATTGATACCTTAGAAGAAGAAACCACAATGATTGCCATGTCACCTGATGATTTAAGACAGGAAAAAGAATATGCATATTGTACAACTTACACACATTGTGAAATCCACCCAGCTATGATATTGGGAGTGTGTGCATCCATTATTCCATTTCCTGATCACAATCAAAGTCCTAGGAACACATATCAAAGTGCTATGGGTAAACAAGCTATGGGTGTTTATATAACCAACTATCATGTTCGTATGGACACATTAGCTCATGTACTTTATTATCCACATAAACCTCTTGTAACAACAAGGTCTATGGAATACTTACGTTTTAGAGAACTACCAGCAGGCATTAATTCTATTGTGGCCATTCTATGTTATACTGGTTATAATCAAGAAGATAGTGTGATATTGAATGCTTCTGCAGTAGAAAGAGGTTACTTCAGGTCTGTATTTTTCCGTTCTTATAAAGATTCTGAATCAAAAAGAATTGGGGATCAAGAAGAAGTGTTTGAAAAACCAAATCGACAGTCTTGTCAAGGTATGAGAAATGCCATTTATGATAAGTTAGATGATGATGGTATAATATCTCCTGGTCTTAGAGTATCTGGTGATGATGTAATTATTGGTAAAACAATGACACTGCCTGATAATGAAGATGAGCTTGAAGGGACTACTAAAAAATATTCTAAACGAGATTGTAGTACATTTTTAAGAAACAGTGAAACCGGTCTCATTGATCAAGTTTTGTTAACATTAAATTCAGAAGGTTATAAATTTTGCAAGATTCGAGTTCGTTCTGAAAGAATACCTCAAATTGGTGATAAATTTGCTTCAAGACACGGTCAAAAAGGAACATGTGGAATACAATACAGGCAAGAAGATATGCCTTTTACTTGTGAGGGCATTACACCTGATATTATTATTAATCCACATGCTATCCCTTCTCGTATGACAATTGGGCATTTAATTGAGTGTTTACAAGGAAAAGTATCTGCAAATAAAGGAGAAATTGGCGATGCTACACCATTTAATGATGCTGTTAATGTACAAAAAATTTCAACACTTTTACAAGAATATGGTTATCAATTACGTGGAAATGAAGTTATGTACAATGGCTTTTCTGGACGAAAAATAAATGCCCAAGTATTCTTAGGTCCTACTTATTATCAACGTCTCAAGCATATGGTAGATGATAAGATACATTCAAGAGCAAGAGGACCTGTTCAAATTTTAGTACGTCAGCCTATGGAAGGAAGAGCTAGGTAAGATTATTTTATGAAGTTGTATGTTAAATTTTTTTAAAATTTTCTTTTTTTTCTTTTAGGGATGGTGGTTTACGTTTTGGTGAGATGGAACGTGATTGTCAAATAGCTCACGGAGCTGCCCAATTCTTACGTGAACGTCTATTTGAAGTATCCGATCCTTATCGTATACATATATGTAATTTCTGTGGCTTAATTGCTATTGCAAATTTAAGAAATAATACTTTTGAATGTAAAGGGTGTAAAAATAAAACACAAATTTCACAAGTTAGATTACCATATGCAGCAAAATTATTATTCCAAGAACTTATGTCTATGAATATTGCTCCTAGATTAATGGTTACTTAACTAAATAATATAAACCAATAGTTCAGAATTGACTGACTTTTTATTTTTATAATTTTAATTTAATTTACATAGAAATAATATATATATTTCTTTCATTATTTTTATGTAATTGTACAAATATAAAAATATTTTGATATTATTAATTGTGTTGTAATTATCATTGTGAACAATTGATTATTTACTTTGTGTATGTACACACACACACACGCATATTATATATATATAATATACTAATAGGCATACATTTTATAGATTACCTATATATACCTATAACACTTTAAAAACAAACTACCGAAAATCCAGAAAAATAATAAATATTGTATTTTAAGTTCAAAGTTCATTATTAAAAACAAATTAATCCTAATTATTAGCCTGAATGATGTACTCTTAACAAACTTTAATAATGTATGGTAAATAATACAATAATGTTGTTTATTATAATATAAAGAATTTAACAATATAATATAATATGATTTATTTATTTAAAATAAAAACTTGATAAATTTAGTTAATTTATTGTAATATTAAACATATTTAATTTAAGTTATTATTTTTAATATCAACTCGATTAAATTTGTTTTTGCTCAATATTGAATAATAATAAAATAATGACTTTCATAAATAATTGATTGAAATAACAATTTACCAAAAAAAAATGGAAAATTACAATACTAAATAATATGTATGAATCATTATATTATTTACATAGGTTAAGTTTACATAATTAAAATTACAAAAATAGTTAATAGTTATAAAATTATTTAAAAATGATATGCATATTTTGAAGAATTTTTAAACTAATTGATAACTAGTTCACTACATCAGTCAAGTTATTCATATCTATTATATAATATCTATAACATTGTTATTTCTTAATCTTTAATTAGTAATATTTGTTAGGATGTGATTTATGATATTTTAATGTTTTGAGATAAATTGTCGTTCGGTAAAATAATAAATTATTCTCGTTAAATTGTTATATATCCAAATATATGTACTAATAATATATAATATACCTTATACACAAAAAAAAAATTGGTTTTTTTTTAACATAAATCTTTAATCTAATACGTATTGAATGAATTTTTAGTTTTAACTATTTATGTATCTGTTTATAAATATTAATTTTATATTTACAGTAAAAATGGAAATGATATTTGTGTCATTACTTATGATAAAACTATTCATTTTTATCATTATAAAGAAGAATTATACATAAAAAACGGTAAGTAATAAATAGCTTCATGATTAAAAAATGTAGGTATTTATAATAAAGTAATAGATTAGCCTATTTGATTGTGTTTATTTTATGATAATAAAATATAAATTACATTTCTTAGTATCTTTTTTAATTCATAATTATTATTGAATTCCATAATCAACATAAAATTAATATTTATTTTAATTTGATTTTATTATTTTATAAAACACGTTAAATTTATACTTAGGTTAATTTTATAGTTGAGTATATACATTTTTTGTAAATATAAATTTTATTTAAAATAGTATAAACTATGATTTTATTAACATTAGTTATAAATTCTGAACGAAGCAAGAAATGTATTGGTTTAACAATCATGTGTACTTTTTTATATGTCCGTAGTTACTTTTAGGCAGAAATAATGGTTATTTAGCTCATTTTTTGAATTTCTCATAAGTTTTTCTTTGGAATAAGTAAAACTACTGAAAAAATAGCTGAAATACGACAAAATTCACTTAATCTAGATTTTTGACCATATTATTGCATTCAAATCTTAATTATAAATTATATTATAACACAACATTCTACCACATTTAACATTTTACCACCATTCTATGAGGCCTAAAGAGATGAAGGAGGAAAACATAGAATTGACTATCTGGTTTTTTTTATATTTATTTAAGCATACAACATTTACTTTAAATACAAATTTGATTATTTAACTTTTTATTTTGTAATTACTAATACTCATAATTATATCAAAAACTTGTTTTTTTTTTCATATATAGAAACTGTTTATAGTATATCAAACGTATCTGGATTATTTAATCATTGGTTTTGGCTAAATGACAATATTCTTATATTTAGTTTGTCGGAAGTTGGAAACATACATCACATTTGTATTGCTAAAATAGATGATGGTTTTAAAAACATGTAATTGTTATTATTTTATATGTATGTGGCTGATTAAATAATTTAATTTTGCTAAAATATTTTTAGAACTAAATATCTAGTAGATCAATCAATTGTTGGCATTATAAACTATGAAAATGGGGCTCTTATTTCTTTGTCAAATGGAAATATATTGTTGTGGAATGAAGACATAAATCAAATTTACCCATACCTTAAATTGCCTGAAGAATGTATACACATAAATGTAATAAAATATAAAATTTATGCTCTTGGTGTATCAAGAAGACTTTTTGAAAATGACAAAGTGATTCTTAACAATATAGGATCATTTTGTATTCGTTATCCTTTTGTATTAGCTGCCACATTAAATCAGAGGCTTATTTCACATAATATACATCTAACCAAAGTAATATAAAATATTAACAATATTATCTTCGTTTTAGGAATTAATAATATTATTTTTATATTATAGGATAATAATGAACAGTATTGCCGAAGAATTGAATCTGGCTCAAAAATTATAATAGTAACTGGTAATTCAATTATATTGCAATTGCCAAGAGGTAATTTAGAAACAATCAGACCTAGGCCTTTAACAATTTTATCGGCCGTTGAGCTCATTCACGAACAAAAATATTTAATAGCCTTTGATCTTCTACGTAAGGAACGTATAAATCTTAATGTATTATGTGATTTAGATCCTTCTAAGTTCATTGATGATTTAAATGAATTTATTATACAAATAAAAGATTCATCTTGGATAAGTTTATTTATTACTGAATTAGAAGACAAAAATTATTTGAATACCGTTTATTTTTCTCAATTCCAACAAAAGAAAGTAAAAGAATTAGATAATAAAGTATTCACAATATGTTCAAATTTAATGAATATGTTGAACAAACTTGGCAAAGATAAATATGCTTTTCCATTACTTGGGTGTTACGTAAAATTAAATCGTTTTGATTTAGCATTAAATTTAGCATGTTTAAGCAATGACTATTTAAAACATCTATTATTCTTAGTGGATGTAGATAAATTATACAAAGCATCACTTACTGAGTATAATTTAGAAATGGCCATGAAAATAATAAGTAAGCATTTCTTATAATTTTTTATTACATTTTAGAATAATTTAAGACATTCCATTAATGAAAACTATAATTTCATTCTATAATGAAACTATTGATTTATTTTTAACTATTAGATAATTCTCAACTTGATCCAAAAGAATATGTACCATATTTAAAAGAATTAGAGAAAATGGAAAGTCATTATATGCGTTTTACAATTGATGATAAATTAGGAAACAAAGAATTGGCTTTAAAGAATTTAATTATTTGTGAAGGACAATTTGATAAATGCTTGAAATATATTATAGAAAACAATCTTTATTCTCACGCATTAACATTACTGAATCAAGATCAAAATGAGTGAGTAATTATTGTTTAAGATTTGGATTTTGAAGAGAGAATAGAAATAATTTTTTTTTTTTTCTTTGTGGTTTTAAAAGTACTTAAATACAAGGGATATATATTAGAAATTTATTACAAAGCATATATTTCATATAAAAATTATTTTAAATACACATAACACATTATAAAAACTAATAAGTACTAATGGTAAAATTATGTGATCAATTCTTTTAATCCCATAGTTCAAACTAAAAAAAAATTATAACAATATTTTCTTTATTTTTAATCTTTAATACGTTCTACTATTTCTTCTATTTAAATATATGTAAAATATTATTTAAAAATGTAACTACAACAAAATTAAAGTTTATTATTTAAAATCAAAAATAATTTTGTTATAAAACTATGTATGTAAACGTTTTGTTTTATGTCCTAGGTACAAAATAATTGCAAAACATTTTGGTGATTTATTATATTCTAAAATTGACTATAAACATGCTGCATTAATGTACAATAGAAGTACTGAACGTAATAAAGCTATTAATTCTTATTTAAAAGCTGGATTTTGGAAAGAATCTTTAGAGTTATCTTATGAACTAAGTTATAAGTAACTATCGTATGATTATTACAAAATTATATAGTTATTAATGTTTAATGTGTGTTTATTATTTAGTGACTCAGAAATTAATCAAATTAAAAGCAACATTTTATCTATGTTATTGTCCACACAAAAATTTAGAGATGCTGCTGATTTTGCGGAATTAGAGTTAAAAGATACAAATTTAGCTGTGGAATATTGTATTAAAGCTCAAGATTATGCTCATGCATTATATTTAGCACGATCTAGATCAATACTGGATTCAAATTTAGGTATAAACCATTTAGAAAATGTTTCAAATAAAATTGTAATATGTAACTATGTAACTATTAGTTAATTAGATTAGTCATTAGTTTATTACTCTGTATATAATATGTCGTAATTACTTTGTGAAATTAGTCATTGAAAACCTATTTTTGCCATTTCGTAAAATAATAAAATAATTCATTAAATGCACATTACATTTTCATATTGTGAGTTTATGTCACTATATGATCAGCCAATTGGTGAGGGAAAATAGCATAATATATTTTAGATTCTGAGCGAAATGAGGAATGTATTGGTTTTACAAAGTTTTTTTTTTATGTCTGAAGACACTTTTTTAGGTAAAAATAATGGTACAATTACCATAAGTAGGGTATGCTTTCGATAGCAAATTGCGTCTGGTTGGTACTTTATTTAGCTCATTTTCAAATTTCTCAAAAGTTTTTCTTTGGAAGATGAAAAACTACCAAAAAATGACGGAACAACATCAAAATTTACAGAAATCGTAATTTTGATGAAATTGATTTTAGGTTTTTTATGATAACTAATGCAATTTTGGACGTAGATACTTTAAATTTTTTTTTAATTTCTCATAAGTAGTTTACACACATGGTAAACTTATGGAATGACCTATTAGTACAATACTATAATATATTGTACTATATAGAGTTTGCTCAGAATTATATTTTCTAATGCAATATCATTGCATTCAAATCTTAATTATAATAAACCACTAATTTCTCCGAAGGGATGAAGGAGGAACATCCAAAATCGATTTTCCCATTTATTTTACTTTTATTATCAAAAAAAAAAATTATACATATTTTATATATGTATAATATTATTACTTTATTAATTATTTAATATATTATATTTTATATAAGTAATTTTTTTTACTTCAGAAATTGGTCAACCATATAGTGAAATAGATTACA
This sequence comes from Eriosoma lanigerum, assembly GCA_013282895.1. Classification (NCBI taxonomy): domain Eukaryota; kingdom Metazoa; phylum Arthropoda; class Insecta; order Hemiptera; family Aphididae; genus Eriosoma; species Eriosoma lanigerum. The sequence continues at coordinate 49,626,817 of CM023359.1, forward strand.
CAAATGTAATGTCTATTTCTTGAAAAAGTGACCATTGAATTGAATTAACCAATGAATTTATTTATTATTTCACAAAATGGCAAAAAAAGGGTTTCAATTTCATAAAATGGCCGATTTCACAAAATGACTATGAGATAATTTATTGTACTTAAATTAATTATTTTTTATAAACCTATTTACTTATGTACCTATATATTTATGTATATATAAATTTTTCAGAAAACCTCATTAAATCTGCCTGTTTAAATACTGCTCAAAATCTGATTTCTGATATAAATACACAAAATGAAAATTTTGTCACATTAGTCAAACGATTGGTTGAAATTAGGGAAGAAAATTCTAATGAATCAATTTCTTATGGTATTGAATATATTATGATTATTCAATGAAATATTTGTATTTTATATTAATTTTCTTATTTTTTAGATAACTTAAATGATACAAGTTCTGAAATTAGTAGTGTATCATCATATCGTACGTCAAGGTATTATTATTTTGTAACTATCAAATATTTATTAATCATATTAACTGATTTTTATAATATTATTTATAGCACTCGAACTAGTTGTAGAAGTGCTCGAAAACAACAACGTAAAATGTGGAATTTGAAAAAGGGAAATTTTCGAGAAGAACCTACTATAGTTTTGACTTTAAAACAAATTATTGAAAAGATTGACAAATTTAAAGGTTATTTATTTAAGTTAATGAATAATTAAGGTATGAATTCAGCTAAACATTTTTAAATTTTTGTACAGATGATGTTACAAATATGTGTTTCTTACTTGTAAAATTAGAAGAATTTAATATTAGTCGAATTTTGCAAATAACATTTGAATCTTTACAAAATACTATATTTGAAAATAAATCTACTGTTTGGCCTGTTTTTGTAAGTTTTTATTTTAAATTGTAATTTTATTAATAATATAGTAAACTAAATGTAAAATAACAATTAGATTATAATTAATTACATTCATAACATATTATTTTATTTTCAGAATGAAACTGAACAAATAAAAGAAGGTAAATACATTTTTTCCCAAAATATAAATGCAATGATTAATTTGTGTCGCTAACATTTTTTTTTTTTTTTCAGATGCTATTCTTTTAAGCCCTCCGAAAATAATACTTGATAAAAGTTGGAAACTTACAATTTTGGAATAAATAGTTCCATAAATATTGTATAACAATTAATATTAATTATTAAGTACTCAATTTATATATAAATACATATTTATATATACTCTGTATATATTTGTTCAATGTAAATTTTAATAATCTTTCTCTTATAACAAATAAGGATTTAAATATGCAATAAGTTTATAACAATGATAATTAAAATTATTAGTTGTTAATATTAAAATATCATTTAATTTATATAATATATTGATATATACATCTCAAGAGATGCAAAAATTTAATTTTTGCGTGGCGCTGTTTAGACATTTATATATTTAATTGTGAAAATATTATTAAGTTATTGTATATACAATAACAATGTTCTTTTCTGTTACAAGCCTTAACATTATTTTATCCTTTCCTTGAACTAGTATTGGTTTAAAATCCCCCAACAAAAGTTTTTAAAAAGACAAACTACAATTTGTACTAATTATTATTATTACTAATTAATAAAAAAAAAATAGGTAACCAAATTTATTAACAATATAGGTAATTATTTCATTCGCGATAATCAAAGTGCAGATAATTTTATATCTTGGTGGCTCAGTATGAGTATAATACTAACTCCTTATAAAATGCAATGTTGAGAAAACTGAAAATAGATATAATTATAAATTAATATATTATTCCTAATGGTTCAAATATAATATGTTGAAAATAGTTTTTGTAAAGAAATGATTGACATACAAATTTTGAAATTATTAATACAATGTGTAACTGTGTACACAAACTTTTACAGATGATGTATAACATTTAACAAAATTATTGGAATATATACCCTAAACATTAATGTTAAGCCTAACTGTATCTATATAATATATTTAAGAAAATGTAAAATCACCAATGGCGTAGTGATAGAATTATAATAATGGACTAGAATTAACTAATAGCTCTCAGTTATTATGGCTTAGTCGACCACATTCAATTAGCATATTTAAAACTCAGCATTATAAAAAGTATAGCTAGTAAAGGAATATTATTATTTACATTTTTTACTAGTAATTACAAGATTTAGAAATAATTTAATATGTAGTTAAAGACCACCTATAGTTCGGTTAACGATTCGAGTGTTTTAATCACCGTAATAAGTATGTTAAATTATTAAATACAACACTGTAATGCGTAATGTACCTACAGACTACAATTAATGTCTATTGTATTGATCATAGGGCTAAGACAATTAATTCATTTTCAGTAGTTTACTAATTACCAAACAGTAGATGAGTACGAAATAATAACGAATACTGTAAAAGTGTAAACGATCGTTTCTATAACAAGTGATCCGTTTATTTCGTTATACTGATATAGTAATAATATTATGTGAAAATATAATTGATCATTCAATCAAAGAGCTGGTAACAGATAACAGTGGTATATTTTTAATCGTGGTATATAATAATATCATACGATAAATAATCTGCGGTTGAAGTTACTGGTTATCATTTAATGTTAATTATCAAACAAAATTCAGCGAGTCTAAATTCCAACGCTAAAGCTTACGTTTTACCTTTTTAACATTGATAAAATAAGTAGGTACTTCAGTACTTATTAAATATTGTATTATTACGTTTCAGTAGTTAACTTTTAATTTTAATTGTTGTACTTATAACTAGTTTCGTTTGAAACGTTATGCTTATGCACATGTACTCCAGGACTCGTACGGTAATAAATAGTTCACTATGCAAGTAACATTTGGCTTAACTTCTAAGAGTTGATTCCGATAAAGCTGTAAGTTTACCTACATAATAAATACTTTAATTTTTTTATATTGAATTTTATTAAAATTAAATAAGATTAATTTGATTTCAATTACTGTATGAACATTAACGTTTACTAGTCCTGTTTGCTGAACCTAATATTTGCTTGTCTTATTGTCGATTTTGTTTATTTTATATTACGACTAATGGTAATTACTAATTAGTTTATTTATTTAATATTGTTGTTGGGTACAACATTAGTAATTTATAATGATGATTTGATTTTATCTGTACGTTAGTATATCCAGAATGATGACCAATATGAGAACAATTCTTATCGTTAGTTTTGACTGTTATGTGACTAATGTTGAGAACTGAGTTTTTCCACATTTGGCCGGTGTTAGGCGAGCGTCATGGCTGCCTGCACTGTTTCATTTCTACTATGGACAGTTATGTTACAATGGATTTCAGCTCAAGATTATTCTTCTCAGTGGGCAGCTCACATCGAAGGAGGAATGGAAATGGCCAAAATAATAACGGAAAAACATGGATTCATATTACTTGGGGAGGTAAGTATTATTTTATTATGTTTCCATAATATATGAAAATAAATTATTTCCAAATGGTGCGATATATTTTGCGTACCATTTCAAGTTACCATAATTACAGTTCAAATTATAGATTATTTGGAACTGAACTTCAAAAATATAAATCAATAATAACTAAAAATACATTAAGACAATTTAAGAACAACCAGTAATAAAAAAAACGCAGCCAGAAATGTATAAAAATACCTACCTAGTTAAAATAAATACTTTTTTACAATTGACTCTTGTAAAATTAGTCAAAAATTGCTTTTATTCTTTTATTTGTTTTTTTATTTTAACAAATGATAAATAAAACTCTGTAGAGTATATTATAAAATATTTATGGGTAGTTTTTGAGTATTATACACGCTGAAAATCACTACACACCCAAAAATACTATACAAGAAGCTAGTATATAATATTATATTACAATAAAAGTCTTTTACTTCTATCGCATCTATTATCTCTGGGCTACATACATTTTGTAATCACATTTCAAAATAATATAAAAATTTAAAAATTAATTCATTAAAATTAGATACATAAAAAAAATATATATAGTTAAATTTTTCAAAAAATTGTTCTTTACATTACTTATTAAAAAAAAAAAATAGAACTTTTCAATAGATAAACAACAAAATATTTCGTATGGGCAGCTGCGCTCACTCTGCTCAAACGCTATAACTGATATATATGTTTTCATGTAATAATGGTTTAATTGTTTCAGATTTTTCCAGATTATTATCATTTAGAACACAAACATGTATCAAAACGGTCAGTTAACCCAGGTCTTAAACATCATGAAAAATTAATATCCGAACAAAATGTAAGTAAATATAATTATTTAGAAAATATACTAAATACAATTTACAATAAATAATAAACTATTGATGTAAGTTAGAAAAACTATTTCTTTATCTTTTATTTTCTATATTGTTAGCATTTAACCATCATAAATAATAGTGTACAAATAACCATTTTTAAAACAAAATTTTGGTAATTTAAATTTTAGTGATGTAACAACATCACTACATAAATTTTACAACATACATTTTAGTGAAAATCAAACTTATTAAACATTTTCAAACTGATATTTTGTCCTGATAATATTTTATTTCAAACTATGAATTTTTCATTTTCAACAATTCAGTTTAGTTCAAGTTTGGGAAGTTTTTATTTAATTCAAATATTAGAATTCGTCACATCACTATTGAATTTATTTAAATATTAGTTCAATAAAATTCTATTGTTTTGTGGCAATATTTACCAAAAATATATAAGTATAAGCTAATCTAACTTAACCTACATGAGAGAATATGCTGATTATAAGTATACTTTTCTTTTTTTATTTATTATAAGTTAAAAATTTGGTGTGAACTTTATGGTTCTGTAGACAATATTATATGCAAAGTACACTGTTTATTGCCTAACACACTATATGGACACTTGAGGTACAGGGCATAATGATTAATTCAAATTATAGTATTGTACCTAATAATTCCTATATTTTATGTTTAGTTTTACATTTTGTAACATTAATTTTACATAATTACATATATTAATTATGTCAATATTTTAATTTTTACATATTTCATACCTGTGTAGTTATTTATTATTAACCCAATATTAAATAACAATGTTACTAATTATAAATTATTGTCCTAGATTTATTAACTGTACTACCATAATATAATTCATATTCATTTTGTCATTGTTTATTTACTAAAACATAAATAATAGTTTAATGCTACCCAATACTTTTTAATATTTTTGTATTTTTAATTTTCCTTTACAAAAAATATTATGCAAAATGTTAATACTTATATTTTTATATTTTATACGTAATAATTGTTTTAAAACAAAGTAATATGTTTATTTATATTTTTTACATAGTTTATTTTCTTTGTCATTAATAACTTATTAATTATTTATTCAGGTAAAATGGGCAAAACAACAAAAAATATTAAGTCGATCAAAAAGGGACTATTTAACTCATGTTAGAGATAGCAGAAGTTCAAAAAGATTTGCTGTCAAAAATGGACTATTAAATGATCCAAAATGGCCAAAAATGTGGTATTTGGTTAGTAATATGTAATCTTGTTTCTTTTTATCATAAATCTTCTTCGTCTTATGTCCTAACAATATGGAGTCGGCCACCCTAATCCTACACCTATACAGTGTGTATCACTTAAATAGTGACACTAAATATTTCAGCCGGACGACCGACCTAAGATCAAGATAAGAATTTTTTGTTAAGGGGTGTATCAGCGCATATTTCATGCCACTTTTCAAAATTTTATGTTTTTTGGTGTATACATGCGCAATAAAACATGCTTTTTTTAAATGGCAACATCTATTTTTTATAATAGATTCGAATAGAACAATTTTTTTTAAGCCATTTTAATATTTACTTTTTTTTTCAATCTTGAATTGATTGATTTACAGCCATTTCAATTTTAAACAAAACACTAGCTATTTCTCGGTTTTCAAAAAACATTACAATGTTTGTATTTTATTACTTATCTTATATTTTATAATTATTTTTCTGTTGATCAATTTTAGCATTTTTCAGTACTATCTCTTGTACATGAAAAGTTGTACTTTCAACTTCACCGACATTTGTTGGTGGTTCAATATACACGACTGTGTTTTTCTTATCAGTTGAAAATACAACTTTTCATGTATTAACGTTGTAATGTCCTTTAAAAGCCATGAAATAGTTTTTTGTTTAAAATTAAAATTGTAAATCAACCATTTTTCAAGATAGGAAAAAAGTATAAATATCAAAGTGACTTAAAAAAATAGTTCAATTCAAATCAATTAAAAAGAAATGAAAAAATAGGTACTGCAATTTAAAAAGTAAAGTAAGTTTTATTGCTCACGTGCACACCAAAAGAACATTAAATGTTGAAAAGTGGCACAAAATGTGCGCTGATTACCTTTAACATTATGAAAAAAATTTATTTTATAGTATAGTTCATCTCCACTACACTCGTCCATTTTTTTGTTCACTGTCAAATTCCGATTCATACAATATTAATGGTCTCACTAATGCCTTATAATATCTACCTTTTAGTCTTATCACATCCTCTTGTCATTCAAAACATTTGACGCTTCAATCCACTTCATCCATCCACACTTTATCCAATTTTATATTTTTAGTTATTATAATATTTTGTTATTTAGAACCGAGGTAAAGATATGGACATGAATGTTCAAGGTGCTTGGGAAGAAGGGATTACAGGAAAAGGGTCTGTTGTTACAATATTAGATGATGGTTTAGAGAAAGACCATCCAGATTTAATAAAAAATTATGTAAGTTTATTAAAAAAAATTACAAATTAAATAAGAAAGTACATATTTTTTTGTATATCTTAAATTGTAGTTTTTATTTACTTATAACCTACAATAAGACTAACTTTTTAACAATTTATGTAAAACACAATATAAAATGATAAATATTTATTATTTCTTATAAAATATATGAAATTAACTATATGACTTTATCATGTTGAGTTTATCTTATGTCATGTTAACACTATTCACATTAATTAATGATAGATATTTGAAAGAAAATTTTCAAACATTATATTTTTATTATTATTATATATATATATGTCTACTATATAATAATTTCATAAAATTATTTTCAATTTGACATATCTTAATGAATAATGTGTAAGAAACCCTGAAATAATAAAGACAAAAAATAAAGATTGTATTTTTTTTTTAATTAACTTTTTATGTGTATGTGTTTCTTTATATAAAGTAAAATTCATAATAAATAAATATTTTAATATAAAGTTTATGTTTGATAGGATCCTTCAGCTAGTTATGATATGAACAATAGGGATGACGATCCAATGCCTAGATATGATCAAATGGACACAAATAGACATGGTACCAGATGTGCAGGAGAAGTGGCAGCAGCAGCTAATAATTCTTTGTGTTCTGTTGGTGTTGCATTTGGTGCAAGTATAGGAGGTGTTAGAATGTTAGATGGGGATGTTACGGATGCAGTTGAAGCTCGGTCTCTTAGTTTAAATCCTCAACATATTCATGTGTACAGTGCATCATGGGGTCCGGATGACGATGGAAAAACTGTAGATGGGCCTGGTGAATTAGCCACTAGAGCATTTCTTGAAGGTATATCAAAAGGTCGTGGTGGTAAAGGTTCAATATTTATATGGGCATCTGGTAATGGTGGTCGTGAACATGACAATTGTAACTGTGATGGTTATACAAATGCCATTTGGACTCTAAGTATTAGTAGTGCAACACAAAATGGCCATGTTCCTTGGTATTCAGAAGCTTGTAGTTCAACTTTGGCTACAACATATAGTAGTGGAAATAATTATGAAAGCCAGGTAAACAAATTTATAAAAAAAAATTTAACTTTTTCTGTATATTTTTTTATATAACTTTTATGTCTACTTAACTATAGATTATTACAACAGATCTTCATCATGAATGTACTAGTAATCACACTGGTACATCTGCATCTGCACCATTAGCTGCTGGAATAGTAGCTTTAACATTAGAAGCTAACAATAAACTAACTTGGAGAGATATGCAACACATTGTAGTATTAACAGCTAGACCAACTCATGTAATTGCTTCCGATTGGATTATTAATGGTGTTGGACGTAAAGGTGTGTAAAAATTATTTTACATTGTGAAAATTATTGGTATCACAAATTGCTTAAACTAGATATTATCTATTTCTACAATTAAATGTATGACTTGATTAGATAATAAAAAAAAAATATATAATTAATAATTAGTAATTTAAATAATAATAAACATGTAACCTCATAGATTAGTTGATTATTTAGCCTAATATAGATCTATAAAGTTTTTTACAAAAAAAATTAATATTACCTACAATTTTGGGTTTATAGATTTGAAAATTATTTAGAAGCCTAATAATATACTAAATAATATATATTTTACAAAATATTTTGAAAATCATGACTGACAATTTTTATCATGAAATGATAACTCCTTAATTATTGATCATAGGGATTTGAAATTTATTTTGCATATTTACATATGTAATTTACATTCGTGGTAAATTTTGGAATGGATTATCAGTATAATATATTGTAATATATTAAGATTCGCACAGAATCGTATTTTCTTATGGAATATCATTGCATTAAAATCCTAATAATTATAATAAACCACTAATTTCTCCGAGGACCGAAAGGACGAAGGAGGAACGTCGATCTTTCCACTTTTGTATTAAACAGTGATAAAAATATCTAAAATCTATTATTAATACTTTAATTTTAATTTTAGTAAGTCATTCTTTTGGATATGGGTTAATGGATGCCACAGCAATGGTTAGATTAGCTCGTATATGGAAGACTGTTCCTACTCAACATATTTGCAATGTTACTGCTCAAGTTTTTGAAAAGTATATTAAATTTTATTTTATTTTGAAAGTAAATTATTTAATGTTTGTTAATTGTTAATATTTTAATTATATTATAGACCAGTACCTGCGCGTAGCTTAGTTACAATACAACTTTTAGTAAAAGAATGCAACAATGTCAATTTTTTAGAACATGTTCAAGCTAAAATATCATTAGCAGCCAGTCGCCGTGGTGATATAAAAATTGATTTGACTTCTCCAAGTGGTACAAAATCAACACTTCTTGCTCCAAGAACTCATGATAATTCTCATGCTGGATTTCATGTATGGCCATTTATGACTGTTCATATGTGGGGAGAACGTCCTTTTGGTGTATGGCAATTGACTATACATAATGAAGGAAAACTTTTAGGTAAAATATTTTTATTATATATATACGTGCCAAAGCAATTTATTAAAATCTCTCATTTCATAAAAAAATGAACACTTCAAAAAATGAATACATGTTTTTTCCACCATGTGAAATAGGAAAAAAATTTATGAAATTAATTTTATTATTGTGTAATTTATTTTATCTTATTGTTGGCCAGTTTATAAAATAAAAACACATTTAAAAAATATTAAATTAATTGTTTGTTATCATTAAATATTTATATATCACAGTTATCATTTTATTAATAATATATATTATTAAGTACATACTTAAAATGTATTAAAATATCATTTCTTACACAATTTATTGTAACTGGTTTGCCATTTTGTTCTACAAATACAGTTTAAAAAAACATTATTCATAAAGTAATCAATTTTTCATTAAATGAGCGATATAAATATAGATAACTAAGGCTATGGCGTAATATATTCCTATAGCATATTAATTGAAATTTATATTAATAATATGTCTGATATTACTCATTATTACTAAATGCTTAGGCTAAGCTAAGGGTGATCGGATAAAAATAATATTAATACTAGATTGTGTGTATATTTTTAAATTAATTTATTCAAGTTTTATAATTAACCAACAATCTTAATACTACTAACAAATTGATGTGCTCTAGGTCGATCTTCTTTACATGAGTGGTGTTTGATATTATATGGTACTAAATATTCCCCAAGGACATTATCTCCTTCTATTTATCCTGCGAAGCAAACTCCAAAACCAAATTCCCGGAGAAATTCTAAAAACACAAAAAAAAAATCAAAAAAAAGTAAATTGCAAAAGCAAGTTACCACTCCAGTTAGTACCTTTATAAAACAAAACATTTCCAGTTATAAACCAAATGTTCATTTCGTTCTATTTCCAATTAAAAATTCTTCAAAATTGTCTCCTACTTTGACAGACAACATCCAAAAATATCCCAGCAGCCATAGACTCTACAGTTTACAAAATGTGGATGGCAGGCCGGCAAAAAAAAATTTGTCGCCTGAAAGAAACATATCACCTACAACTACAGGCAAGAATGTCTGCATGAAAATCACCATTTTCTTTGCATGCTATGCTATAACTATAAAATAGGTATTATTAATTTGCTTAATTTAGTAAACAAAAAAACCCACCACTATATTTATAGCACATCATAGGGTAGTTGTTGCTATTTAATCATATAATAGTAATTATTAGTTAATATAATAATTATATCACAATTAATGTATGTTGTTTTTAGTTAATAGTTTGTAAAACTATATTTTAATTTTTGCTTTATATTTTTATTTTATTGCACATTTTATATTTCGAGTTTTAACAAATACATTAATATTGAGACATATGAGTATGTTCAAATATGCAGGGGTATATTTAGGGAATATGAGGAGATAGATTCTCTATAGCAATTTTTTAGTACATGCATTGATTTTATAACATATTATTCTATAATCAATGGTACATGTTTTATGCTTTGTATGTTATAATTTTTCTATACTATATACTTTTTACCAATTTGAAACCCCTTTAAAAATTGTTTAAATATACCACTGCAAATACGATGTTTTATTATTATTAATTTATACATATTTCATTGTATTAATTTTAATTAAATATGTATTAAATTTGTTTATAAATTATTATTTATATTTGAATACTTGTTAAAAATATTATTTTTAGTTAATTTAAATATTACTTGTGATATACATTTATAGTTTAATACATCAAATTGTATTTCTTTTTCTTTTTTTTTAATTAATATTTTCAATATTTTATGTTTACATTTTTGCTTTTAGCTACCATGGCTAACTGGGAAATGGTTTTTTATGGGACAATTTTACCTCCGGAGCAATCACATACACTTCCTACATTAAAAAAGGTCGATCAAAATCAAACACTTGAAAATACATCAGTAATAAGTTACAAATCTGGAGAATGTCGTGTGACTACTACTAAATGTTTAGGTTTGTTATTAATATTAAGTGCAATATTAATCCCTGGCAATTTTTAACAGGGTACTTAAAATTAAGTTAAAAGTCTTCCCATAAAAGTGCCATATGAAATGCTTTAAATCTAAAATGGTATTAATGGCTCGTAGACATTTAATTTAATATATTTTTTAACTTAGATTCATATCTTTACACTATATATTTAACTTAATGAATTCTGAATCAAATTAAAAAAAAAAAATAGATAATAATTATAAAACAATATTTATTTTCAAAATATGTAACTTATATCAGTATTATATACTTATGTTATAACTGCATGTTTACTCTATAGATCTTTGTTATCTACTGATATTTAGACTATGCCCTAATATTAATTACCTTGTCTCTTTCATACAATGGCATGTGTTTTAATTATTTAAAAGTGGGTTCATTAATGATCGGTAAAGAACATTACAATTGTATACATGTTATAACTATGTTATGTCAATTGTATTCTATAATTGTTGAGATATTATAGTTATAAATGCTAATAATTAGGGCTCGGAAGTTTTAGTAGCTAAAAAAGGCAAAATATGTACAAAAAAATTGTAAAATATGCATGAAAAATATTAAATATGCAAACAAATTTACTGAGTATACGAAAATTGTATTTTTTATGTTTGTATTGAATTAAAAATTGTTGAGCTGGTTTTATGGATTATAATTTTTTCAATCTAAAAATTAAAAATATTTGAAAAATTATATTTATTTTTTTTAATTTAGTATACATATAGGTTATTATAGCTATCATACCTATTCATTTACAGCATTGATCAACCAAAATTTTCTTGATATTTTCTATATCAAACAAAAAACGGTTGTCTGAATCAGTGATGGATCCCGAGTCGGGTGATCGTCTCCTCTCCCATTCCATCAGAAAATTGAATATTACATATGGACATTTTGCCATGATACGTTCTACACAAAAAATTATGATCCCCCCCCCCCCCCATTACTATAGGCTGGATCTACCTTTGGTCTGAATATATTTTTTTGTATTGTGAAAAACTTCTTTCAATATCTGATGAAGTTATGGGTGCATATTTCAAGTGCCTCAAGTCATTCCCATTTAAATCTTGGTGATTCTTCCATTGACATTGCTTCACCAGTTAAAATGCTTGATATTTTTTGAAATCATTATTTAAATCACTTCTTTCTAAAACAATTTTTAATATTTCTTTGATTACAATGCTTGCCTTGCCAACAATGTACTCTACTTTATTTTTGACGGATTTTACTGTTGCTATGATTCATATAACGAGAGTTTTTGTGTTTAGAACTGTGTTATTATTGCCGGTTATAAATCAAAGTTAATTTCATTTCCACATAATGGTCACTTAAATAATTTTGACTTCTCTAATAGAAATCTCATCGCTTGAATCTAAAAGTTTTGTTTTTGAAATATTATAATTTTTTTAATCTTGGTTAGATTTTACAGATCACGGAAAAGTTTATAACACACTACTGCCAACTGGCGGAGAAAAATAAACTTGTCCATATAATTCATAAATACACTATTATATAGATCAAATTACTATTAGATTAACAATTAACAAACTGTCATATAACATATGTCACATAACATAAACTAGTTTTATACAAAATATAATATTATATAGTATTAGTGCAATAAACATAATAAATAAATAATAAACATGCTCTGTTAAATTAATAATCGATATAACAACTATATGGTTACAGTACAGCATGGGGACTATATGGTACATTAAATAATCGAAAATAAAATAATAAAACCATAACTGTTAGAAGAAAAAATTAATTTTTTTAGAAAATATTAAACAAGCAAAAAAAAACATATGAAAATGATAAATATACACTTTTTTTCTATAATTGATAAAATATGCAAAAAAAATACATTTTTAATTTTTGTATTTAAACTTGTCATTGTATAGAATGGATATCTAGCTTAAATTAGGAGTATACAGAAAAACATGCAACTCCTACAATTTCTGAGCCCTACTGATTACTCTTTTTAATAATTGTCTAAAAAATGTAAAGGTACATTCATATTGGTTAAAAGTAGTATAAATTAGGTCATGGACAAATATAAATTTTTGTAAATTGAACCAGTTTTTTTATATTTACAAAACAAATTTAAACTATTAAAATATTAGATTGAAGTTGTTGTTTATTTTGCAAATTAAAATAAAAAGATGTAGGTAACAAAACATAATAAATAAACTATTATAAAAAGTTATAAATAACTGTTTTATAATTACAATATAGTTTTTTTTAGACTGATTGATATAACCAAAAATATTGTTTTTTTTTTTTTTTAAATATTTAAATATATTATATATTAGATCTACGAGTCTCAATACTTCAAATATTTGGTATGTGTATGTTATTTCAACTGATTTAAGCATGATATAATAATTCAATCTACTATGTTTGTTAAACTAGTCAAATGCTTGTGTAATGACTCCATAATGCACAAGAATAGATTTACATTTAAGAACTCTCTTTCATATGTATACATGGTAAACTAATAGCAACACCAATGGGTGATATATCATACATAAAAGCTTTTGTGAATGTATTATAAAACAAAACAAAAATTAAATACAAACATTAAATGTAATGTTAAATTTATGATAATATCAATTTTAAAATCCATGCATAAAGTGAAGTATACGCAGATAAATAATATACACCACAGTTAATTAACATAAATGATTACTTAATAATCTGGCTAATATTGTAATGGTCTTAGTAACAAATCCCCATTTTAATTGATTGAAAGTTATTTTGTTTAGTTTATGTATGTGTTAATAATATATAATACTAAAATACACAATATTAGAGAATATTAAATTAATATTTGATTAGCGTATTAATATACTCATACAATTTCAAACAATTATATTTCCATTTAAATAAATTACATTTTTAGTTAATTGAGCAATTATTTAATGATAATAATAATAATAATAATTATAATATTGTTTATAAATAAAAAAATGGTTAAAAAGAGTATTTAATGATAATTTTATGTTTATTCTGTACATATGTTTTGCAGAAAATAAAAGTAAAAGTAAATGTTTTTTATTAAAATATTTAAATAATCATTTTTATTATTTGTGATTTACTTTTAATAGTTTCTTCTTTGCCTTACCTCCCAACTTATGGGATCAGCTACCCCACACCTTCATAGATTTTGATCGCCTACATTTACACCAACTATCTTCATATCACTCTCTATTCCATATATCCTCTTTGGAGACCTCTTTAGACCTCTTTGGTCTTCTACTATACTTTTACCATTTTATTAATTTCCATAATAACTCTCACTGCTTCTGAATCATCACTTCTCATAACATGCCCATACTTTTAATAGTAAATAATAAAATAGTACACATACATAATATAAATGATAATTAAAAAAAAAATTGAATTTCTTAAGTAATGAAGCTATATTTTATATTATACTGTTATAAACATATTTATTCCAAATGTTTGAACATTATTATATAAAATTAGCAAGTACAAAAAAATAGCAACGCCCATGTCATATAATTTTTTTTTTTTTTTAATGGTTAAATAATTATTTATTTTTAAGAATCAATGTGCTATATATATATTGTTTAAATTCAATTAGATATTATAGATTATTTATAGTACTCAGAACTTATATTTCTTTGCTGAGATTTGGTGCTAAGATTTCTTTTAACTTAAACATCTAACCAAATTTAATGACAGGAATATTTTTAAGTTATGAAATATCAGTTTTGAAAATTATCTAATAAAAACGTTAAAATTTATGTCTCAAATTTTTAAATAGTTAGAACTTCTTTAACAAGAAGATTTTACAAAATTGATATTGTTCCCTTGTATAATATATAATATAAATATAATACTCCTGTTTTTAAATTTAGTAATAGATGTTAAAGCTCTAAATTCAAAACCTAAATATCATAATTTAAAGTAAAAGTAATGTAATTTTACTATATAGTAAAGTGTCATTATAGATGAAAACCATATATTATGTGCTGATTTGAAAGTGCCCTTAAGATTCAAGTTTTGACCTTTAAAGCCTAAATTATACATTCTGTAAACGTTTCATAAAATATATACATATTTATGATATATTTTGATAATTTATCACAATACCAAACTTATTATTTATAAAAAAAAAACTAAAAAAAATTTGAATAATTTTTATTATACTAGAACATAAACTTAAACTTAAAGCATCAATCTCAAAAAATTTTTTTATTATTATTTGATATTAAAAAAAAAAAAAAAAACATTAAAATATTAAAATATAATTATGTACTCACTTCTTGCATATATCATGTTTACTAATTTTTAAAATATATTTTCATAAATATTAATTTAAATTAAATACTACTGAAATGTTTTTATTTAATACATGCCAACTTTAACAGTAACAAGCTAAAACAATTATATTTCTCTTTATATATATATATATATTATTATAATTATTAATCCTGGTTGAAGGGGTGTCTAGGTATGGTATAAACTAAAGTTTTTTAAATAAAAAACTCCTGTACATTAGGGTTTGGATAATTAATTCTGACCTGATATTATGCTATAATATTATAATATGTAAACACTATTTTTCTTCATTCACTATATCATAAAATAATTTTAAGTTATAGTTAAACATCTTTCTCTCTATCAATTAATTATATGCTCAATAGTATTACATATAACAGAATATATAAAAATACAAATTAAATTTATTTGTACTTAAGTATTAATTATTATATGTTTGTATTTAAATATTATATGTTCAATTTTGTTTTGTATGATTAATAATATTCCTATCTTGTAGTATATATAATTTCAATATAACTAAATGTTATACCCAAGTTAATAGCAATTGGTTTTTGTGTATTAATAAGTAATTTACTAATTGTATATTAATACATTTATGTTAATATAATTTTTGATTACTATTTAATTTATATTAATCAAATTTTAAAATATTTAATTTTACCAGATCAGTATTATAATATATTTATTATTAGACACAGTTGCGGATCTATAGGGGCTGTAATCCCCTCCTTTTGAACATTAATTGTATGTAGATTTATCGAACTATAGATTAAGCCCCTCATTTATAATTTCTAGATCCGCACCTGATTAGATACTTGTGTATGTATATATTTTATGATCAATATTTACTCTTTCTATATATATATTTATATATACATATATTGTATACCCACACCAAAGTATGTTACGCTCAAAAATGTGTTTATGTTGTAAATAAAATTATAATTATACAATATGTTGTGTTCCAAGGAATTAATATATTAATTTGTGTTTTATTTTTCCAAATTTCCAATTTAATTAACTACCTAACCTATATATATTACTATCACAGTAATTATAAAGATAAGTATATTTTGTGTATAAACCTATAAATCTCTGAGTTTTAAAAATAAATAATATTGTTTATTTTTATGTAGCATACCTACATAAAATTGTAACATAACTACAAAATATTGAATATAAAACTTTTATGGATTAAATTATTAACTTCTGATTTTTTCATTCAGATTTGTCCATGTCTTCATGAATAAAAATTAAATATGTATTTCTTATACCATATGATTATATATATATATATATATATATGGTTTATGTATGTAATATAAATATACATATGCATAAGTCTGGTCTTTAATCACAGGTTTCAATCAGATTTATTTAAAATAGGTACCATCAGAGCTGGATAGGAATGATATCAGCCCACTGAGTTTTAATTTTCATCATCCCAAAGATGGTTTGCGGTCTTTAAAACTTTTACTTTTAAGCTAACATTTTTTTATAAATCATCATAATAATAATAATACCTAATATTAATGGGATACATAGAACTTATTTGGCCCAAAATGTGGACGGCCTACTGAATTTAGCTTGGTAATTTGCTGCACTTATCCAGGCCTGGGTACTTATTACATTATATTAGAATCAACTGTTTAATGAATATAAATAATAATTTTAATAATACATGGGAAATATTGAATTAATATATTTTAATATATAATTAAAAATAACGTTACGAAAAAAGTTACGAACATAAAAAAATAAAAATTAAGGATCCAAAGAATGATTGAATTAGAGTTTTAGGTTTATGATCGTTGATGAGTATTTGTAAATAATTTTTATTTAACTTAATTAATTATCAAACATTAAATAAATAATAACAATATTATCTTTTAATAATACAGTATATTTATGTATTATATGTAAAATTATTATTTTTTAAATATATTATACAATAATTGTATAATATAATATTGAGCTTTATTTTATATTACATATCTATAAATATAAAAAAAAAATCAATAAATTGCAATTACTTCTCTCAGAAACTAAAACTCAACATATTTTGTAATTTATACAATAATGAAACTTAGAATATGGATTGGAATATTTGAAATGGGCTGTGTTGTTCTAACATCAATCAGGCGCTTGTGGTGAGTGTATTACACAGCTTTGCTTTTTTTTAATTTGCACTCGAATAATAATAATAGCTTTATGCCTTTATTTAATACAATTTAGGGGGAAGTTTCTATTATATTTTAAATAAAATTTTAATTTATTTTCAGAATGTACACATGGATTTAATATGTATAATGGGGAATGTACTACTCATTGTCCAGATAGAACTTATAAAGAAAATGATAGTATTTGTTATAATTGTCATTATACATGTTATCAGTGTAATGGACCAAACGACTATCAGTGTATATCATGCTGGGGAGATGCAGATTTGACTCATAATATGGGTCAAACCTATTGTTATTCAAAAAATATTAAAATTTTATTGGAAGATAGGACATGGCATATAATTGCAATAATTTTATTAATTATTAATTTATGTTTATTACTTATATTTTGTAAAGGAGGATTTTGGATAACAAATACTGTAGTAGTAGAAAATGGAAATTATAAGCTAGCTAATCAAATTGAAGGCGATGACTGTTAATCACATTTTTGGAAATATTAAACAATTATTTTAATTTATTATTAAATTATAATAATAAACAAAACATAGACATAAATCTGATCAAAATTTTGAGGACTAAACAAATATTTGTATAATATGTTTATATTGATTTATGGGACTATAGACTTTAAAATACTTTAGAGGGCTAAGTTCACTATATCCCTCAACCATACCTATGAAACAAAGCTTTATACAAAATATGTAGGTCAAGTAGTTAATACATTCTTTTATATTTTAACAATTGCAAATATTTTTATTTAATTGTAAAGTATATTTATTTATATATAATTGTTATTTTTTTATTATTTTGTAAATAATATGTTAATAAAAATTATTTATTAATTATTAATATTTTATATGTTCTATAGAATATTATGTGCTATTTTATTATAAATTTATAAGTATAAATACTTTATATTTTTTAAATAAGTAATACAAGTCTTACCTAAATTATATTGATATTTGTTACTAATTATTTTTATCAATCATAATCTATATTCCATAACTTATCAGTTTGAGGTTAAGCTTCTAAAAATTTCATAAACAGGTAATAAAAAAAATATGTTGACATTTCATAATCTATCCAAAGGTAATTTTATATTAAATTTATATTAATTACCTATGAGAAGACTCAAAAAAAATTTAAAGTACCTACGTTCAAAATTGCATTAGTTATTATGAGAAACCTTAAATCAATTTCATCAAAATTACGATTTCTGTAAATTTTAACGTTTTTCCGTTATTTTTTAGTAGTTTTCCTTCTCCCAATGAAAAACTTTTGAGAAATTCGAAAAATGAACTGAATAAGTTACCAACTAGACACAATTTTCTACCGAAAGCATACCCTATTTATGGTAATCGAACCATTATTTCTTCCCAAAAAAGATTCTTCAGACATAAAAAAAAAAATCATAATATTCAATTCTACTAAATATTCAAATTTTAGAAGGTTATGAAAATATATTTTGGAAATAGATTGAGTTGTATTTGTTTAGGCTTCAATAAAATTTTCAACCCGTTAAACCCAAAATTGCATGTAATATTAAACATTTTTGGAAAAATTTCAATGCCCTATTTTTAGTCAAAAAATCAACCAATCGTTTTCAAATTTTTTTCTCTGATATAGAACACCTATGTAAATACTTATAAAATTCCAAGTCCCTATGATCAAAACCTAATTAGTTATCATGAAATAAATAAATTTAAAATAACAGAAACCGTAATTTTGTCAATTTTCCTGCAATTTTTGTTAGTTTTTCTTCTTTTGAGGAAAAAATTTTGAAAAATTCAAAAAATGAGCTAAATAAAGTACTAACTAAACGCAATTTTCTATCGAAAACATACCCTATTTGTGGTAATCGGACTATTATTTCTACCCTTAAAAATGTCTTCAGACATTAAAAAAAATTGTTTGTAAGACCAATACATTCTTAACTTCTCTTAGAATCTAATATAATGTAATAATAAATGTTAAATTTTAATATATTTATTAAATACAATTTAATTTGCAGTATTCAGTAGCTTTATTACATCGTGCAATAATAATAAAATTATATATTGATTAGGATAAAAATGCATTACTTCTTATTTTGAAACCGTTGATTCATAAAATCTTACCATATTGAGATAAAATATTTAATTTTAAATTCTAAAACAATAATTGAATTAACTTAATTTAGTTTTAAATAATTTAATATACTATATATCTTGATAGTATATACAATTGCGATTTACAAAGTATCTAATTTTTAATTTAACCTAACATAATCTACCTTGTATAGTTGTATAATATGTTGTGTTTTAGTTTCAAATAGTACATTAATTACTACAATACACTATAGGTACAGTATAATTGTATAATATATTGATGTAATGATGTATAAGTTGTAAGTATAATTGTATTCTGTAATATATATTTGTATTTATGATTCCAATCATGAAGTATGAACAATGAACATATCTAAATAATATTATTAGTTGCTACCTTTTTTTACACCTATATGGCTATACCAATCCTATACAGGATAATATAGGTAGTATAAATGATTTCACAGATAAATAATTTGGATATCACAGATGACGAGTACAAATTTGTATTAGTTATTTTAAATAATTGAAAAAAATTTCGACTATTAGACAGAGTCTGAAAATATGGGTTTTATTCAATGGCGCCATTTGAGGGGAAGCAGGGTGAGCCACGTCGATGGTCGTGCTAAGGGGGGGGGGGGCAAAAGGGAAAAGTGCCCTAGGGCGCCAACATTTGCGAAAATTTTAGGGGTGCTTATTATAATATATACGTAGTAGGATCAAAAAGTTCCCGGAATTTATTTATGGAAAAAACTATAAAAAAACTATTTTTCTTATCAAATATCTGATTATTGGAATTAAAAGTAGACATTATTAGCTATCTGTAAGTTTATTCGTTAAAATTACATTAGTCCCATGTGAGCTGTAATCGTGTCCATACGAAATTGAGTTTACGCATTTTTTCAAAATGTCACAATTTGAACAACAAATCACAATTGAAGGTCATGTTGATTGTGTTCTTCGATAGTGAAGGATTAGTTCACTGGGAATTTGTACCTAATGAACAAATAGTCAATTCAAGTTTTTATATTGAAGTTTTAAAGCGTTTAAGGGATTCAATTCGGCGAAAATGGCAACGAAAATGGGAAAATCGTTGGTTTTTGCATCATGACAATGCACTGTGCCACCTTTTGCAGTTCGGCAATTTTTAACGGATAAAAAAATTTCTACAATTCCAAAACCTCCGTATTCACCAGATATTGCTCCATTCGACTTCTGGCTGTTTTCAAACATTGAACTTGGACTCAAAGGTGAACGTTTTGTGACGATTGAAGACATTAAAGTTAACGCGATAGCGAATCTCAGGGCCATTCCAATAGAGGGATATCAAAGATGTTTCCAGCAGTTACAAAGTCGTTGGAGTAAGTGGGTCTGTGCTGAAGAACGATATTTTGAAGGAGATTAAGTAGATTTATATTTAAATTGTATATGTAGAAAAATAAAATGAAATTCCGGAAACTTTTTGATCCTACTACGTATATATTTTTTTGTATAATTATAAGTATTATTCATGATGGTTGACGTATTTGTTATTGTGTGTTGTATGAATACTATATATTTTATTTTGATATTCTATACCATAATACCATTGATTAATTATACATGTATAATTAATCAATGATAATACCTACCTATTTTAAAAATAATTGTTATTGCCTTTATACGATTTCGTAGATATGGTTTTACTTGTTATTCGGATAATGATATGAGTCGCGGGGTGCGGGATTGTGTGTGCCATACTCTTTGCAACCACAGCTAAAAATATATTATAATATCCATAATTTGTTTACTTTGGCGATTACCATATTTTATTCAGATATCTCCATTAAATTATAATAATATGATAGTTTTATAGACTATAGTAGGGGATGACAATCTGTGTGTGATACAGATGTATTAACGATTCTTCCCATTATATTTTATTGTTTTAAAATTATATGCGTTTTCTTCTAAACATTTTTTTCTATTTACAACGGGTAAAAAAAAATTAAATTTCAGAGGGGGGTGAACCACCCCGAATTGAGGGGCACCAAATATAGTTGCCCTAGGGCGTAAATTAAAGTAGCACGGCAGTGGCCACATCTTACCTTATTTGTTTACGTATTTTATCGCGCTGATATTAAAATACTAAATATACTAATGCCACCTTCATAATCTAGAATGACATGGACTTATTGTATTTTTATATATTTGTCAGAAGTTGTCAGTTACTAACATAATTTCAATATCAAACAAAATTGACTTGATCGGTGTAAAACTTGACCTGCTTCAATTTTTGCTCCCTCTATAAAAAATACTGAAATGACGCCCCTGGTTTTATCGTGTTATCTAATTATATATATAATATGTTATATTAGTAAGTATTTAGTAGTTAGGTAGTAGTTACTTACTAGTAGGTATTACAATCAAATTCATTACCTATATGTTATATCGACATCATCATTCATCATATAATATTCACCGACCATTATCCACGCATTATATAAGATATATTTTTAATTTTTAACCATTTTTCTTCTCTGTTTAACAGAAACTAGAAATTACTTCCTATAGTTCATATATCCATTATCCATTTCTTTTAAGATGTTTGCACAATTCTGCATTTAGCTATCTTACAATACTCGTAAGATTAAGGCCTTACAAATTTAATTTTTATGAAAAAATAACATTCCTTTTAATATTCTTTACATAAGTGTTTTTTTGAACATTATTTGTCTGTTCCAAATTACAATATAATATAAGTATTATAATTTTCATCTGCAGTTGTAATTCGTTTTTTCACATCAATTTCCATACGCGGTTATAAAATATTGTTTTATCTTTAATACGAATTTTAATTGAAATTTTTTAAATCGTCTTTTCTTTCATCGATAACTCCGTCTTTAGCCCAGGGGCAGATAGGCCTACCAGGGGCCCCCAGTCAAAACAACACATTTTGTTTTGAGTTAAATTAATATTTTATTATAATTTATATCTAAAACGAAAAATCGTTTAAAAACGGGAAAATCGACTTTGGACGTTTCTCCTCCGTCCCTTCGGTCCTCGGAGAAATTAATGGTTTATTATAATTAAAATTTGAATGTAATGATATTGCATTCGAAAATACGATTCTGAGCGAAACTCAATATATTGTACTGATAATCCATTGCAAAAGTTTACCACGTGTGTAAAATACGTATAGAAATACTCAAAAAAAAAAAAAAAAATGGTAAGTACCTACGTTCAAAATTGTATTAGTTATCATGAAAATCTAAAATCAATTTCGTCGAAATTACGAATTTAGTGAATTTTGCCATTTTTCCGTCATTTTATGTTAGTTTTTCTTCTTTGAAGGAAAAAAAAAACGAAAAATGAGCTAAATAAAATAGGTACCCAGTAGATACAATTTTCAACCGAAAGTATACCATACTTATGATAATCGGACTATTATTTTTACATGAACAAAAGCTTTCATACATAAAAAAATTGAACATCTATATAATACTATTGATTATAAATACTAGTATAGTAATAATATTAATTGTAATACCAATACATTCTTCGATTCACTCAGAATATTTTACAAAAATTATAATTCATGAGTATTATATTTTGATTAATGTAGGGGTAAATGGGTATTGGGTATAAATATTACCTACTGTAATCGTTGTGAGTCCTATCCATGGTATAAATCATAGGCGTGCGCACGGGGTGTGCTGCACACCCTGCAAAAAATTGTACCTACTTTAGATTTTTGATGAAAAATTGTTTTATTATTGAAAACTGATTATTGAAAGTTGGTATAATTTATTCTGTATCATATTAAATGTATTTATATATATCAACTATATAGATCAACTCAATACTGAAATCAGACTATTTACACAAATAGATGACATACCAAGAGGAAGTAATAATAGTACAATAACTCAGTGGTTGAGTTGGATTACTAAGGATGGAACAGATCGGTTGAGAACTTTTGAAAATATATTTAAAGTTCTACAAAAATTTACTACCATACCAGTCACTAGTTGCTCTTGTGAAAGAGCTTTTTCAAAAATGGCAATAGTTAAGAGTAAATTACTCAGTAAAATGGCTCAAGAAAGGTTAGATGCCTTACTAACAATATTTATTGAACAAGAAATTGCAAACTCTTTAGATATGGAGGAAATTATTAATGCGTTTAAAACACTGACACCAATACAGAGATTACCACTATAAATGTAAATCCTATAGTAACTATATTAAGTAAAATTATTTGTATGTGTAATAATATGTAAATTAATAATTTTTTTATTTTATACAATAGGTACCTAGTCAATAATAATATTAAATTTACATCTAATTTTCTTTACTTTCATTAGCAATAAAACAGCGTCTAAAATGTTTTAATTTATTAACTAATTATTAGAATATAGAGACAACATTTATCTTTCTGAATTGTAATAGGTCAAGTAATCCCTACTAAAATAATTGTGCACACTCTGTGAAAAATTCCTGCGCACGCCTATGGTATAAATGGATTTATTTAATGCCTAAACAGGTAAATATAAAGGATCTATTAATATAAATATAAAACATTTAAATGCATATACAATCTTAGCCCCTCTGAAAATTATTGTGCCCTAATTTCCGCCTACGGTTCTGTTTTGGACATATATTATTCGTAGTATGTAATTAAATTAATTTTGGTTTGTGAGTTGTGACTGATTTAAACTTTTATAAATAGTTTATTATTAGGTATTAATATCATAATATGTTAATAAATAAATATAAGTTATAAATATTTAATAATAAAACGTTATTAAAATAAACAAAATGTTATTGAAAGTTTTAAAATATGTCTTAATGTATAGTTTACAGAGATGTTACCATTAATTTCTATGAGAGTATACTAAGTCAACGAGTGCTAAATCCAATGTGGGAGGGGGAGAGGGTTATTCAATAATAACAAATTTAATTACAAATATTTGATTTATATTTTTTACAATATTTCCTATCTCTTATTACACACCGGTCACCGTCATCAAATTTCTGTCAATGAACTTTAATAATGGATAATCGTAATATAAGTTACCAAAATACTATAAATTACAACAAATATATGAATATTTCCTTTAGCTACTTCTATGCGATTTGCTTGAGACTTTAAAAATATATGCAATATACCCAATAGTGTTCCCATAGCCCCATAGAGTATACTCCTAAACTTTTATTAAAAAATAATGGGTATATTTAGAGGCGCAAGAACTATTTTTCTTGTGGGAAGGGGCAAAAATTTAAGGAAAATCATGATATGAAGTATATTAAAATAAAATACAAATACTTATTGATTTTTGTAAAATAGGTTTAATTACTATTTTGTAGATTAAACTAATAATCTTATTTACCTAATTTAATTTTGAATATAAAATTAAAAACAATTTTAATGTTTTACATTTTTTTGAATTATTTGTTATATAACTTTTCAAAATTCATTTTATTACATATTATATTATATAAATATTAAAAATAATAAAAATTTAATTTAAATGTAAACTATAACTCTAAAATGTTTAATTATTAAGTGTATAACTATGGTGACAAATTTTCAGAGGGGGTGGGGGGCAAAATTATAATTTACTCCCTGACATATTTAACGGGGGGAGGGGGGGTCGAATGCCTCCTCTGCCCCTCAGCACCGGCACCACTGGGTATACTACGTATACTTTCAAAGTCTCGAGCATAGCGAAAAGAGATATTTATATATTTATTACATTTTTTGTAATTACACATGGAATTCTACACTGTTATATTTTTATATAGATAGTAATGTAGTATAGTTTTTTAACGTTTGGTACTAGTTTGTACCTAATATATATATTAGGATTGCCTATATTATACATATATAGTAGAGTATTATAGTTGTCATTCACAGAAATTTGATGTAGATAAAAAATATTCTAGAAAAATATAAATTAAATATTTGTAATTTAATTTGTTATTATTGAATAACATCCCCACCACCATTGTATTTGTATATTATAGCATTCGTTAACTTAGTATACTCTCATAGAAATTTTTTAATAAAAGTTTGTCATACATGAAGTATGTTACATGTTACGCAGTGGCGGCGCCAAGTGCGGGCCATGGCCCGTCCACTGACCCACCCTAAATTTATTCTAACTTATAAGGTCATTAAAATTATTATTGTGTTGTTATATTATAAAATATAAGATGACGAGAAAAAAAATTATCATTTTTAATTATACTTGTGATAATAGTTTTAATAGCTTTAATAGCTTTTTCTGAGTTATTTAAACTTTGTACTATAGCCATAACCAGGGCTAAAAGTTCATGCATCTGCATGTTTTTTTTTGCTACACAGGAAAACATGTTAACTGAGATACAAATCCGTTTCATAACAATAGTAATAATAATATAAAGTTTAATAGTGCATGTTTTTGCATGTTTTGGGTGTAAAGGCATGTTTGGCATATAGTCGATTTTTTAGAGTCGTTAGTGCATATTATTTCTGATAAAAAATGTTTAGACAAATAATAGAAAAGTTTCTTGTTTATTATTTGCTTTACCCTTTACAAAATTGTTGAGTTTTGATTTATTATTATTCTCGTGTGACATCCTAGTTTCCTAGTATAATGTATATTTAGATTTATGCGTTTTACGTAGTACCGCGGAAACAATGTTATCGCTACCACCAATAATTATCTTTTAAGTTGGAAAACGTCAAAAAAACACTAATAGTACAGTGTAATTTCGAAAGTAATTATAATTTTTATAAATATTATACTAAAATATCTCAAAATTAAGTACCTAATATTTTATTCCATATGTTTTTATTGTAGGTGCTGGATAAGAGTGTACACAAATAATACCAGATAACAATTTTCTAACATTAATAATGTATAGTATAGTATTATAGTATTCTGATTTAATTTATTTTAAATTACACAATATAGTATGTGGCCCATAACTATTCCAGTGTCTTCCGCCGCCTGTGAGCACATATTTTCTTGCATGAAAAGAGTTATTATAGACCAGCGATCTTCAACCTTTTGGACCACGCGGACCACTAAATCCATAACTCTAAATTCTGCGGACCACTTATGTCTTTTAATACCAAGTTAAAAAAAAATAAAATTAACGCATATTTTATAAAATATCAATAAAGGGTTTTATTATTAATAACAAAATTATTTAAGTTAGTTTAATTATTATTGATTACAAAAAAAAATTGGCTTAATATAAAACTGTTAAGACATAAATAAGTTTTAATGTGAGATTTGTTCTTGCTTGTTTTGAATAAGTTTTAGCTCCAATGAAATAACTATGAGAGATCTATTTATTTCAAGTGTGGTCTATGACGGTCTATAAGACAGGTACCGAGTTTTAATAGCTGTGACTGATGAAAATGTTTTTATCGCATAAATACGTTGTTGCAAATTGAATTAAAATTTTCATGGCTTTTCACTCAACAATGGGTATTTGCTATTAACGGAGAACAAAACTTGAGATTTTTATAGAGTTGACTGGAATATAGTTTTAAGTGTGCTGTCGGATGATAAATCAAAGAGACTTTCTTTTTCATTCATATTTAAATTTAACCTATCTTTAATAATTAGGAATTTAAAAAATCATTCCAAATTATTTTCGTAATACAAAAATTGAAAAATAATTAGGCACTAAGATCTTCTTTTTTTGGGAAATATCAATCTAAATATTCATGAAAGGTATTCTTATTGAAAATATTCTGAATCTACATACAGCGACACTCTACACTACTTTTGTATATTACAATTATAATTAACTCACAACATTACAAATAATGTTCAAATTTTTCTGTGAACCACCAAATTTTTACCGTGGACCACTGGTTGGCGACCGTTGTTATAGACTACAGTTATTATTAATAATAAAATAATATTTAATATAAAGTTTAATAAGTATAAGTATATTAAAGTATAATAATATTTTATCGTCTTAAAAACGGTTCATTATAAACGTTTTATAGCACAAATCAACCTCTCTTATCCCCCCTCATCCGTCAGGTAACAAATAGCAATACTGCCTAAATTTTTTTTAGATTTTGACTCATAGCCCTACCTAAAATACGTCAGTCCTCAATTGGTCCGCCCTAGAATAAAATTCTGGCGCCGCCACTGACTTTACGGGAACACTATCACTACTGTGATGATTTCCTATAGACGCAATGATTGATCACTATAAGACTTACGCTGAGATGATGTCCTAAGAGCGGCTTTCCAAAAATATTATTAATATATTTATTTGTAAAATCAGAATTAAATTGACAAAAAATATAAATTTCAAAATAATTTTACAAATTTGCAATACCCCAATAAGCATTGATACGTATATAATATGTAAATGTGTAATGTGTAAATAATTTTATTTTTATGACCAACTCCATTACTAGTTAAGTTAGTACTGTTAGTAATGTGGAATATGTGTAGAAGAAGAATATAATATTATAACTTGCTTAATTTGAGAAATGTTGATAACAATTTTAATTGTGGGTACAAAAACTTTGATTGAACCATAATAGATACCTAACCGTAGGCTATACTGTTTGTAAAATTGTATCTATTTTCTAGTAAAAAAAAATAGTAATCAATCAAATTATCACCTGATCCAGAATTTGTACTATACTGTAGCAAAATGTAACTAATAATATGCAGGAAATTAATTAATACTAACAATTTGACTCCTTCAATAAAATTCAATAAGAAATAAATTTGATGATTACATTAGCACAGACTATTATATATATATAACTATAACTATAACTATTTTCATAATATAATAATAATTACAAATATATGTATTATACTATAAATATTATGTTCATGAATATTATTTTAATAAGTTGAATTAATATTTTTACATTATTTATTAGTATATTTTGTTTGTATGTTAATTTAACAGCAATTAAAAATATATAAGTTACAATGTAATATTATATTATTATAATTATGTAAATATATAATATCATTAAATAATAAAAATAATTATTAATATTAATGATTAACCTATAAGTTAGTAATAATTTGAGTTACTGCTATGTTTAAGAGAAGTAACTCAATGAAAGTTACCTAAAAAAGTTAAATATTTAATTTTAAATTGTAAGGTATTCAAATTTTGAAATAATTAAAATAAAACTAAAATTAAATTAAATTTGCTTCTACTAAAAAATTAGAAAAATTGTGTTACAGCCTTGCAGGTCTCGATATATAGTCTGTGACATTAGTATAATGATGAGTCACGCAACGATTGTTGTGATTACTCATAAATAAAGAACAGTGTAAATCTCAGCCGCTGCGATTCATGGTCAGCCTCGTTGCGATATAGCGACGTCTTGGAAACTGTACTGGGATCGTCTGGGACTTGGGAATCTAAGAGCCATGATTGTTCGGAATAAAAATGTCCGAAATATAAAACTCCCAAAAATATAATATCCTAATCGCAATATCCCGGAATATAAAATTACGGAATGTAAAAGAACCATTCGTTCTCAATAGTAGAATAATGTCAATACAAACATGAAACAACTACTTGTAAAATGTAAATGAGTTTTTAATTTATTTTATAGGGGATTAATTTTTTTAATAAGCTTTACTTCCTTTGTTAATAAATAAAAATAAATAAATAATTGCAATACCTATCTTTAATAATTATTAAGGAATTGGAAAAATCATTCCAGATTATTTTCGTAATACAAAAATTGAAAAATAATTAGGCACATATATAATATAATATAGTATTGAAAAAAACAAGTACCTATCTACATTATGAGTCGTGATAATGAACATGCAAGTTTTAGTAATATTAATTATTATTCAAAAATAATTATACACGTATTTAAAAAGTGTCAACAAATTAAAGTTCTATACACTATATACGAATATACCGTATACCTCAGACAAGAAATAACAGAATTCATACTATTTAAAAATATATAAAAATAAACGCGCTGTTTGATATTTTTCCGCTGCACTTTTGAAAAAAATTATTATTATTGCTAATTATTAATTATTAATGACTATAATAGTTGTATTACCCACCGTAAAGTTGTAAACAACACGTGTTCCTCATGAAGTCAATATATATATTTTTTTTTTATAATATGTACCTATTATATGGTATATATAAAATAAACTATATAATATGATAAATGATAAAATATCAATATCACGATGAAATTTCGATTTTAATTTGTTAAATTATTATAATATGTATTATTATATTATTATTATTATTATTATTTATTATGTACCTACTACCAAAGTACCAACTTATATTATAAACTTTTGTTGCCAGTGAATTATTTATGTATTGATGATTAAAAGTTGGGGTGGGTGGGTAAAAATAAATATCGGCTCCATGTAATAAAGTAGTTCGCCACGCCATCGCTACTGGTATTATCTATGGTCTATTTATATATTCTGTCGAACTATTATAATTTATTATTTTTGTTTTGTTTTGTTAATCATTAATATTATTAATTTCTAATTCCTAAATTCCAAGATTATAATTTGTTCCATAAAATTATATTCTGAACATCCCTCATCCGTACCTTTACTTTTGAATTTGTTATGTTAAATAAAATACGGCGACCGCGATGGTTCATTTATAAGCAAATTAATAAAATTTAAACTGAATATAAATTATTGATGGTCTACCTATTGCTTTTTTCTTTCAAATTCTTACAAAATATTCATTATGCAAAGTCAAACTACAAAAATAGCTACTGAAACGTTTGACTGCGGTAATTTTTTAAAATCTTTCGCTTCCCTCCACCAAGTGCAGTAAAATATAAAAATGTGTTGTTTTTTTTTTAGTATGATCGTGAAGGTGGTAATAGTGAAAATATTCAGTATATTATGTATTTAACATTTATTTAAATTATGAATAAAAAAATTAACGTAAACGTGAATAATACTTTATTACAAATTATATAAGTAATTATAATATTGTGTTTATTCATACTCTTTTCTATGTCGAAGTGTCAAACAATTCCGAAAAATGAAATTCATTAGTTTAAGTTTAACCATTGATTATAGGTAAATACTAGTATAGTATTATAGTATTTATAGTCTATGTAAGTTTTTGCACATGAGTATGGACGTAACTGGGGGAAGGGACTTGGGAGTGCTTACTGTTTAGTTCTATCTAAATCATTTATATCCGTTCCTAAAATATTTTACTGTTTTTAGTTTTTATATGTATGATTATTAAAAATTACATGTATATTAGGCTTAAGCCCTTACTAAAAACCTATAATTACGTTTATGCACATGAATATTCCTAATTATTATGCTTACGTTAAAATGTGGGAGACTCATTGTTTCGTAAATAAACGTAAGACTTTATACGAAGACACGAAGTAACATAATGATATATACAGTGGCGCCGAAGTCTATAATTATATGTAGGGCGAATATACTTGAGATGCTACCACCACCTACCAATTTCATGGGGAAAATTTATTTTTATTACTTATTACATTATTTATTATTTATTAACATTAAAATGTCTACAATATTTAACACTAAACATCCACCCACCCACCCATCGATTTTATATGTAGGGCAATTGCCCTACATCAAAATAAGTTTCGGCGTCACTGAATATATAAATAATATAATACCCCTTCAAAAATGTGTTGGTTTGGTGGGTTTACATAAAACAAAAAACCATTAGATATTAGATATTATTAGATGATGGGTAAAAATATGGGTGTAAATAAATTTAAATGAATGTTGCCGAGACACGGGGGGATTGCAAGGGTACTTAGTACTTTCAATAATTTTTCAGAATTTTTAGCCTAGGTACCTTTACTATTCGAGAGGTCTCACGATATAATAAGATAAAAAGGGATGGGGAATCGGGGACGTTTTGTCTTCAAAGATAAAAAGGGTTCTCCATATTTTTTTTTGCCATTTCGAGCACTGAAATACCCACAAAGTCATATACATCACGGACTACGGTGATACAATAACATAATACACCCTTAACTTCTTGTCCCTGTTCGAACACCTGGTCACCGGCTGAACGTTGATCCCTCTCGTAAAATAGACTAATAGAGAAATGTGAATAAAAAACCATATTGTGAAATAACATTTTGTGTTATATATTAATATTATTATTTATTACCAATTACTATTGTTTACGGTTTACCGTTACCGCGCGCATTACCGATCATCCAGTGACGTTTCGACATTATGACGTACTAATCAGTTAGTTTCTATCGCCTATCGCTGTTCAAGATTCGTATTCGTCGATGAACGTTATGGTATCCGCATTCTGCAACTTGCTAACATCATTGCGTACGATATATTATTAAAGTGGTGGTGGTCAGTGGACCGTGGCCCGTAGGGTACTGGGGTGGCATGGATAAATATCTACCGATATTAAATATTAAAAATAATTAGCAATTATTTTATACCAATTTATGACAATATAACTACCTCGGTTACAAATTTAAATGATATAATATAATATTTTAAACATGGGCAGTTCATATTCTGTTAGTATTAACATTGATGGTATTAAATACTATATTCTATAATCAATGGTAATAGTAGTAATAGTAAAGTTGTAGCGGTCGTGGCGGTGGTGTTGGTGAATGGTGGTGGTGGTGGTGGTGGTTACGACTTCTGACGTTATGTGGCGAACTGGCGACTGGCGATCGTGTAATCACTGTAATCAGTAATCACGAACAATTTTTTACTATCTGAATAGTAAAATACACGAAAACAGTATACGGCGTTGCGCGAGCTGGTGGCGCGGTGTCTTAGGCGCAATCGCCGTCGTCCGAGACTTCATATTGCAATCATACATCAGTGACGTCACTACTACGGGAGGCCCAGGTGTGCGTATCAGCACGACGGTCCTGTGTACACCTGGCGTCTTGTACCATTAGCATCTAATGAAATAGTAGTCTCGTAATATTTTTCCTATGCGTATGTATTTGCGACCGTCGCTAACGTTAATATGATTCGTTTGCAATAAAAACATTTCTCTCGACGACAAAAGAACATCAGACTTATAAACAGTTGTAACGATAAATTATCGCCGTGATGGCTGCTTTGACTGCTGGGGTACAATATAGTTTATCGTCAAACCAGAACAATGGCCTTATGCCCAAGCAGAGGACGAGCAAAAACAAAACGTTATTCTTCGTCAAGCTAACAGATTCCTGTTTGAAGGCTGTCGAAGATTACTTGAGATGCTGTCAACAGGTAAGCAAGTTCATTTTAACGGTCAATACACACATTTTTTGAGGCTTTCACGATCGTTTGTTGTTTAAGTGATTTCTCTTATTTTTAGTAGCCTGCAACTAGTTTTTCTATAGCCACGTCCTCAATCTAAACTTCTTTCGTTTTGACTTAAAGTTTTTCAACAATAATAATAATTCTCAAGTTTGGATGACAGAATCTTTACCTTGGCAGACATGTCACTAGTTTAGATTCAATTTGAGTATACCAATTTTAAAGAAGTGTTTTAATTTTATTGATACCTTATGTAATTTGCTTTCCAATTGCAATGTGTATCCAATATATTTTTTTTTTTTAAATGTAATATTTTAGTTCTAGCTTTTAGAAATTGTGGTAATTTGTATTGTTAAATTCTATACTATCTAATTACCCATTCAAAGGAAATCATTATATTCACAATAAATTTACATACCTAGATACCAACAAAACATGGTTTAATGTTTCCAACAGCTGGTTTTCAATATCATAATTTACCTATGGATATCTTAATATCCAAATTTGTTAATCTTAACAGCTTTTTATTCAAAAGTCCAAATTGATTGATATTAATAAAATAAAGCTACTTAAAAAATTATTAAAATTTTCTTAATTATATAAAATAAACATAATAACAAATGTATTTTGGGTATAAATTATTTTTGAAATCCTATATGTAAATACATATAAAAATGAATTCAAAATTCTTATTTTTACCAAGTCTTTATAGTTTATTTGTGCACTTAATAGTAATTGTATGGAAAACAAATTTAATAAGCTATTTTCTTAAATATTTAATGTAGCTAATACTACAGTAATCTTTAATTTTGAATGCAAGAAATGCTTAATTATTTCAATATTAATTCAAATCTGTCAATTGTCAAATATATCAAATTTATTTATGTACCTACAATTTTTCATTGAATGTCATACAAAATATATTATTTACTACATACTTGATCTTTTTTTATTAAATATATTCAATTCTTTCTAATATGAAAAAATCAATGAATTAATATAATCTTTCCTATGTAATTATTATTATAACGTAACTACATTATGTAATATGTTTCCCAGTTTCTAGTTATTATTGCAATATTTTACATCTCAAGTCTATTCAATAACATATTTTTTAATAATTTTTATCCTACTTTATAATATTTTTTTTTTATTAAAGAATAATCTTATATTTGTTTAAATTAAATTAGCTTATTAGGAAATATTTATTTATGTAAATAAACAAATACAAATTGATGTATAAGTATTATAACAAAATATTAATCTTTAAAAAATGGAGTTAAGAAATGTTTTTTTGTGATGTGATAGGTAATTTAATATTTTATAAAACTTCATAGATATTTTTTGTTTATCAAATATAAGATGAATTACATGTACTCCTATTTGTTTTATTGATCTAGTTTAAAACGATTTTGAATCTTAAGCATAAAATTGACTTCTCTAAAAAGTAAAATATGTTTTTTTTTTAGGACATTATGTAAGTGTTAATTTATATTTTGTACAATGTAGGTTTGGTTAAGTTAGGTTACCTAACCTAATTTAAAAAAGAATACCTTTAATGAAATGTTACAAATTTTTTACTTTTAGGAAAGAGATTTAGAAATTTACTTCTTTATTGGTAAATCCAACCGGAGTATCTTACTTTTCTGGAAATTGTCTACCATTAAACTACCCACTAAGATTATATTTTACTAACATTTTTGAAGTATTTATGAATGATTGTTAACAAATACTATCATACTACCTTAATAGGTTGGTACTTAATTATCTTAAATTACTAACAATATTAATGCTTGCATTAAAAATATATTTTGTACTATTAAATTGTAGGTAAAATCAAAATTTGTATATACCTATATCTAGTATAATAAAAACGAATAACTATTACCTATAATTATTTAGGTGCTGTTTAGTATTTATTTAACCATATTACCTATATATGTAATTAAAAATTATTTTATTTTATCAAAATATATAAGGTAGTATATAATATTAGTATAGAATAATAAGTTTTAAAGGAAAAATGTAATTGGATAAATGTTGGAAGAATAGGTTAATAAATTTGATTGATTTCTATGTATCCTATGTATAAAAAAATAACATTCATATTAATACTTTTAGTATTTAAATGAAAATAATACAAAATATAATTTGAGTCTTTAATTTTTAAATATGCACCGATAAAACCAAAAAATATTCTCTTTATATTCCATTAAAACCTAGCAAAATATGCTTAAAAAATTTATATACTAGAAAATATTCTGTATTCTTAAAACAGTCGTGATTCGCAAAATTTTATGGGGTATAAAATATCATCAGTTAAAAAATCTTATTCATAAATTGAAGGGTTTGGAACAACAACCAGATAAATGTACTTTTTAAAAATGTTTAGAACTGATAAATAATGTTTTATTCTTATAATAAATCAATACTAAAATGATTAAAATTTATATTCTTAATGATAAGGTAAATACTGTGAACTTTGAATTAAATTACCTTTTAAATCTTTTAACAAAAAAAATTCAACGTTAAAAAAACCTATGGATTAATCTGGTTATTGTTATGCTATACTTTTTTTTAAGGTAAAAGTATTACTTATAATAATTAAAACAAATTTACCCAACATTATACAATTTTAAAAAATGTATTACTTAGGAAAAATATATAATAATATCTTATGTTTTAAATTGAATTATAACAAAACATATGACAAAATAAAATTAAAAATATATATATATAAATTGTACATGTATTTTTTATTGGATTTAACTGGCTGCACCAAAGTGTAGGTATTTTTTTTCTATATAATTTACGAAAAAGTGCATTTTCTAAAAAAAATGAATTTATCTGGTTGTTGTTCTGAAACAACATGGTTGTTGCCCTTCAATTAAGTTATTTTGAAGCAACTTGCTTCGCTTAAAAGGACGAGAAATTTTTGTATATTATATTTTACCCTACTTAAATAAGATAATAAATAAATAAAATTTAAATACTTTAACATTGATGTTTATAAAAATAACAATTTCATACTAGTATAAAATAAATATTGTTTAGATTTTTATTAATAAGCATAATTTATGCTAAAGATAAGCTAACCGGATACTGTGGTACTACTATTGAATTTATTAACAACTTTGTCCTTTATCAATAGAATTATTTTTTTCTATTTGTAGTAAAACTAAATTACTAAGTTATTCTTGGCTTATTGTTGACTTAAAGCTTTCAGACGGTGTATACATGAAAAACTCCTTTCGCATGTATTAATGGGAATTGTTAGAAATATTTTTAAAATTATTGACCACCCTCTCATTCCGTAATTATGCTGATACAGAGGGTTTAAATTTACTCCTGTGTCTATGCTTCAAAAATCAAAATATAAAATTTTGTGTTTATTTAAATAAGATATATTATAGATCATATAAATATTTATGTATAGATTTATGTAATAAAAAAATATCAAATAATTTCATTATTCAATTTAAACAACAATTAATGTAACACAAATAAAATTATTAAACAAAATAAATTATTTATATAAGAAAATATTTATAAAAACTTAAAAATCCATTCTTTAGTTATATATAGTATATCATATTTTGATTTAGGTATAGAGTTTAATTATCTTTGAAACACAATATTTATGATATTAACCTTACATAATATTAACAATATTATTTGTATTTAGTAAAATTATATTAATTATTTAGTACCTACTTCAGTATTAGTTTAGTAGTTTAGTATTATTCATGACAATTTAAAACTATTTTAATTCTATATAGTGCCATAGTGGTAACAATTGTATAAATTTACTTTTAAAACAATATTAAAATTAATAATTATATTACATTATTTTTATAAATCTAGGTACCTATATATCAGGGGTGGCTAAACTTTTCGTTATAAATATATTTTTCTTTTAAGATCAATATCCATAGAAAAAAAAATGCTTTAATTATGAGTATTTATAATTATGTATATCTATTAAATGCATAAAAATTAATTTAAAAATGAAAGATTTTCTATAACATCACTCACGATTGACCACCCTTTGATACCCTTTCTATTATAGCTAGTATTTTATAATTATTTATTTATTATTATTAATACAACCATAGCTGAAAAAGACTGGTTTTTCAATATATACGGAAAATAAATATATATAGTTTAAAAATTAAATGGGGAGTTGCTGTTTGCAGTAGCTGGAAACAATCTAAGTAAAAATCATCTAGGTAATTGGAGTGGAAGCAAGGAGTATAATTAGAGATTAATTAACTAGTCTATACATAATAGAGTAGATAGCTATATATAAATGAAAAAAACTTAAATAATAATTATGTAATAAAGAATTATAGTGAGGTAGTAGTTATCTTTATTTACTACAAAAGTGTATACCTATAAAAGTACAAAAAGGTATAAAAGTACCTACTGTATATAGGTTAGGATATTATTGGCATTAGGTTTTATTGTATCTTATTGACTAATACATAAATTGAGTATACTATATTATATTTGTGTATCAATATTAATTCCTAATTATTAATAAAATTAATAATAGACATTAAATAAATACATTAAAAAAAAAGTATAAACAGGTCACACAGGTATAAAGTGGCTTAGACTATAAAAAATCAATTTTCCATTATTCATGTTTATGATTTTTAACCAAATTATTTTAGACTCTGAACAATGGATAGAATGTTTTGGTTTTGTAAAAATTACTTTATTGCTTTATATATATTTATTTCCTGACAGTAATAAAAATAAAATGTGTAGAGTTTGATTGAAAATGTAATGTATTTTTTAAATGTTAATTTGTTTTCTTGTTATTATGTTTACATTAAATATTAAATTTTTGAGAACTGTTATTAAATAAAACTAATAAGCATTATGCTACATAATAACATAATATAGTTAAAATAATATTTATAACTAATAAAATCATAAATATTTGATTCAAAGATCTAAAGAATCAAAAGATTTGACTGTTTTGTATGATTTGACATTTGTGATATTATCATATGAATTATTAAATTAATTATATTAGAATTAAGCTAAGTTTAAACAAATTTTTATCTTATGTCATTCTTATTTTTTATTTTCAAATGTTAAATACTTTTTTAATTATTGCTATTTTCTGCTGAAATGATCAAATCAAAATAAACACCTAATATACATCCTGTATCTATATGATTATTATGTAATTCTTTCCATTTTGGTAACATAAGTTTCAGATTATTCTGAATATAGTTCATAATAAAAATAATATATGATATTTTTTTATATTACTATGTAATATTTATTAGTTTATGAAAATTTTATCCTTGATTATTAAATTAATTGTATTACCATTATTGAAATTTCAATAAAATCTAAATAAAGTAAATAATATTATTTTATAAATCATTATAATACAATATCTATAGCTATTTAAATTACACTGTTTATCAAATTATTGTGGTTTACAATTGTGCGGTCAATAGTCATTTATATTATTCAGTTAATTATTCACTGTTGACACAAATTTTGTTTTATATATAACTTGCCCATATAATACTGTATACTATATTTATTTATAATCATGTCATATTATGTAAATAAAATATATTCTGATCTATTACAGAAATAATTGTCTTTGCTCATATCAGAAAATAATTCTTTGTAACCTTAGTATACCCAAATTTACCCAATTGCCAGTGGCCTAGGTTAGGTTGGAAAGTGTTTTCATATTTTTCAAATAATTTTAATGAATTAAAAATGTTATCATTTAAACTTGTGTTTTGTAGTAAATGATAAAATATTTATTAAAATATCTATAAAAAAAGTAAACATTTATATGGTTTAAACCCCGTAACCCGTAATCGGGACCCAAAATCCACCCCCTTGGTTATGTTTTTATTAATTGTTCAAATAGAGTTAAAATTATGAGGGCCAATTGACTAGTTGTTTATCATACCATTTGTTTTGGAGGGGAAACTTAGTATGATTTTGTACACAAAGCCACTAAACTACCTACTTATCATTACAGTTTTCCATAAAACTTAAATCACTTATTTTGGCCTAAATAATATAAGTGTAAATATTTTAACGGAAAATAAACAACTAAACTAATACAGAATATCATCGAAATTATCATATTTATGTATTTTACATTTTATATGTTTTTTTGTATGTAACATTTAAATCATAGGCGGAAATAAAGGGGGTGACTTGGGCAGACTTAGTCCAAAATATTCATTAGCTCCCCTAAATTTTTTTTGTGTCTAGTTAATTTATTTGTGTTATAAATTTATAATAGAATAATAGGTATTAGGAATATTATAAATTACAATAAATTATATTTTCAGGAAAAGTTAAATTTATTAAGATAATTAGTTAAACAAAATGTTGATTTATTTAAGGTATATGTATGAGCACGTAAAAGATTTCTTAAGATTTAAGTATTATTGTATTCAACCTGTAGCCCCCCAGAAAATTTATCTCAGTTACGTCTGCGATTTAAATTATAAACAGAATAACAAGTTATCTACTTCGTCAATAAGTAGCTTATTCATTATTCAGTGATATTTATTAACCTATTAATTTTTTTGTCTATTTAGTTAACCATTTTAACCATTTTCATTTTATTTCCAAAACTCAGTATTATCTATTCAGAACCAGAACGGTTATAGTCGGACAATTGAAAAAATCTCCAAAGTGGAGTCCTACATATAATAATACTTTTATTGCATTTTATATTTATATTCAAAAATATTGTTAATTACTATTACTATTAATTTCATATTTAAATTTTTTTTCTAGAAAATGAGTATTGTGTTATAAAGGCATAATTGAATAAAGCTACCCATAAATATATACATATTATATAATATACATAAACTAGTAATAAACTAATCTACTTGACTACATAAGTCGTGATCAAGTATTTATTAATACGAATATAAAACATGTACAATCAAACTAATCAAACTTCAATGTAAAAATATTTAATCTATGACAGCAAGCAAAACAATAGGTTTTTTCATAGTTATATTAAACATGTTAGTAAAATAGTAACTACCTTTATCATTGTTATGATTTAATCGTTACATATAGTTGTCATAACTCATAATAGTTATTATGGGTTAATAATAGTAACACTACACGTAAATGTAAATATACTGAACGATTTTAGTTTATTTCTATGACTGGAATAGTGGAGTATCATAAGTTTATAGATACTGTTAATGTAATTAATGTAATCATATATTTCACATCATTGATATCATACAAATTGCCCCCTGAAAAATCAAAAATAATGATTAAGATTTAAGTGCATACAGCATACTTCGTATTATAGATCTCAATGGCATTGGTAAATTATGATAGTATTGTACTTGTTTTTCCCCGTACAATGTCAGCTGGCTTATCGACAATGTTGACGAAATTAAAATGAAGGTCAAAGTATAAACAACTAATTAATTTGGTTTTGGTAAACTTACAAACCAATGAAAATTATATAAGGATTAAATGTTAATATTATAAATTATTATATTTATACCTATCATAATAATTGCACAGTACATTAGCCATAATTTTGTATTTTATTGACTTTTTATTAATTTAATTATGATAAATAAAATAGTGTTACAATAATAACGAAAACAAATATTTTTTAAATTTGATTATGTAGTTAAAATAAAACAATGTTTATGGTTTGTGTATAAATAAGAGATATTTTTCTATTTAAAACTTATTTATTACTGATCACTGATTAGTAATATACATTTTTGTAATAAAATCGATTTAACTGTAGCCCACTAGTATAATATAATAAATTAATAAACAATATTATAATATTTTTAATTAAAAACTGTTTTATGTATAATAAATATTCCGTTGGATTTTTATTTCTCTTGTAATATCAATAACTCAATAAGTAATGTTTTAGTTTTAATACAAATTTTTGCATATTAAGTTTTAAATATAAGTTGTCCAATTGTAAAATAATATCTGCACTAAATTTTAATAAAAAACGATTTTATGTTATTCATAAAGTAATAGTTTAGCTAAAACTGGTTTTAACTGGCTATAGAACAGCATTGTATGTAACAATAATTATTATCCTTTCGCACTCGTACTTTCACCCGCTTTTTCACCTGAAATATAAGTAATACGCAACAAATAAAAATGTACACCTACTCCTATATTATTATGTTCAAATAAGTTTCACGTAATTTTTTTTATGTTAAGAATTTTTTAATTTTGCCAATAAATTTACGAATTTAGTATCCATTTATATTTAACTTTTCAATTGAAGTAGATAATAATTGTATTTACTGATATATCACTATACTATTAACAATAAAGAGATGTATAAAAGACATGTTTTAATTTATTATTGAGCAAAATTTTATTTTTTTACGATTCTAAGTTTTAGGTATACAAATATGGGAATTCTC
Organism: Eriosoma lanigerum; assembly: GCA_013282895.1. Classification (NCBI taxonomy): domain Eukaryota; kingdom Metazoa; phylum Arthropoda; class Insecta; order Hemiptera; family Aphididae; genus Eriosoma; species Eriosoma lanigerum. The sequence continues at coordinate 49,668,368 of CM023359.1, forward strand.
AAATTTGATCCTATTACATTGCGTTAGTTATTCATATTTATTATTAAATACTTATACTTAAATTATTCAAATGGAAGTTGCTACACTAATGGCATAACTCGAATAAATAAAACTAACTAATACTAAATACAAGGCTTAAATATTTGTTGGTGTTGAGGACAAGGTCAGGACCAATTCTATGACAAAAAGTGAAAGTTTTGCCGCTACTGCTGATGCCATATATTTATATATATATTATGTTCTATAGCTGCTGTTACAGACCAAGAGTTTGGTATTTGGGTCATACACGTCAATAGGCCAGCTCTCACAGCTACCTGTGTGAAGCACTGAAGCCTGATAGTGACCTACCAATTTGACAATTTTTTTAACATGTCATACATTTTTTAAGTGAATAATATACTATTATTTAAATCCCATTTGTTTTATATTATTATTGATTTAAAATTATTACGGTCAAAATAACACAAATATACACAAAGACAATTTAATTAATTAATATAATAATGATATTACAAGTTAACTTAATACTTAACATATTATATGTATATTATTATATTAAATTGCCAACATTGAGAAAATAATATTGAACATTCTTTGGTTTGTTATGTTATAATTTATAAATAAACAAATATAATTATAGTCTCGCGCGTCATCTACACTATATTTTAAATAATATTCATAATTCGTGTAACAAAAAGTGTAACGGTAGCACATGATAGGGATCAAGAGTTGTAATTAGACCATTAATACAATCATATTATTATATTAATAATTTTTATACGTTTGTGCGGGAATGAATCAACTAAATTAATTTATTTCCTTATCAATTTTTTCTTTTTCAATATTTATTGATATTTTATGATAGGGTTTATAATATGCATAGTTGAAAATGGCCGAGAGGAATACGATTTCATTATTCTCATCGAATTAAGATATTTTTAACTAATATATTTTTAATTATAATTAATAAAGGTGTTTGAACGTTTCTATGGGAATTTAAATATGTTGAATTATATAATTACAATTATACAATTATATTATAATAATGAAAAAATATAGCCTATAAATTGGTCTAACTTGAATATAATAATTATTATTATAAAACACGTATTTAATATTTATTTATTGGTATCTAGCTTTTTAAATCTTCAATAACTCCAAAATGTGTACATAAATTGATTTATGTATTTTTGATTATTTAGTAGATTCCAAAAAACATCTATGCTATACATAAAATTGTATTTATTATTATAATATTTATAATCTTATAAACAATTTGGTAGAATCATATATACCACATTGTAACCTAATTTAATAAAAGATGTCATATTATATGAATGACAGTTCTTTTGAAATATTACTCTCCTTTAAGGGTCCTTAGCAGTAGATTATTTATTAAACATTAGATATAACATTAATGCCATAATTTTGCAGTAATGATTGTTAGATGTGTCAGCGGTTAATCTGTGGAGGGAGGAATCTCGCCCCCTCCTACCCATAACACATAAAATATTTGATTTTAATATATATGTGATATATACTAATTTAATTAAATATATTCACAATTATAGGTTTTAAAAATTATTTCGTACACTATAAAAATTATCTAGATACGCCACTGTAGATAGGTGAATACAATGTGCTGACATCCTCTTCAGTACAAACAAATATAGAATTACCTAGTTCAGATAATAATTAATCTTCATGATAATATTATAAATTACATAAATATAATTCATTTTATTTTTAGGGTAATTCAGAAAACCTTCCAAAGCCTAGAATTCAATTTAAAGGCAATGAAGGCGTAAGTTTTTGTTTATACATATTTATAATAAATTAATAAATGGTTAATGAATAACAATAATTTAATTTATCTTTTTATCATTACAGCAATTATGTGTACCGAGCATATCAAAAAATTATACTTTTGATTTTAGTTTATCTAATGCAGCAGATGTTGCTGGTCCTCGGAGTAGCTTTGAATGTATTCGACAAAATAATTCTAGGTATGTTATGTTTATATTAAATCAACTAATTTCTAATTAATTGTTTTCATTTTTATACTATTTATTTATATTATTTTACAGATCATTAGAATATGTTGGTACCTTAAATAGACGTATGCGAGTACTTGCAAATGATGATGTATATGAAGCAACTAGACATAGGATGGTCGCTGTTGAAGAATTACATAAAAAATCATGGTAGGTATAATAATAATAATACGATTTAATTGCCTATTATTTAAATATATATTTGATTTAATTCATATTATTTTATTTGTATTTATATTTAGCATTTTTATATTTTAATTTTTAATTTTATGTTTTATTTTTGCTATTAAAATAGTTTGATGTTTTTTTGTTTGTTTGTTTATAGTACACGAGAAATTGAACTAGACAGCAAATCAGCTCTTGGTCGCAAGATGCGAAAGAATCCTGCTCAAATTAGAGCTAGCCGACATAATAATAATACTTATAATAATGTTAATATTACAAATAACGTTCCAAAACCTATAATTTCCAAACCTATACCCCCGCATATCCCATCACCTGCCACATCAGATATTAGCAAAAAACCATTACGAGATAGAATTATTCATCATTTAGCATTAAGGCCATATAAGAAACCGGAATTAATTAGTATATTAAATAGAGGTTTGTAAAAAAAAAAATATTATGTTATTATTCTAAAAAAAAATGTTTTTCTAGATGGTCTAAAAGATAAAGATAGAACACAAATAATGTCAGTTCTTAGTCAAGTAGCTCAAGCAAAAGATAATGTATATTATCTATCAAGGCATGTTTGGAATGATGTACAAGAAGACTGGCCATTTTATAGTAGTCAGGATCATATAATATTAAAACGGTATATTATATTTTTTCATTGAAAAATTTATCAAAAAAAAAAAAGAAAAGAAATGTCTTAAATTATGTGAAAATCCTAATATCCATCTAAATATATATATATTTTAAATTAATTCTATTAAATATATTAATTTAAAATTTATTATTTTTGTGTTTTAATTCATATGTATAGATAATATACATAATTATAAGTTAAAGTAATAGAATTTATATTTAGTTACACTTTCAAGGTCATCTAAATTATTTGCCTTTTATTTGCTTTAATTTTTTTACAAATGTACTAATTTTAGCATAGTATATAAAAAAAATGATTTTAATTATATTTTAACATTTAGACGAAAGCCTCAAAATTTAACACCTCCTGGATTAAGTGATACTGGAAGCTCTGGTAGTAGTGAGCAATCACCAAGTAGCACCGTACCCAACAGTCCTCCTAATAATGTACACGGTAATAAAAGACCAGGTTACTACAATGGTGCTGATGGTTTTCAGACCAAAAGAATGCGTATTTCACATTTTAAACGTCCTTCACCTGAGAAAAAATTGTCATCAAATAGTCCTCCACCAATAGTATCTAGTACTCAATCGACTATAAGATCACCAACTCATGCACCCATTCAAACTAACCCAATACCAAAATATATCCAGTAAGTTAATTATGAAATATCTTTTATAGTGATGATTTTATTAATAAGCTATGAACATAATATAAAAACCAAGTATATTTTGTTTTCAGAGATTTTGTACCAATAACAAACAAGGATCAGAAAAAGCAATATAAATCAGAATTTATGAAATGTCATAAAGAATATAAACATTTAGCTGAAATTATGGATCCCGTTCGAAATAAATTTGCCAAGCTAAAAGATCGTATGTTGCTTTATCCTAAGGGCTCAAATGAATATAAGGTTTGATAAACTATTCATTTAATTTTTAACTGATTCATCATAATTATTTAAATTTATAGATTTTAGAAAAACAAATACTACAAGAATATAATGAACGAAAACATGATGATAAATATCAAGCAGCTAAAACACGTTTTGACTACCTTCATAATAAATTGTCTCACATTAAAGATCTGGTGCATGACTATGATAAACATAATCCAGTGTTGATTAGAACAGCAACACCAGATTCTTCTTGCCTGTGAGCAATCATTTATAATTTTTTTTTCTATTTCTTTTAAAATACAATGTATAATTCTAAATGATAATTTTTATAAAAACCCAAATTAGTTCCATAGCACAAAAGAGATAGAAAAATCAGTGACTTATGGTTTGCTCAATGTTTAGTCAGTGCATTTATAAGTTTTTACTGTCTACATTGGTTACCGGCTCTCAATACTTGACATGTGCCTAATAATAACTTATAATAATTTGTAAGTTTTGGAATTTGGTATTATTCAAATTTAAGACCTTTTAAAATACCTTAAAGATGTGATTGTGTTAAAACTTAGCTAGAAATATTTATTTTTGTTTGTATTAAAGTTTAACACTAAAGATCAAAATTGTTTATCACACAAGTGCTTGTTTTTCTTATTTTATATGAGATTTAATTACAAAAGTATGTAGTTATGTACATTTATAACTAATTTGTTATTCCTATTGAGTATTTAATAATATTTTAATGAAGATTTGATTAAATTCTAAGAAAATGTAATTGACATTTATTGTCTCTGTAGCCATTGGTTAATATAGCAATAATATATGACAACGGCAAAAAGTGAGCTATTACAATCATTAGCTATGTGTGCTGTTTTTCATCCAAAACTGAAATTGTTATTCTACCAGTGGCGGTTATATGATGGGGAGGAGCGATAGGTCAATCCACTTAGGGTAATACAGTGATGGTGATAGTGCATCCCTCCCTCTTATACATCAAGTATAACCGCTACTGCATCCTTCTACGCTCGTATTTAGTAGAGCTGAGGGATAATTGCTCTTGGTAAAAAAACAAATATATAAAATGTGTGAGTATAATTTAATAGGAGTTTATTATTTTCAATAATATTTTATATAAGAAATAGTAATTACTAGCTTGAAAAATGTTCAGATATTAAAATTAAAATAAAAAACTAATATTCATTCTGCTATATCTATCGAAAAACTTGTGCCCAATTTTTAATTTTATAACTATTAACAATTTCCATTCAATATTTCAATATGTTGATAAATACTAATGGAGTAATTTAATAGCTGTCTGTCTGGTGTCTTAAAAAAAAAAAAAAAGTATCTATCAAAATAAAACGGTCATCATTTTTCTTCGACTTACCTCTCAACTATATGGATTTGGCCACCCTTGTCCTACACTTCCATATATTTTGATTATCTGCATTTTGTCCATTTACACCAGCTACATTTCACATTATAACAACACGTTCTATCTCTTAATCATCTCTCCTCAAAACATGCCCAAACCATCTCGGCCTAAATTCTCTCATTTACCCCATAGTTAATGTGACTCCTATACTTTCCCTTATGTATTAATTGCTTATTCAGTTTTTCCATTAAATGTCCAAATATGAAAGTACTTAAAGTAGTTTAAATTTAAGGATATAACTTATATTTTTATAATTTTATCAGTAAAATACATTTTAAAAACAATTATTATACTACATGATAATTAGAACCAATTCATTTAATTTAAAAATGTTTACAATTAATAGTCGAGTTTTAAATATTATACAAACACAATATTTTTATTAGAAATAATAGTTTAAATTTATTATTAATGGTTTAATATAATACCTGTATGTATATTACATTCTATTTTTCATAGGTTACAGAGTATAGCCATCATTTTATACTATAGACAGTACATAGTTACTCACATTATATCCATTATTTTGCAGATAATAATAGTGAAGAATAAAATCAAAATGGAATTTTTCCATTCCCAACGAAAAATTATATAAATACATATACAACTAACTTAACCGACTTCTCGCACAAATCACATTCTATTTTTTTTTCATATGTTGCATCATTTACTACTACAATAATAGTAGTCAGTATTTGAATATACTAAAGTTTTATCTAGGGTAATATTTGAGGTAAAATTTGGTCATTCTCCATTGCTTTAACTGGAATCTAACTTTTGGTGATAAAAATGCTTATATGTATAACTTAAATTGTGGTATTTAAGTTAAATTAAATCATAAAATTGATAATAAATAAATACATTTTAAGATACGGGCAAAAGGCAGAATTTGATAAAACTAAAAATATGTGATGTGGGGGCAAAACTCATGAAATTAAAAAACATTACAAAAATGTGAAAACATATACATTTATTTTTACATTTTTATTATTATTTAAATTTATTAACAATATATTTTTTATTTTAAGCTTACAAGTATCAACTAGCCGATAAAAAATATTTCAAAGATAAAGTGATTCAAAATTTATACATTTATAAAATAATTTTGTATAAAAATAAAAATCAATACTATTATTTTATAACATCTTAAAAATTGAATTGGTCATAAACCTAAACAATGCAACATAATGGAGATGTACTATTTAATATTTATTGTATATTCGAACAAAAATTTTATTCTAATCCATAATATAATATATTAGTATAATACAAATAAACCTTGAATTTTAAATATATATTTGAATATAATTTATTATTTAGTGATTGTACAAAACTGTAAAAATATATAAAACTATTTATAACAGCGTTTCTCAACCAGGGAGTCGCTATCACCTTGACTAGGGGTTGCATAGGTCAAAAATAATAAAATGCCGATTTACAAAATGTACCAATTTGTTTTACATTTAAAAGTTGCTCATCAATAAAACAAGCACTCTTCTGCTAATGGAAATTCCCAACAACCCGAGACATTTCCAATTCGACAAGTTTAAATTACTAGACATGGTATTTATAAATTTATATTTAAAATGGTATATTTCATTTTAATAATGATAGGGTATTTTTATTGTTCAAATTTGTACCTAATATAAATATAGGTGGGGGGGGGGGGGTTGTAACACTTAAATGGTTGAGAAACGATGATTTATGACATATAGGAATAATTAACTTGTTATTAAATAGTTGTTAAAATAGATTTTATAATAAATATATTTACAAGTTACCAATATTTTAAATTTATTAAAACATATACTATACATCTTTATAAATTATAAATATATATATTTAAGTATATAAAATAAACTAATATAACTATTATGAAGTATAATAATGTTTTATTTTCTAATCTATAAATTGAATAAGAAGTTACTGAAATGAATAAAATGGATAAGACAACACCATAAGTATATTATATATGTTTCATAATATAATTATTGTTTTCTTTTTTAAATTACAATCAATTTTTGCCAAAAAAGGATAGATAACCATCAATTACAATTATTTTAAAATTACATCATAATAGTCAAATACGACTAATTAACGACAATTTTTAAAATAGTAATTTTAAGTTTAGTAAACTCGTATTTAAAATTTAAACTTATTAATAAACAAGCATAATAGGTACAAAATTCAAAGTAAAAGTTATTTATTTTAGATTATTATTATTACTATTTTTTTTTTTTAAACATTTATTGTATAATATTACAGCTTAACAATTATTTTTATAATGCAAGATATACAAAAAAAAATGTAGTCTTATATTGAAAGTATTAATTAGTTTTTAAATTAATAATAGAACACACTCATGGGCAAATGCCCAGAAAGTGGTGATTCGGGTTTGATTCTCGGTCTAGCGATTAATTGATAAGAAACAAATTATTTGGTATAGTGTCAACTTAACTAAAATTAAAACTAAGAATGTATAAAACACAAAATAAATAAAAAATAATACAAAGTAAAAATTTAATTTGTATAATATTCTAAATTTCTTGGAGTTCTATACTTTAAAGCTATATTTAATGTAGTTCGTCCTTCCTCTGTTCTATAGTCTATAATTCTGTCAGATACCAAAAATGTAATAATATTTGCCATCAAGTTAATTTTTGAAATCTTTTTTATCACTTTATCCTTTCTCCTATGTAAATAAAACACTTAATTAAAATAGTTTAATTTTCAGATATCCTGGATTGGAATCTGGTTTTGTAAAATAGTTTACTATTCAGTGGTGCTGAAACTTAAAATTATAGGGCAAAGATTAATTTATAGTACCTACCTACCCAGTAAAAAAATTTAAAATTCCTAGATAAAAATAATTTATAAATTGAATTATGGAAAAAAAATAAGATATAATTAAAAATTAAGTAGAATATACTTATTTACATTGTACTTATAATGTTCTTTAGACAGTTATGACACGTAAGTAAATATCTAGTAATATTATAAATTCCTAAGAGTCATGATAAACCAATAAACTATGGTCATAATATTACATAGTACCCAGGTTATAATATTATTTACATAAATAAATCTATTTAAATCTTAAAATTATTGTTTATTATTATATATTATAAATAATCATATTAAGATATATTACTATGGTTTATTGTGACTGTTATTTAACTTATTTGTTAATAATTAATAAAAAAAGTTATAACTGACTTCATTGAATTTAAAAATACCTAAGAGTGTTCTTAATAGGCATATGATTAATTTTCTCAAATGGCATAAAATCTGTGATCTACGATTTTAAATAATATAGTTTGTTTCTATATGTAAAACAAATACCTACCTAGTATGAAAGTGATCTTTTAATATACAAATATAATTTTGTTGAATAACCAAAGCATTAGCATTCATATATCCAGCCATCCACCCACTTATTGCATTAAAAAAAAAAAAAAAAAAGATTCTGGGCAAAACTCAGTCAGATAAACAATATATTTTACTGATAATATTCTTATACATTTTCTTATTTATTAATAAATGTTCAACAGAAAAATTATTTATTATAAAAAATGAAAATTTTAAGAAGTTTATCAGAAATGTATATTCTGTAAATTTTGTAGTTTTTCCCGTTTTTAAATTCTTTACCTAAAGCATTCTTATTTTTGGTAATCTAACCATTATTTCTACCAAAAATATGTTTATAAATATAATAAAAGCACACATCATAGACAAATTAATACATTATTTGCTTTGCTCAGAATCCAAAGTAATTGTTAAATAATTATAACAATATTTTTGTTAAGACTATTCATAAACATTTATTTTACAAGATTTAAATTTATTGAACTTACCTTTTTGTACCAGAGTTATCTAATGTGATATTGTCTGATATACAAATCTCATTTAAAACATTATTATACACCACAAATGCATTTATGTATGAATGATAACTATTGTAAGAATCTAATGAAAGATTTTTAATTTCTTTATTAGTATTAACTAGGCATCGAACCTTATCCTTAAGAAGTCTAAAAACAAGTAAATTATTAAAAATTTTATAAAATATTAAAAAAAAAGTAATAATAGTAAATTGTATTACTTTAAGAAATAAGGATCATTATCATTCTCCATTAATTTAGTTTTTAGGCGAGTTGCATACATATTCATAGAATATATACCATAAGTGCAAGCATAATCCAGCAGATGAAGTTCTAACATGTTGAATGATTGAAGATCATGAGATGCACACTGATATTCTGTTTGTATGTCTTTAGATACAAATATTTTTTTTGATTCAAGTTCTAAAATATATATAGTGTTAAAATTATATACCGTATAAACTTTAAAATGATTAAAAAGAAATACTATTTAAAAGATGTAGCTAATAATTCAAAATTATTAACACTTTACCAATATGATATTTCGCACGTAAGAAAAAATATCTTGATTTTAATACATTAAGTAAATCGACTACTCGATCAATATCTTCAGTTATTTCATCCATTTTATAACTAATTTCTAAGATTTAATATCTACAACACAAGATAATCCATATTATTTCAAATTATCATTGTGTATGAAATGTATATTAAATAATGTACATATAGGCATATATAATGTAACTAACAATAATTAAAAATATTGTAATTATTTTTGGTTATTAAAGTAATTTCCATTTATTTTGTTAAAAAAGACTAAGTGACAGTTTTCAAACAAAAAATTTATATATATATAGATATTCCAAAAAAACATTCATTGTAAGTATTTAAACTTTAAAAAGTAATCTATTCTTTTCTGTTTAATAACTATTCTTTGTTGTTTTTTTTACAAGTTGTAGCTATTGACTATTTTAATATAATCAACTCCTAATATAATAACTAATTAAATTTTTTTATTATTTTTGTATCCGTTATTAGATAACGGTGTGTGTATATCCTCGATCGGCCCAACTTAGGTACCTAGGTCAGGTACTTATTAAGAAGTTATTATATCCCCGATTGCGATCGGATGCGTGTTATATACCAGTTCATAATCGCGTGCATATTAATGTATTATATTCCGATAGTTAATTGATGGCATGAAACTTAATTATATAAAATAATATATTTACCATAGAATAAGAAGTTATAATCGATAGTATATTATATAATATATAAATAATAAAATATTTGTACTTGTAATAATCTATGTTTTTAACAAAGATGATGTGTATTCGTTATAAAGATATTATACTAACATTATATATAATTGGTTTGGTTAAGTTACATAAAACAAATAAATATAATTTAATTATAAATAGTTTAAAAATTTTAATGTGTAAAATAAGCGTAAAGAAGAATATATGGTCCATACTACAATACTTTTACACAACAATACGAAGTTAAGCATAACAAAGACTTCAGGAATCTATTCAAACATCCTAACGTTGTTACCTTTGTTATAAGTAAGCGGATACAGTGGCTTGGACATGTTTGGAGAGCAGAAGGAAGTGAATTGAAGGAAACACTATACAAGAAATTAAATAGTAAAAGACCGCAAGGAAGACCAAGGCTAAGATAACTGGATACAGTACTGAAGAATTTACGAACCATAGATGACACGATGCGAGTGGAGGTTGCAGGAGACAAGGAACAATGGTGAGGCGTGTGGCAGGCAGTATTGGCCGTTAATGGGCCGTAAGCTGAGGAAGAAGAGAAAATAAGTGTAAAAATTGTAAAATTGAGTTATTATCCTTGAGTACAAAAAAATACAAATTCCTTATATACAAAACCTTATCAGTATCCTCCTGGTTTTTTTTTTTGTTACTGCATCTAATATTATACCAAATAAGAATAAATTAGGTTTTATGCTATCATTCGGATGTCGGAATATAACACGCACCCGACCGCGGTTGGGGATATAATCACACCGATTAAATAATTAAATAATTTATAGGTGTGTTCAGTCAGAATAACATATTTTAATACAAGAAAATATTTAACAATATAACTTATTAGTTACAACTAGTATAAAATAATTTATGTCTTTTACTGAAACTTACGGAGTACTGACTAGTAACTATATAGTGACAAGTTACTACAGTCTTCACATGGCTAAACAATTAGTACTTTTGTATTTATATATAATACCTACTTTTATTTTTGCTACACTTGGTGCATTAATGTATTATCAATATGATAAAATGTAATTATTTATTATGATCATTAATGTAATAAACTATAATTCTTTAAATTGTATAGAATAACATGATGTTTATATAGTAATATAAACTAATAACTCAGATTATGTGAAACTTATATAAAGAATTATGAACATATAAGCTGTGGAAGTGTGGACCTGTAGTAATAAATAATAATGTTAATAATGGTCTTATATGTAATATGTTTTTATCATGTTTTAACAGTTTTTATTACAATTACCTGGATCACTGCAGCTGAAAGAAAATACAAGCGTCTATTGGAGTTTCCAAGCTTTATTTAATCAGTGTTCCAAGCAACTGTAGGTCACGGTTATAGATATATCTATTAACCGTGACTGTAGGTAGCGCTGCTCTCTTATCAAACTGATAAGAATATGTAGGTACATGCATGGCTAAACCATGGCCATATATATAGGTATGTCAGCAACTTTGTAAAATGTTGTTATAGTTTACGCATGTGTTCATGAAAGAAAATCTCAGCTGGCAGTGATCCATAGAGTTATATTATTATAGAGTATTATTACCTACTTATATCATGTGAAATATCCATAGAGTACTATTACTGTTACTCTATAGAAATATCTCACTCAATATTCATCTGTGACCAATTATTACTGTTATTTGTTAATGATAATAATTTATAATGAATTCACTACCAGTGGCCGCCATGACACCTGCGTATCACAAAGTTGCTGACATACCTATATATTTAGCCATGGGCTAAACAATCTATTTTGTCATGGGTACATGGTGTTTTCCATAGACATATAATATAGGATTATAAGTCTATGGTGTTTTCCGTCATTTAAATATACATTATTATTAAATATGAATATAAATATATTTTGTCATACTATAGTATTTATAATCAATGATACTACCTTAATATAAGATCTGTGGTATTGATGTTATTTAAAAAAGTAATATTCTTAAGTATAATTCTTAATAAGAATTATATTCTATGCCAGTATGTATGATAATCATAGACCTTATAATACCATAGTAGATCTATGATGATTATACACATCGTGCAGCTGACCGCCACATTAAGCCACAACCACAGATATCTATATTATACCATAATCTGTATAATATAAATGTCTGTGCTCATAGCTTAGATGTAATACCACAGTTATGAAATCATACCATATGATAATACCATAATACCATAGAATAGAATATCACAGATTTAAACAATTAATAAAAAAATCAAATATAAAATAATATTATATTCTATGATAATACATATGGTAATATGGTATGTATAATCAATGTTATCATCTAAGGCCCACAGCCACGCCGTGGGCCGTATAGAATTATCTATATTATAATTTTTTTTATTTTATAGAGAAGTACAAAAAACGAACTTTATTTTTTATTTTTTCAATAAAAACACTTATACAATTTTAAAAAATCGAAAGAAGATCTTTTATTATAAACTATGAAGATATCTTAGTTTGTGCCGTTTGTAGTTTATAGTTTTATGACAGATTATATAAAATTCGAAAATGGTATTTGTTTGAAATCGACTTTTAATTATAAATTTCATTCATTCCGTGCAATTACACATAATATAATAATTATTAATTAATAAAATTATATTATTATTTATTGCTCTATGGTTAAAAAACTCGTCAGTTAGCATTTATTTATATTTACTGCTATTTACTTATAGCATGTATATTTATTTATTATTTCTATACCTAAATAATGTCATGTAGGTAATTGTTGACAAATGAGAAACTGACAAAGGGTAATCACTGGATAATTAAACATTTTTTAAAGTGTTGATGTGATGTAATCGTTATATTAATGCTGTGGTGAAAAAAAATAGTGTAGTTGTGCCAAATTATGTAATGAATATGCAAATAAAATATACTTGTAGGTATTAAAAGTAAAATGCAACGATTTAAAAAAGATTTTAGTGCTATTATTTTGGATGAAATAGCACTAGAAGGTTTAGATGGAATTACAATTGAAGGTAAATTGTGCATTTTTTTAAAAAAAATTTTTAACTTTTTAATTATAACATCTTTTTATGACTTTTAATTATTTTTTTTATTAGCTTTGTGTAAGAGATTGTCAAACAATCCTGACTGGCTTTTAAAACCAGTGGACGATTCAATAAAAAAAATTATATGGTCATTTGTTGTTTGTTTGAAAAATGTAGAGTTTTACAGACTTGAAAAGCCTAGGGATCCTTTAATAGTATTTAATCGCTTTGAATATATACACACTGATTTTGGTTCATTATATGAACCGGTATGTTCTTTTTAGTTTTAATTTTAGAAAACATTTTAATTAAAGTTATTCTTCAGGAAAACATACCTCAAGATATTTATCCAAACCACCCCGTTGAAGATGGACTTATTATGGGATCATGTAAAGAATATTTTACAAGGTTTAATCTGGGAACATTTCCTAGAAAAATATCTATTGAAGAAGCAGAAAAAAGGTTTAAATAAGTATAATCAATATTGTACTAAAATAACTATTATTATTTATTTATTTTTTAGGTGGGAGAGATGTTTAGTCATAGTAGCTAATCAAGAAGTACGCACAAAAGTTTTAATACCCGAAGACAAACAGTGCACTTTAAACATATCAGTCCGATACTATTTAGTATTGGAAAGAATTGGTCGTGCACGTTATTTAGGAGAAGCATCTTTTGGTACACATTCATTAAGAAACATAGTTCCTGATTCTAAATCATTGTCTTATATAAGAAATCGATTGAGTGATGATGGTTTGATTATAAATCAAGTGAGTTATATTAATGCATACTTAATATTATTATTAAAATTAAACTTTATACTTTAATTAATTAACATTTTTGTCCATAGGCTCACGCTTATTCTGGAAGGATTACACATGTAACTAATCCTAATCGTATTGTTATTTCAAGTTTGGTACGTTTTTTTATTAAACGGCAATCCATGATTGATGTAATGGTATCAGGAATAGTAGATTTTTTAAAATCTCAACCAAATAATTTAGCTTCATATGATCAAGTAAAGTCAGAATGTAATATAAGTTTATCAAAAACATTTAAGCAACCTCAGCTTAAAAAATGTTGCGAGACAAATTTAGTAAGCCTAACAAAACTAATTTATGTAGGTTATTGTAATTAAATTGTGTAATAACTTAATTATTATTTATTTTAGATGCTCAAATATCGTGAATTGTATCCAAATGCAACAGAAGACGAATATTTATATAAAAAAGTACCCAGGAATGAAAGAATAGTAAGATGTATTAAATTAAAATATAGTGAGGAACAAAAAAATTCTGAAAAAGAATTGGAGAAAAAAATGGCCATTGAAGGTAATGAATAAAGATCTTACATATTTATAGAAATTGTTTTAAATCTGAAACAGTTAAAGCCAGTGGCGTCGATCCCTATGTTTAAGTATCACGGATGCAATACCTGATTTAGGTGGGTGGTGTGGTGAATAGTAATACAGTGGTACATGGTCACATCTTACAAGTTAATAGTTGTAGATCTATCTAGATAAAAGTAATAATTGTAAGTTACTATATATTATAGTTATTATACTACAAATTATATTAAGGATTGAAAGAACTTTAGCACAAACAATAAATTTTAATAAAATAATTACTACGTTTTCTCAAATGAAAAAGCGAAGGAAATTATTATAATAATCAGTTTTTATTTTCATTTTTACTATTACAATTTTCAACTAATAATAATTTATAAAAATAAAAAAAATTTGAGGTGTAAAATTATTAATTTTATGTTAATGTTTTTTTAATTGAAGTTTTAGATTAGAATTGCATACTTTTCTTTATTGATAAAATGAAAGCATTAACTAAAAGAACAAATTAATATGTCACAATAATTAAAACTAAAAAATTTAGATTATTTTTAATTTTAATGATAAATACTTATTCTTCTCACTCTGCGTAGAATTTAAAATGATCGATTTTCATATATTTTATGTTAGGAAATGAATACATATTATAAATATAAATTCAAATACACGACTATGTAATATAAATATTAATTGTGTATATTATATTATTATGTAAGTTTGTATATGTTATCAATGTGAATTTGATATGTTTACGTTGTAATGAAGGCTTTGTAATATAAGTATAGGTGATTGATGCTCTATAGCGAATGACCTCTCGTAAATAAGGTAGATCCATAGTAATAAAATTCTGGGTATGCCACTGGCCACCACAGTTCTATTTGGAAAATATTAGTGGTGATGTACATTAATATCTCAAATTTTTTATGATAAAAATTGTCAGTCACTAACCTATGTTAGTATACAAAAAAATTTTCGAGTCCCTATGATTAAAACTCAATTAATAATCAAGAAATATAAAAATTTAAAATAACGGAAACTGTAATTTTGCTAATTTTCTGCTTTTTAAGGAAAAAATTTTGATAAATTCAAAAAATGAGCTAAATAAAGTACGAATTAGATGAAATTTTGTTATGAATGGGGTATTCTATTTGTGGTAATCGGACCATTATTTCTACCTGAAAAAATGTTTTCATACATCGGAAAAAAAAAAATAAAAACCCTATTAAAAAAATTGTCGTTACTATTTTCAAAATATTTTGTAAAAATATTAAGTAGTATATTTTAAGGCTTTTATAATTTTCAAATCGAGAAACCGAAAATTGTAGGTAATATTAATTTTTCTTTGGAAAAAAGTTTTATATTCATAGCTCTATATTAAGCCAAATTATCAAATAATCTTATCCAAAATTTTACCATACTTGTATATTACCAATACTCAAAAAAATTTCCAAGTTCCTACGATTAAAACTCAATTAGTTATCATGAAATAAAAAATAAAAAATTACTCCGATTTTTTGGTAGTTTTTCTTTTCCTAAGGAAAAACTTTGGAAAAATTTGACAAATGAGCTTAATAAAATACCAAGATGATACGATTCGCTACCGAAAGCACTACTTGTGGTAATCAGACAATTATTTCTACCCATAATAATTTTTGATATATAAAATAATAACAAAAATAAAAAACATCATTTTAGAAACAATACATTCGTCGCTCCGCTCAGAATCTAAAAGAAGTATTATATATATTTTTTTAGGTCGTGAATTTAAACAAGATTGTACATATGAACGACAAGTACTTAGATGGATTGAAAAACATAATGATTTAGGTGTAACACTTTCTGACATATCTCGTGCTTTCAGATTTACTACTGATGGTTGTTTAGAAAGGGTTTTAAAAAAACTTACAAGTTTAAAATATATAAGTAAACGCTATTGTGATCGAGGTAGATCAAAAGTTTTTAGGTAATTACAACATAATTTAACAATTAATTAACTAAATTTATTTGATATTTAATTGTGTATATACTTTTATTTATAGTTATATTGCTAACTATAACTCAATATATGAAAATGATGATATTGAAATAGAAAATGAAACTTTAATTAAAACTGTGATTAATGAAATAAAAACTGAACCGTTGATTAAGACTGTCATTAATGAAACAGAAACTGAACCTTTGTTGAAGACTGTTATTGATAAAACAGAAAATGAACATTCGATGAGGACTGTCATTGATGAAATAGAAAATAAATTTGTTGAAAAGGCAAATGAATCTACTCAATTACAGGTAGAAACTAGAATACATAATTTTAATTAATCTAATGAAACTTACGTAAATAACTTTTCGCCCGAGGAATGGTGCACATGTTAGATTATTAAATTAATTTTTTAAACTTTATTAATCTTAAAAACATACAGGTTATTAATTGTTGTTATGAAAATTTGTATTTGCTTACATATTTATATTACTAATAAAAATCAGAAATGCATCTTTCATGCCAATATTTAGTTTACAAAATTATAACTAACTAGAATTTAAATGTATTTGTTTTTTAAAAGTCGAAAAAAGTAAGTTAAAAGTTATATTACATAACAGAACTGCCATATTGTGTACCAAAAACATTTTTTAATCATTTAATACATTAAGAATAGTTTAAAAAATTTAGTAAATCTTTGTTGTAAACATTTTTTCCATATATTTAAGCTGTGGTATCTTGGCTGTTGTTACATTAATGTTACAGCTTTAATCATTTCAATTATTGTAGTTAATTCAAGGGATTTACTTATTATTTTTACATCATATATGTTGTTGTAGTACATAATAAACTATAGAGGGACATAGAAATAGAATACTTTCACATTAATATAGATTTTGGGGAAAACAACAACACTGTAAATTAGGTTCTCGAAATTTAAATTAAAACGTAGTATTAATAGTATTTACTATTTAGTAATAAACAGATTCTTTAAGTAACAGGGATCCCACATATTAATAATATAATTTAATAAATAAGATTTGGAAGAAAACAACAACATTATACCTTTTGTGTATCAGGTGTGTGGGGGTATGTTCTACATCAGTAGAAAAAACTTAGGCAACGTCTCCTTACGAAACTAATCAAAACAAGTATTCTGAGACCCACCTACCACTATTCCCATTATGACACCAAAAAGTTATACGTGTAGTGAACCCACTTGTTTAACCATATTTTATGTGATGTTCGACGGAATCAGTTCCATTAGGTATTTCTCAAATTTCAGTTGTCGGTTTTTATATTTTATAAAATAAATACACGCTGGTTGTATGTAATGTTAGAAGATTAATTTATTATTAATAATTGTCAAATATAAGAATTGTTTAGAACCAATGGATAACATTGATGCCCTAGATATAACTAAAAAATGTAAAATGTACTTATAATGTAGTTGTCAGGTACTCAGATATGTGCTTATGCAATAAGTATAAAGACACACGTCCTTTTGTCTCCAAAATTTAATTACATCTAAACAGGTTTGCATCAAACATAGGTTTATATAGTAACATCAAAAACGGATACCAAGGAAAAAGCCGATAATAACAAGGTGTGTTGTTATTGTACTTCTAGCAGGTGGTGTAAGATAGGATTTTGAAATTAAGCATTAATCGAAATATCTAAAGTTGATTTATAATGTTGTTGTTCTCCCCAAATTTTATTTATTAAATTATATCATTAATATGTGTGGTCCGCTGACCCTGTTACTTTAAGAATCTGTTTATTACTAAATACTATTAATACTATGTACTAATTTAAATATCGAGAATCTAATTTATAGTGTTATTGTTATTTTCCCCAAAATCTATATTAATGTGAAAGTATTCTATTTATACGTCCCTCTATAGTTTATTATATATTACAACAACATATATGATCTAAATAATAAGTAGTATAATAATATTACTTTTGAATTAGGATGAAAATAGCCAACAATGTGATATAGAAAAAGCGATTACACGAGTAATGGAACATGGATACTGTAAATCAGTGTATGAAAAATCTAAGTAAGTAAAAAAATTAATATATTGTTATATTTTAAATAATTTTAAATAATTTTTTTATCATTTTATTTGTATTTAGGCAAACAATAAGCTTAACTGATAGATTTTATTTTAGACAAAATATCATTTTCAGTATGTTGTCCACAGAAAATATAATTAGCCTAATCAACATTAAAAAAGTAATAAAGCCACTTAGTTAATTAAATAAGCTTTTTAATTAAAAAATTCATTTTTATTAATATAAACAATGATAATACATAGACTAATAATATTATTTAGAATATAATAGAAATGGAAAAAGAAAACCCTAAATTTATTGGAACGATTGATATTAAAACATTAATCAAGATTATTGGTCATTTTGAAAAGATGGGAAAACTTAAGTCTGTTCAATATCGAGTAACTTATGAAACAAAAACTGTGAATCAATTATTTGTGGGAATTTCTAGTATTGATTTTAGTAAGTACAAAATAGTAATTTAGTGAGATAAACTTCTATAAACATTTATGTAATTATAACAAAAAGCAGAAAAGTTGATCTGAACATTCCTTCTTTATCCCTTCGGTCCACGTAGATGCAATTTTCTTCCAGAAGCATACACTACTTATGGTAATCGGTTTATTATTTATACCCGAAAAAGTATTTTCAGACATTAAAAAAAAACAATAACAACATTGTAAAACCAATAAATACAAATTCCTTACTTTGCTCAGAATCTTTGGCAATTATGGGGAAAATTCATGAGGACAAATATAGTGAAACTATCTATTATATTTCTTCTTCTTCTTCTTCTTCTTCTTCTTCTTCAGCTTTTATGGTCTTTGAAGAATTTTCACTGTTTCTACTACATTCCTCCTCCATCTATGTCTATCAATGCTGTCCCCTATTATTACTTCTTGTTTCTATTATTACTCACTTGTTTAAATTATCGTTGACCTTGTCTGCCCAGCACTGTCTAGACAACCCCTAGTTTTGTCCTATTTATTTTTCTTTCCAGAGCTTTCTTTGAAATTCCGTATGACATCCAGGCATGACCTACCAACTTTTTTACTCGTGAAGTACTTATTATATTATTATTTATATTGTGGGTATTTAGAATTGAAATAATTGTTACTATATTTTGGTCTATAAAGATATCATATAATTATTTTTAAAATTTACAAAATATATTGTAATCTATTCTGAAGACTTTAATATCTTGCAGTATGTTATTGCATAAAATAGCAGCAATGTAAGAAACAAATTATGGTTGTTGGAGAAGACTATGATTAGCATAATAGTCGTTTAGTCGAATCCAAATGAAATGTCATGATGTATATTTATTTAGAATTATCTTAAATATAAATAAACATTGATAATATATATGTATTATGCTTACAAAACTTGGCTTGGTTGTTAACTATAAAATGTATTCTATAATTATTTAATTTTGATTTTGTTTAATTTAGATAGTCCAGAAGTCGTTTCTCATATGAATAGTTTCTTGAAGAGATTCAACAACTCAATGAAAACAACTAAAGCGATAAAAAAATGGAACTTAACAGTATATAATTCACCAGAACCAAAAATTGTAGGTTTAATAAAAATAGATTGTCAAATTAATCAAATACTGATATTTTATAAATATTTCTAGAATATTGCAGAGCTTAAACTTCCTCGATTTATGAAAATGAGATCATTGCACGAGTACCTGTATTATATAGTTTATGATCATCCTGGTGAAAATTTATTAAATGTTTGTAATCAGATTGAAGAAAGTGTTGCAAGTTATAAAAATGATATAATTAAAGGCGATAAGGCTGAATTACCAAAAGTTTACTATCCACATATTGGTTGGAAAATGTTTGTGCAACCTTTACCAAAATATCCAAGTAAAATTAATTATATTAGTTAAACAATTTTTGTTAAAATTTCAATTTGAATAATTTATAGTTAAAATAACTTTAAAAAAAAAAAAAAAAAATATTAATTCTACTGGAAGCTAATTTTTTGTTTTTAAATTAATTACTTTATAACACTAGTTAATGTTATTAGTTTTAATAGTTTAATATTTTTAATTAATCAAATACATAAAAACTAAAATTTGATAAAGTTCTAAAATTTAAACAGTTAATATAAAGAGATCAATATCTACCATTTGTTTTTAAATAAAAACAAAAAATTAATTTTTATTAAATCGTTTAGAATATCCAGATGGTTGGTTTTTTGTGAGTGACATTATACATCATATGCCATTAGATCTAATGTTAAAGATTGTAAACTTTAACGAATCTAAAATAAACTTGGAAAAACTTGTAAATTATGCCACACATCCTGTGTTTAAATATTTACCATTAATGGCACTTTCATCTGATGTCCGTAGTATGTTATCTCAAGGAATAAAAAAGTAATATTTATAAATTGTTTATAATTTAAGGAATATTTTTTGAGTTAAGGAATAATTTTACTTTTTAAATTTATAGACACATTCAAAATACTCTCAATGTTTTACGTCTACTTTGTATGATTGGCTTAGTACAATTTGGTCAGAAGACAAATACAGATACAGAACTGGTGAATATAATATTAAACATTATAATATAAAAATAATAACCTAATTTATGTTTGTTATGTAATTAGATTTTTGTTTACTTGAATAGACGAGCTAGTCTTTTAAATACTGTAAAAAGTAATCCTAGCTATTATAGAGTATCTGACATGGATTATGAACAACGTAATTATGAGTTTTTTAGCAGTTATGAATTAGAAACATTTTGGCTAGATACTTGGTATTTTTGTACAAATACCCCATTAGGTTAGTAATATTATAATTTATACATAATATCATTAATTATAATTGATTTAATAAGTAATAAGTAGTATTTTGATTTATATGCTATACAAATTTAAAATATATTCATATATTAAAGCAGTGGTCCTCAATTGGGGGAAATTACACCCATGAAGGTCAGTGAGGTTTAAAATAATATAATACATACACCATTTAATATAATAGTTGGAACAACTTTTCTTATTTGTTATAGTGACAATGATGAAACCAAACGGTCTGGCAGGTCACTAAACCCCTGGTTATAGTTTAAGATGTTAATATAATTATATTATTTTATGTATGTGTATACACAATGTAGTTAAATGAATAACAATATGCAATATTAATTTCCGATTAATTTTAAATTTATTTTCTTTAGTATTATTATTTTTTTTTTTTTTTTACAATCCATTCCAGTATATAGTATTATTTTACCCTTGTCTCTTGTGTTTCATATGCATTTTACTATTTTCAATATTAATTTAATGTTTTATTTCATTTTATTTATTTATCTTTTCATTAATTACTAATTTTCCAATAATGTCTAATATAAAAAGAAATGTTAAAATAATAAGAAATTTGAATTTTGAATTTATTCCATCACTATCAAACATGCAACTAAACTATGTGTTTACTTTGTAACAATATTTTATCAAATAAGGCAATGAAACTGTCTTGTTTGTAAGACAATCTGCAAAAAGTTAATTTTCAATTTTTAATTGAAAATATTTGTTTCCTCTGTGAACAACTGTTAAGATTACAGTTTTAAAAATATTGAGAACTGCTGTATTAAAGTATGCAAATAAAATTAATATTTATTTGGTATAAAATTAAAAATTTATGCATTATGGAATATAGCCATCAAATGTCTAAGGATAGCAAAATATGAAACATTCATTTTTATATTTCTGTATGCTGTAAAAAATGAACATAATTGCAAGAAAATATACATTTTGATATTTATAGGTTATAGGATGATGAAATCAGTAAACTTACCTAAACGACGAGAAATCATTGAAAGAAGTAAAATAGCAATAGAAGAATCATGTGTTCCTAGAGATATATTTGAAGCAGTGGCCCAAGATGATGGCACAATACCTGGTGATAACAAAGGAGCTGCTGGATTTGATAGTCATTTATTTTCGTACGTTAATATTTTGTATGCAAGATATTGTGATACACATTTATAATTTATAAAATATAAGATCAAGTCTAAAATATATTATCTATCAAATTTAAAATATAAATAATTTTTACTTTATATTATACTATTTAACTAGAAATGATAGGTGATGTATAATGATCATTATGAATAAATATTATTGAATAATTTATGTTTTATTTAGACATCTAGCTAGAAATTGGAGTATGAGAAAAAAATCTTCTACTATATTATCTAATAGAAGAAGAACCAAATTAAACATTGTATTAATGCAAAGACAAAAAAAACATATTAACAATCGTAAGCTAAATGAAAAGAAAAAACCTGAATCCAGTAATTATAACACGTAAGTATTTATAAAATCAAAATCAATCGTATCTTATTGATTATTAAAAAAACAGAAGGTTTAAATGGACACCAGATGAAGATCAAGTACTACTATTTTGGAAATTGGGAACAATGATTATAAAACAAGTTAAATCGCATGCTTTTCTTTCTTATGGTATTAAAGATGTTGTAAAATCAATATTTGGAAAAGTATGTACATTGGTATATTATATACTTAGTTATAAGTTAACATTTATTAATAGAATAAATTAGTTTTTTGTTTTAATTTACTTTGCGATATTTTTATAAATATCTTAAAACAATATCCAAGTACTTAATATTTTCTTAAACAAACTATAAATTGTACTTTATATGTACATTTTGTTAAAATACTAATTTGTATGAAATTGTTCACTGTGTATGATGCCATTACTTCTTTTTATTCAATGCACTCAACCCAGTCAGTGTTACGATTAAATAAATTATTTTTCGTTAGGATTATCTATAAATATTATATAATACCATAATAGGCATGTGTAGGTTGTTTTTCAATATCTATATTTAGTCTTTAAATTATCAATTTTATTTGAGGTAGTTTTGTCAAAATTTCTACCCAAAGCAGCTATGATTATGATAATTTTAATTATTAATTTCACTAATAAGTATGAAGTTTATTTTATTTAAATAAAATATTTTTTCCTAACAAAAAACAAAGAGTTGTTTAATTTAATTTTTTTTTCACGTTTAAAATGATCTATACAATTAAATTTATTAAAATAAAATTTAATAATATATGTATACCCTTTTTAAACTAATATTTAATAAATCTATTTTAAGTATGATATAACATGACGTCAATTAAAAAAATAAAAAAACAATTTTCCGCACATAAGAACATATATATATATATATATATACTAATATTGTCCGCAGTAAACATGTTAAAGCTTATGTGGTTCATAATTTTATTTTATTAAAATAATGTTTTTTTTCTTATTATTCTATCTATTTAAATAATATTTTTTAAGTGTATGAAATAAAATATTATTTATTTATAATTTTTAGTTTTATCGTACAAAAAGCATAGATAATTACTTACGACGAATACGATATTTAATGCGGTATACTTCAATTGAAAATAGTGTATATCTTTTGCACAATGAATTAAAGGCAGATGAAGAAATTCAAGATATATTCAAAGTAATTAAATTATAAATGTGTATATTTCAATGTATATTATGATAAAAAATAAGTAATACTAAAGAACTTGGTTGGAAAGCATCTGATTTAAAAACAATTTATCAAGTAGTTATATATTAAAATTCATTTTTTTAGTATTATTACCGTTTAGGAGACTATCAGAATATTCCTATTGTACCTCATGTCTATCATAAAAGAGAACTAACATGGGGTTTGTCAAGTTGACAGCCAGCGCATAGACGTGCACAGGATTTTTTTGCAGGGTGAGCTGATTGCAGAATAATTTTTTCTTGACTTTGTGCATTTTCCTAGCACTCCTACCAACAAATTATCTTACCAAACCCAGGGCCATTTAGAATCGGTAGTACAAAAGAATAGTAGTTATTAGGAGTACATGAAAAATAGGATAAAGTGTGGATGGATAAACTGAAGTTAAGCGTCGGGTGTTTTGTGTAACAAGAGGATGCCCCGATAACATTGAAATGTAGATGTTATAAGGCAGTAGTGAAAATGTATGTATTAAAGTGTTGGGCAATGAACAAAAATACAGATGAGTATAATGGAGATATTAATACTAAGATGGATGTGTGGAATGACTAGAGAAGATAGAATAATAAATTAATACATCTGGGAAAGTGTAGGAGTTGCATCAATTGTTGGAAAAATGAGAGAGAATAGACTGAGATGGTTTGAACATGTTATGAGGAGAAACATTCTGATTCAGAGGCAGTAAAAGAAGCAATGAAAATAATTTTAGAAGGTAAAATGGGCAGAGGAAAATCAAAGAAAAGATGAATAGATAGAATAGAGAGTGATATGAAGATGCTGGGAGGAATGGACTTAATTTAGGTAATATAGATCAATGGAGGTGTAGAACTATGGTTAAATAAGGCAAAGAAGAAAATTATGACATGTTTTTAGAATTATACTGTTATATTTGAATGTTTTCTTAAAAAAAAAAATTATTCTTGCTACTTGATTTGGTTAAAAACAATTTTTATAATTATTTAGTTTTAACAAATTAATTCTAAAGTCTAAACTAACTTAACTAAGTTATAACAATATACAATTTGAATGAAATCTTTATAATAATTAATCAATTAATTAATGATTTCAAGTATGATTATAATATATGTTATATAATAAAATATATTATATATTTACATAAATACAAAATTTATAACTTTCATATTTGAATTTTGGTTCACAAAGAAAAAAAAATTATTAATTTAAAGTAAAACAATTATTTTATTAAAATTTTAAAATAATTGTAACTTAAAGTCATAATTGATCATAGTCATAAATCGAAAATTACTTGAAAAATAATTCTATTAAAATTACAATTTGTCAAAATATGTTTTATTGTATTGTATAAAGGTCAACTAATTTTAACTTTATTTAATATATATTTTTCAGTATCTTTTGTCAATGGCGCCGAAGTCTATAATTATATGTAGGGCGAATTTACTTAAGATACTACCACCAATTTCATGAGGAAAATTTTTTTTTATTACTTATTAGTTATTACATACACCATTTATTAACATTAAAATAACTACAATATTAATTACTTAACATCAACCCACATGCCCACCCAACCACCTGCAATTTTTATATGTAGGAAAGTTGCCCTACATCAAAATAGATTTCGGCGTTAACGAGTTAAACTTGCTGGGTCTCCAGTTAAAGAAATGCATTCAAATATGTGATAATTCTATCAAGATATTTATTGTTCTCTGTTTTATGAACAAATTATATATTACATTATCATAGAATGGGTAATTTTTATTTATAGAAGGACATTGAAAAACAACATGAACTATATAACATGAAAAAATATAAGGCCATGAGAGATCTCATTGTAAGAAATATTAAACAATTAATTATACTATTACGTGAACGTAATGCAAGAATTGACAC
Source organism: Eriosoma lanigerum (assembly GCA_013282895.1). Taxonomy (NCBI): domain Eukaryota; kingdom Metazoa; phylum Arthropoda; class Insecta; order Hemiptera; family Aphididae; genus Eriosoma; species Eriosoma lanigerum. The sequence continues at coordinate 49,694,551 of CM023359.1, forward strand.
TCAGTGTGTAGTAGATAGAAAGAAAAAAACATTAATAACACCATTGACAGATATAAAACAAGATGTCGCTTCATTTCATGTAAATAATATGGAGACAGAATACAAATATTCTGATATTATTTGTTTTCAAGAAGACATAGAACGGGACCTGGATTATATATTTACCAAAGACGAAATTTCCACATCAGTTGTCACTTCACTCATACACGTAAGTATATTTTTTACACATATGACAATCAAATAAGAATCAGTAATTTTGAGAAGCAGTTATTTAATATACAATTAAGATACATATAAATACTATTTTTTTTATGACAAACAAATACTTCTCTAAACTTTTAATATACATTTTCATACATAAACAATTTTATTTTTTCCCATATATTGTTATGTTTTTTTCAATATATTTAAATTATTATTAAAGATCTAAAATTATAAAAAAGAAATATTATCAGATATCCAGTGGTGCCGAACAGATACTTCAGATAGTTTAAGTTAAAGAACTGCCTTAAAAATGGGATGGGTGGACCCCAGAGAAATACCCCTTTTAAAAATGGTCTAAACTGCTTATAAACTTAATACTAATATAGATAATTAGCATTATTTTATCTAATTATTACTTAATGGGTTAAAATAGGGGAGGTGGATATTGAATAAAATTAATTGAACTGGCTTGTTTTGGCGCTACTGTAGATACCATTAATTAATAAATTGTATTATAAAATTGTATTTTGAGTGTGCATGATATTACATGTTTTGAATTTGAATTTTTATTCCTATATATACATAGTGATTTTTTTTTATTTTACGTTGATACCAAATACTCCTCCCGTCAATACTTTAAACCACAATTACTCAGGAAATATTAACTGGATTTCTAAAACCAGGACATATACAATTTTATAAAAAATATATTATTTAAGAATTTATTATTTTAAATTGTTTTCATTTGAAAATATAAAGTTGATATGGTTTAACCATATAAAGTGGTAGAAATATTGTAACTATGAATATATATATACAAGAACTTGTTAATGTTTTTTTAAATTTTTTATTAGAGTTCATTAACCAACCAGAGTTCAGACCCTAGAATTTCGCTTAGCTACTTGCAAGCATTCAAACAATTTCCTGAAGACATTTTAAAACAATCATTTAATGCCATTAAGGACAGTAACATAATAACGTGTAGTCAGTATCACAAAGCGTCACTACAGATTTTACTGTCCACTTCGCACATTATACAATCAAAAACTTATGATTATAGTCCAAAGTATGTAAATAAACTATAATCTATATATTCTATAATTAATATTAAATTATTATTTAGTATTTACAATGAATTATTATTATACAGTTATACCTATGAAAGAGTCATTGATTTTTATTATTAGTAATAATTCTATTACAGATATTCTTCAATATTGATTGGTAACACTGACATTGGACGCTACATAGATGCGTTTAAAGCTTATTCAGACATCAAAGATTATTTATTTGAACGGAAAATTTTATTATTATATCCCTCATATGGTTTATGTCCAACACTTACTAGTTTATGCCTGACAAATATAGTAGATCTTTCCATAGAGTTTGATAAAAAGGTGAGAGATAAACAATAAAACAATTGTTATTATAATAAATTATGGGTTCTCTTTCTTAGTGCATGTTAAATGATCTAACAAATTGAATTTTATTTTACAGTATTTAGAGTATATGCTTGATGAAAATCTAGATGAAAGATCTAAATGTTTGAAAAATACTCTAAAACGGTAATTAATAATAATAGTAATAATAATTTAATACTTAATTTAAAATCATATTATTAGTAACATTGATTTTCATAGATTCTAGATACATAGATTAACTAGATCCCATATGGGTAACCATATAGGAACTTAAGCTATGATACATTATATTTTCTATAATAATAAATCTACTTATTATTAAAATATAGATCTCATGGCTAAAATTATATAAGTAGGAAAATAATTTTAACAATATATCTTAGTTTATTTTACTAAATTTTAATTCGATTTTAGATTCTGAGCGGAACAAGGAATGTATTGTTTCTACAAAGATTTATTTTTTTTATGTATGAAAACATTTTTTCGGGTAGAAATAATGGTCCGATTGTCATGTATAGGTTACCCTTTCTATAGCGAATTTCATCTAGTTGGTACTTTATTTAGCTCATTTTTTTAATTTCCCACAATATTTTTCTTGAAAAGGAATAATAAGTCCTTGAATATTAATCGTGGGGATTTGAAATTTATTTTGCATATTTACATATGTGGTAAATTTTGAAATGGATTATCAGTATGATATATTGCAATATATTTAGATATGCTCAGAATCGTATTTTCTAATGCAATATCATTACATTCAAATCTTAATAATTAAAATAAACCACTAATTTCTCCAAGGACCTAAGGGACTAAGGAGGAATGTACATAATCGGCCTTCCCACTTTTTTTATTAATTATTTATCAAACATTTCTATTTATAGTATGAGAAGTCGACACTTTGATTTACTATCTACCAGTAATGATTCAGTTGAATATATCAAAATAATAACTTCTGTAACAAAACAATTAAAAAATTATCAGGTAATAATACTTATATTTTAGTAATAAAAAAAAACTTGTGTTTTTTATTTTTTATTTGCATAGCTCTTTGTATTGTGATTAATTAATTAAATAAATAACTTATTACTTGTTTCAGATTATCTGTAAATTAAAACAATCTGTTCAAAATTTTGAAGAGGAAATTGATTTAATATCTAAAGATATTTTAAGGTGTGTATTTATTATTTAAGTATATAATTTATTTATTTATTTTTTACGGATCAAACGATCCAATTACAATAATTTAGAATAAAATAGTTCATACTGAACTTAAACATATAATAATAACACAATAATAATACAAAAATAATACAATAATAGAAAAATAAAACATATTTAAATACGAAAAATGTTGTTTACATAATTATTAAATAATTCAATGGTATTAAAATTAAATAAATCAATTTTTAAATCACTAGCTATATATATTATCCTATTCATAGGAGAAGAAGAAGCATAATTTGTTTTATGTGTAATTTACTTTATAATAATTATTAATTATATAATAAAATATGGATGGGATTTTACTGCCCTCGCTTAAAAACAGCCAATGACGAGCGTTTGAACTCTAAAACAACTAAAATATCATTTCAACGACTAAATCTCTCATTCTTGACAGTAAAAGGTTTAGCATGACCAAAAACAATTTTAACTACTAAAATTGTATTAAGCGTTAAATAAATAAATACACTGCATTAAAACAATTTAAATGACTAAATGAAATAATGAATATTCAATATTTAACAACAAATAATGCTGATAAACCAACCGTCAATAGGCATTTGTATACAAAGATGATTTTAAAAATGCTAATAATGATGATACAAAGTAAACACAAATTATTAATTAAGACTATACAAATTATAAATGAAGACTGTACAAATTATACAAAAAATTAATTGAAAAGTGGTAATTTAAATGTATATAAAAAAATTTCCATTTTCCCATTGTATTTTGGTAAGTGATATCGTTTGGCTTGATATTGAAACTCGACATGGAAAAACTTGTAAGAAATATTTTTTAGTCTGGATCATTGTGAGTTTGTTGCAATATCTTCACATTCTTCACCTCCTATTGATACGTAGTAGTTAAGTGTTCTAATTTTAATAACCGAACTTCATCAAAATTAATGCAATTTACTGATTTAAGATTTTGAGATTTCGACCAATTTGCAATTAAATGTAACCTATTATCTAAAAATTGACCTACTAGAAGTCTCCCTATGTGTATGTCCATTTTTTATGTTAGAATTATTTGCTTTAAGTCCATTATTTGTCAAAGAGTTTCTAGGTGCTGCACATTCATACCAACTAGTACGTTTTAAAATCCATGGTAAATATTATGAAGTGTGAATAAATAATAATAAGAGTAATAAGAAAGTATTCGAAAGTTGTCATTACATTGCATCGAAATGTTGCACTAAAAAATTTGTGAATGTAATGTTTTGGCTGTGAACGTCTTCTTATTGTCGTTAACGTCTGTATTTATTATTGTTTGGAAATATATTTCTATAGAATTTTATCTGGCATGAATATTAACATTGTTTGTCGTTCTATCAGACTACCTATGCATAAAAATACTCATTGTGCGGGTGCCTATTTTTTGCAGTTAATAAATTATTCCCCATAAAATATGAATATATATATATATATATTTATAGGTAATATCATGTTTAAATATGTTATGACAATTCTGGAATAAACATCTTTGGTAGGATAATAGATCTTATATATTATATATTTTTATATTTATTAGTAATCACTATACCTTTTCTTCTTTTTGGAACTTAAACATGAAATTGTACTGCAAAAAATTAGGCCTTATTTGCATTATAAATATTATAATTTACAGTGATAGCTATCTTTGAAAATACAGCAGGTCCTCGATGAAATAAACCTACCAACATAGTTCTTACAAAATAAAGTAATTCTCTTAAAATAAAAAAATGTGTTGTATAATATATTACGAGGTATGACCAATAAGTAATGAGACTAATTCAATAAAATACGTATATTTAAATATTAAGATACATCGATGTGATCCCCTTCAATGTACTCCCCTCTACCACTATACACTGGTTCCAATGTTTTTTCCAGTTCTCATAACAGTTCTGGAAGTCTTCAACTGGAATATCTTGGAGTACCCTCGTCACGGCGTTCTGGATGTCAGTTATGGACTCAAAATGCGTTCCTTTCACGGCCAATTTTGTTTGAGAAAACAAAAAGAAGTCGTAAGGTGACTTTTTTATAATTAGCAGCCATGGGGCTGGTTTGTTGCAACTCTCCATTCTTCCCGATTTTCCACTTTCCTTTTCATTTGTCTGTAGCTTGACACATTCACGTCCCTCATTATTTGTAGTAAGTAGTCCAGAGGTGGTCTACCAACTACATTCTTTCCTTCTATCATTCCTTCCATAATTTTTTTCAGTAGGCTATTATGTCTTATTAGTTTTATTCTTCTTTTCTTCAAATTTTTCATGAAACATCTTCGTTCTTCAGCTCTAGCGAATACCTCTCATTTGTTAGATGTTCTCTCCAACTTATTCTTTGCATCCTTCTCCAACACCAAGCTTCAAATGCCAATAATATTTTTTTCTTCTGATTTAGCAATCGTCCAAGTTTCACTACCATATAACATCATACTCCATACGTATATTTTAATCAAATTCTTTCGGATATTAATATCTATGCATCTGAAGGTGAATAGGTTCTTTTTCTTATTGAATGCGCATTTTGCATGATTTATTTTATTTACTATTTCTTTATAACTAGCACTATCTGCCGTTATTAAACTTCCTAGATATTTATATTCTTGTACTTGTTGCAATGATTCGTTATCAATTGTAATGTTAGTTGTTCTTAGTCGCTCTTCTTCATGTCTACTACATATGAGAATCTTGGTTTTAAAATATTTATTTTCATTTTAAACTCCTCTCTCATAGTATCATTCATTATATTTAGTGTGTTTTGTAGATCGTTTTCATTTTCTGTTAGTATAGAGCTATATCATCTGTGAATCTAAGCAGATCTATTTTCTTTCCGTGTATGTTTATTCCGACTCCATTCTTCTCTCTAATCTTATTAATGGTTTCTTGAACATAAAAATTAAATAGGTATGGTGATAGTGAGCATCCTTGGCGGACACCTTTCATAATTTTGGCCTTTTCTTCACTTGCTCCACGTTTGATTACTCCTATCTCGTTCTTATACAAACTATGAATTATACTTCTGTCTCTATAACTTACTCCAGTCTTCTTTAAGGTGTCAAACATTATGTCCCAATTCACATTGTCAAAAGATTTTTCAATGTCTACAAATGATATAAAAGTAGTTTTTCCTTTCTGTTCATCTTGTCAATTACTTGTCTTAATGATAGGATGGCTTCTCGAGTTCCCATTCCTCTTCTAAACCCAAATTGGTCGTCTATTAGAATTCCATCGATTTTTGTTTCTATTCTTCTCATGATGATACGGGTGAGCACTTTAAATGCATGAGATATTATGCTTAGTGTAAGATATTGATCACTTGTTTGGGCTCTGGCTTTTTTCGGGATTGGAATTATGAGACATTTTGTAAAGTCACTTGGTATTAGGCCAGTTTTGTACATGTTTGATATGATTTTGAAGAGTACTTGTTTTGCTTTTTCACCACAGTTCAGTTCTCCATAGCTCTGCCGGTATTTCTTCTATCCCTGGAGTTTTCTTGTTTTTTAATTCCTCCATTGCTTTATCAAATTCTCCTCTCAAGATATCTTTTCCTATATTATCTTCTATTTGCTTTTCATTAATATTTATGATATTTTCATTCATTGGTTCGTCTTCGTAAAGTTTTTGTAAATATTCTTTCCATCTATTTACTATTTCTTTTTCTTCATATAGAAGTTGTCCCTTTTCGTCTTTTATCATTGAAGCTTTCTTTTTTCCTTCCCCAAAGAACTTTTTGACCATCACGTACGCTTTATCTAAATTAACAATTATTAGTTCTCTGTTGATTTCTTCGCATATCTCATTCAGGTATTTTTCTTTTTCTTTTTTACTCCTTCTTATGATCTCATTTCTCAGCTTCCTGTATTCTTCTTTACCTTCCTCATCAACAGCGTTTATGAATTTCTTGCTTTTATTTATCAAATAAAAGATTTTGTGGTCAAAATCTTGTGAAATGGACATTCGTTCGTGTTTTTTCTCCGTCGATTCTTTGGTACCATCTTTGCACAGAGTTTTTTCATGGACAAATTATCACTTAAAATTATTCTAACGGTTTCTCGTTTTAAATCAGCTAACATTCGAACAATTAGCCGCCAATCCTGATGCACGAGAGTGCGCACGCGCTGAACATTTTTGTCAGTTCAAGCTTCAACCGGTCTCCCACTTCGCGGTTCATCCCTGACGCTTTCACGACCATTTTTAAAACTCTTATGCCATCGAAACACCTGAGCACGACTCAAGGCTTTATCACCGAACACTTTCACCAATTTATCGTACATTTCCATAACAGAATTGCCGAGTTTAACGCAAAATTTAATCGTGTACCGCTGTTCAATATTACGTTGTTCCATATTTATAACACGTCTTATAAACACGTTGTCGAAAATATAACACAACTGAAGAACTAATGATCGTACAAAAATTGCAAGTTCATGTGTTGATAGAGGAGAGATAAGAGATTAATCGACCGAAATTTCAGATTCGCATTTTTGCCACAAGCGTGGCAAAAAAAACAGTCTCATTACTTAATGGTCTAATCTCGTATATATAAGAAAAAATGATAATATCTAATAATAGTGTTCTTTTATTAAAATACTATAATGAAAGTAATTTTACTGAGGTATATAATTTATAGTTAGATTACTCACACAGTCTTAACTAAAATTATAAAAGCATGCTTGAGCACCCTTTTATTTATTATATAGCCGTTGATAATTTATTTATATATTATGTTTAGTCTACCAACATTTGAACCACAAGTTAAGTCTGTGAACCAGTTGAATGATCTGTCGATACAAATTCTCGAATTTTGCAAAACCAAAGAAGAACTTGGTGCTTCGCAACAAGACATTAAAGTAAATAAAAATATTATTAATAATTACTAATTACTGACGATTACTAATGTATTAATTTTTAGAAACAATTTGATAATTTGTCTTTAAGTATTCTAACAAATTCTTTAAGAGATCTGATAACAAAGCACTTAATATTGAGGGCTGGCATTGAGGTACCAGCATTTGTGCATTATCAGTTCACTGATTTATGGTTGGTGAAAATTCCTACTGTTAAATTGTGTAGTACTAGTGCTAATTTTGATTCTGTCATTGAAGATGAAAATAAGAAATTATTCGCAGAGTAAGTTGTGTATTTGTTATTTTTCTTACAAATCCAATAATTAATTATTTACCATTTTTAGGATTATTTCAGAGGATAAAGATACAATGGAACCACCATTCAAAAGAATGCGTGTAGGAGAATTAAAAGAGTATGTAGTTTTGGAATTTACTATTTACTATTTAGTATTTCTAATATGCAATATATAATAGTATAAAGTAGTGATTTTTAACGTGTATTACTGTGGCGACCCCCAAATTGATTATTCATAATAACAGTAACTGTGACCTCAAACATATTTTTTTATATACATAGATTACCATTAAAAATGCATACCCAAAATAATTAGCTAGGGGCAAGAGAGTCATTATCCTCAGGTTGAAAATCACTGGTATAACGTATATTATTTACTATTAAATATAAATTAATTGCTTAGAATTGTTAAAAATGGAACCTTTAATTACTTAAAAGTTCGACCTTGGACAAGATTGGATTTAACGATAAACAAAGAAAATTTGGAAAAATTGTTGAACTCCATTTTATCAAAAATTATAATCAAACCAGGAATTTACCTCAAAACACTAAAAAAAGAATATGATCTCATTATACAACCTATGTATGTTAGAGAGCTTGTAGAGGTATGTACATATTTGTTTTAATTATTTTTCTAATTTTTTAATATGAAGTAAATAATTTTTATTTAAATTATTTATTTATTGTAGTTGAAAATAATTAATATGTTGATAATAATAAAATATAATATATATTGCAAAAATAAAAAAAGTGAAAAACTTAAAAACTAGTTGGTCAAAAGTCCATTGAAATATTCAAATTCTGAAGGGTTTCGAAATCATGAATTCGAGTATCCAAGATATATATACCGTCAAGACTGTAGCTAGACTCCCTTTTCAGGAAGGATTTTTGTTTTACTATTATAATAATTATTTAATAAATTTTAAAAAAAGTAATACTTTTTTAAAAATAATACAATTTCAGGGGATTTAACCCTTAAACTACTTCACAAATAGTTTTGTGTACCATTTAAGGGATAAATATAAAAAAGTGGGAAGGCCGATTGTAAACATTCCTCCTTCGTTCCTAAGAAATTAATGATTTATTATAATTTTTAAGATTTGAATGCAATTATATTGCCATAGAAAATACAATTCTAAGCGAATTTCAATATATTAATTTATATTATATTGATAATCCATTCCTAGATTTTACCACGAGTGTAAATTACACACATATATATTCAAAATAAATTTCAAGTCCCTAAGATCAAAACTTAATTAGTAATCAATAAATAAAAAAAATTTAAAATAATGGAAACTAATTTTGCCAATTTACCACTTCTCAAGGAAAATTTTTTGTAATTTTAAAAAATGAGCTAAAAAAAATACCAACTTGATGAAATTTGGTATGAAAAGTGTACTTTTTTTTGTGGTAATCGAATCATTACCCGAAAAAATATTTTCATACATCAAAAAAAAAAACATATAAAAAAAATTGTCGTCACCATTTTCAAAATATTAAGTAGTATATTATAAGGTTTCTATAATTTTCAAATCGAGAAACCGAAAATTGTAGGTAATATTAATTTTTTTTGAAAAAAAGTTCATAGCTCTTTATTTATCCAACTAATCTTTTCCAAAATTTTACTACACTTATATATTACCAATGTAAGTACTCAAAAAAATTTTCAAGTCCCTACGATCAAAACTCAATTAGTTAGTAATCACGAAATAAAAAATATAAAATTACGGAAATCGTAATTTTGCCAATTATTTGGTTATTTTCTTCTCCTAGGGAAAAACTTTAGAGAAATTTGAAAAATGAGTTTCCAAAAAAATGTGACCAGTGAAATGTTTCAGATTTATTACTAAATGTATGTGTTAAATAAACGTTTATCAATATTAATGTTCATTTGAAAACAAATCATAAAACAAAATCACTGGTATAATAAATTATTGAATAAGTTTGTACTGTTGGTAATCAACAAACAAGAATGAGATCAATGGTAAGAGGAAAATAAGCACACTAAATAATCTAAATATGATAATGTCTATACATATTGGATGTAAGGAATGCATTAGTTTGGCCTTACACTGTTACACATTCTGGTTATTGAACTATGAGTTTCATGAGTATTATTTAAGTATTTTTTTAGGCACGTTGCTGGTATACAATTGTTTAATATAATATTTTTTCTCCGGGTTACAAAAAGTGATAGTATTTCCTGTTTGGGGTAGCAGTATAGTTGTATTTTATTATGTTGAATAATTTAATAATTTAATTGAATTTTATCCCAAGAATATTAACTAAGAAATTCTTTTGACATGTCACATGTTATATTAATTTAATTAGGGGTATTCATTTTTGTCCGACTTAAATATTCAAGTTAATTATTTTACAAGGTTTTAGCAAATACATGGATTTTAGTTTTGAATATAAGTTGTATGTTTTTAGACTTTGTACATATGCACATACATGTACTGTTATTATTGCAATATAATATATATATTTACATAATCTTATAGAAAGTTTAAAAAAAAAAAATTGTTTTATTGTATGAATACCTTATTTAATTTAAAATTATATATCTAATTATTTTATACTACTTTAGCTTTAAATAATACTTAAGTTATTTAAAATATAATGCGTTTAAAATTAAATGAAGTAATTTAAATTTTAATATGGTACTTTGTCTTTTTTGTGTTAAAACAATAAAAATGAAAATTAATTAAATATCTGAATTTAATACTCATGGAAATATTGGGTCAATATTAACAAATATTACTGAAAATTTAAATTATATGAGAGATGACTATAATATGTACCACATAATTATTTTTTATTAAAACAATGAAAAAACAAAGAAAATTATGAATCTGATTATAATTTTATGAACTTTGTTTTGTGCTTTGTACTGTTTAAATTTAATTTATGTATATCATATTAATAGATGCTGGAGGCAATGAAATGTATAAAAATGATTCACTTGAAAAATGTATGCAGACCTTCACTTTATTCTGATCCATCATTGTTAAATCATAATTTAATATTTTGTAAGTATTTGTTTAATTTGTTTTTATAATTTATTTATTTGTATGTTAAATAACTAGTAAGTATAACATTAATTAAACAAATTTTTCACTTATAATTAAATTATTTAATATATTTTAGTCTTATGTCTGGCTAGTAACTGTAATAATTTGTTTATAATAATGAGATATAATAATGTAATAATGAGTTTTGTTTGAAGACCAGTATATAGAAATTAAAAAAGCAACAAATATTTTGTAATATAAAATGATATATTTATACAGATAAATTCAAATAATTATTAATAAATATTAATTTCTTTGTTTTCATAAATATTATGTTAATAATGTATTTAGTTTGATATATAAACAATTTTCAAATTATAACCTTGTATCTCTCTTCCACAAAATAGCATGTAAATAACATAATCAATTCAAATAATGTTTAAGCTGCATTTGAATAATTAAGTGAACCCATTTAATGTTTATTAATATAGACAAGGAGTTCTAAATATCCTTAATTGTTATTCGATTTAAAAACTAATAACTGGCAAAATATACATTTTACATCAAAATAACCATATTTTAAAACACTATTTATTTCATTAGATTACTAACATCCTTTTTTTATTTTGTATATATATATATATATATATTATTAATTATTATTAATTTTACCCTTAAAAACTATTTTACATAATGTAATTAATAAATTCTATATAAACATACTTGACATAATTATTTAAGTGTTTAGAAATAATATTATGCTATTAGTTTTAAATTTTAAAACATTATTTTACAGCCGACGTTAAAGGATTGGAAGATGAATCATTAATAATGTTAGAGCCAACACTTGATTGTGAAATCAGATTTGGATATTTTTCATTTAAATTTGGTTCTAATACAACAAAGTAGATTATTGATATATAATGTTGAATGTTTTAAATTAGTATTAATTTTTTCGTATACAATTTTTACAATAAAAAGCTAAAAAAACTATACATTGTTTTTTTTTTCTACATATATATATATATATAATTATTTTAATAAATAATTGAATACTTTAGTAATTTATATTGTAGAAATAGAAAAAGAAATTTAAAATATAAAATAACAAAAATTTATCAAACTATGTTATTAGTTTGAGTCTTGAACTAAAGAATTATTATATTAAATATTTTGTAAATGATTTTTATCTTCATTAAAAAACACAAAATTCTAAGTGATCAACTTAATTTACTTATATTCTTAAAGTACATACAAAACATATTTTATAAGCTTAAGACTTTATTACAAAACAAATGATAGGAATCATCATAAAATTATTAAGATTTCAAAATGTTATTTACAATTCAACAGTTCAACAGTACATTCAATAGTAAACAAAATCAATAGATAAAATTATGTCTTACTGCAGTTAGTATCAGCATCTTCAGAAGTTTTTTTTTCATAATCACTGTATATTTTCATATAGTTTTTTAACTCTATTGTTGCTTTATTTATTCTAGAAAATAATAAATATATCAAATACATAAGGTTAACAAAATTAATAAATATAATAGTTGTTGAGATAAATGAAATAAAAATAAAACAAAATTTGTAAGAAACATAAGTAGTACTTAAATTACATTAGGTTTACTACATTAAAGTATAGGGTAACCAAATTTTATTTGACAAAAACCGGGACAAAAAATTATTTATTTATTTTTATTTATATCAGATTTATCTCAAATCTGGTGATCCCTCTCTTGTTTCCAATTATAGGCTTATCCATACTACCACACATTGTTAAACTGTTCGAATCAATTGTATATTATTGTGTTAAAAGGAACCTGAACTGTCGACGATCAACATGGTTATCGACCAGGGAAATCTACAGTCACAAACACATCCTAGTTTTTACATTGTACATTTAAGAAAGCTTTGAATCTGGTTGCCAAATTAATACAGTGTTCATTGATTTTGAAAAAGCCTTTGAAAGGGTTCATCACTGTCATCTTATTACTAAACAAGCCCGACTCTGTATTGGTAACCCCTTACTTTCTTGGCTCCGGTATCAAGTTCATGGGGCCTCCTTCAATGTGTCAACTTTTTCCTCAGGAGTTCCCCAAGGGGGACATCTAAGTCCACTTCTATTTATTCTTTTCACTAATTAAATCAATAATTATCTTTCCATCTCAGAGTCCTTTTGATGGTTGATGATATCAAAATTTATCTTAAAATCTCTTCTTTCTCTGACTACTTCCAATTACAATCTGATCTAGACTCCTTTTGCAAGTGGACTCAACGTTTTGGTCTAACACTAAATCTTAATAAATTGATCGATAAATTAAAATGAGCTTTAATAGGGAGCATGTTCCTCTTCTTCATCCGTACTCTCTAAATGGCTCTCCACTTAAACGCATATTCGGTGTTAAAGATCTTGGGTTCTACCTTACCTCTTCTCTTTCTTTTGATAACCATATTAATACTACTATTGGTAAAGTTCTAAAAGTACTTGGTTTTATAAAGCAAAAAGCGCAACACTAGACTATTTATGTCCATCTCTTGCTTTCGTTCCTTCTACATTTTTCTAGTTTATTCTAAAATATGGCATAGTTGTGTGGCAACCATATTTGGCTAGGGACCAATTACGTATTGAACGGGTCCAAAACCGTTTTCTTTCCTACGCTGCTTATATCCTTAAGACTTTGTCTCCTTAACACCATCTAAAACTATTATTTTATGTATTATACTAAACACTACTTCTTTTATCTTAGTTTTATTGCCACACTTTTCTATTTGATATTGCTGTATATAATAACAATTATAATGCTGTAATATTTTCAAAACTTGTTTATATTTATATATAAACAACTATGTAATTGCCGATTAATGTTAATTAAATAAATTAAATTATACAATAATTCGTAACATTTATTATTAAATGTCTGAATTGTTTGATATTTGGCTGAGCTAAGCCAGTTTTTGAAGCAATGTTTTATTGGTAAGTAGTAAGTACAAGTAATGACTCATAAAATTTACTACAAGACACATAGTCAAAACTTGTTTTTATTAATACGAAGAATATTCAATAAAAATAATAGTCACATTACACATTTGGGAAAATAATTTAAAAATAGATTTCGTTAGTCAATTAATTGACTTGTTATTTTTATCAATGTAATATGCGTTTTCAACCAAATGTGTTTAGAAAAAAGAAATATTGATATTTCATTCCAGGACAATTAATCGTCTCGAAACACATTATCGGGACACTGAGACGCCATACTCAAAATCGGGACGTATGGCAATCCTATTATAAAATAGTATATAAAACTTTATAATATTATAATTTATTACAGTTATTTAACAGGTAGTTGTCAGATTTAGAAATATTAATTGAGAAATAAATCATAAACATAGGTTATATCTGCAATCTCATATTGATACTGTTCTTCAGTTTGGTCTATAGCTTCAATACAATTTTGTATAATTTGTCATCAATTTTCACCAAACAACAAGGAAAATATCCTATTTAGCTATTCAGGAAAATGAAAGTAAAATCACATGAAACAAACATGTATTTTTTTTTATTACACTGGCAATTGTGTCAACCCCCAATTATTTCCAATTTCAAAAAACTACAATTTTATTTAAAATTTGACAATAAAACAAAAACACACATAAATATATTTTGTTAAATTAAAGCATTTGACTATGAAGTGTTCTATAATTATTATTCTACATAATACACCTAAAATCTATAATTTGATATGCTACTCATTTAATTGATAATGACATATTTACAATACTTTAAAAATACATTTTAGTATTATAATACATTTTTTATGGTGTCGCAGGAAGAATTTTATTGCTACAATTACCAAAACCAATTCTGTATCCATCACCTTGACAATATCCTGATATTATAACTTCATCACCATCTTCAAAATACTTTAATTTTCTGTCACCCAAATCTATTGTGGTTTGGCCTAATAACGTTCTCTCGGCTAAACAAGCGCGTTCCTCTTCTTCAGGTCCTGAAATTGTTCCTGACGACAACAAATCACCAGGTCGTAAATTACAGCCAGTGATTGTGTGGTGAGAGATTTGTTGTAATGGAGTCCAGTACAAATATTTATAGTTTGTATTACATATAGAATAGCTTAGCTGTGACCCTAGATAACGGACACTTGCATTAAGTCTAATGTCAAAATTATACTTGTTAGCATGCAGTAAATAATCTAATGGAGGTGGATCTTGTTTGAAGTTGTCTGTTTTAAATTCTTCTAAAGCTTCCATGGTTACTATCCATGGAGAAATAGTTGTAGCGAAATTTTTTGATAGGAATGGTCCAAGAAAATTTGATTCCCATAGTTGTACATCTCTGGCGCTCCAGTCATTTAATAGAACCATACCAAATATATAATCTGAAGCCTTGCTAATTGGTATTGGTTCAGAATGAGAATTCAAAGTACCACCAACAAAAAACGCCATTTCTAACTCATAATCCAAACTTTTTGTAGGGCCAAAAGTCACTTTTTTATCTTTCAAATACTGACCTTTAGGCCGAACAACGGGAGTACCTGATATCATTACTGATGATGCTCGGCCATGATATGCAACTGGCATATTTTTCCAATTATCCGCTATTGGTTTATCAGGATTCATGAGTAAACCACAGTTGTAAGCATGGTAATACGATGAAAAAAAATCAGTATAATCACCAATTGAAACAGGCAAATGCATAAAAACTTCATTTTGATTCCAAAAAACACCATTTTTTAAATTCTTAACATTTTCAATTTTTAAATAAGATTGTATAGATTTTCTAGCTACTGACCATGTATGCTTGCTAGAAGCCATTAAACCATGAAGTGATGGCTCTTGAAATATTTCATATAATAAATGATCAGAATCAAAAACATTTTTGCTGTACTTTAAATCCAAAATTTTATCACCAATGGCAACTCCTATTCGATGTGTTGGATCATTAGCAGTAGAGAATACACCGTATGGCAAATTTTCGATTGGAAAATCAGATTCAGCAGAGTATGAAATATAACTTTTTAAAGGCATTGTAACTTAAAGAGTAATTTAAAAAAAATATATTGATACACCAAATAATAATACCATTCACTGTATACAACTATATTTTAACTTGATTAACATTCAACAGTTAAATGCCTAAATGTTTTCTTTTATATGACAACAGTCCAATGGTGCTTATCAAATATTATTATCACAAATTATGTAATCAAGGTAGGTTAAAAAAAATGATTTAACTTAAGGTTACCGCAATATAACCATTGACCTAATATAGTTATTTTTATTATGTTACCGTCATACATTCATCATATAACCATGATTTAACTATAACACAAACCTATAGATATTTAAAACACTAGAAAAAAAATGACATTGTCATTTTTTGTCATAAATTTTTTATATTGTTAGATTAAATTAACTCTCTATACCAAAATACAAAAAAAATTACTCTATTTTTTTAAAAAATACTTACAAAAGCATGTCTTTGCCAAATTCTTCTAAATATTCAACTTTACGTTGTGCAAAAAGAACTTGTTGTTCAATATCAATAGACTTCATACTTAAAATACTATCTATAAGTTTGACAATAGCATTAATATTCATAGGATCATCACTCATATTTATTTCAATTAATTGTAACAATAGACGGCTACTTTTCTGAACGTTCTTTAACATAAAAAAAAGTTGAATAGTAGTGAAAATAACAGTAATAGTATTTAATAACCAATATAATACTAACATTAATTTTTTCCACTTCAGCCCATAAAATTGAAGAAGCTTTATCAGAGTCATTTAATATCTAATAAAACAATATTTATAAATATTAACTGCATATTATAATATAAAATATAATTTAAATACATACTTTCCAAACAAATCGTGCATATTTAATAGTTAAAAGGATAGAAGTCAATGATGAGTTGGCTGTACTAATATAATGTTCGTACAATTCACATACTCTATCATAGCAATTTCTTCTTCTCTCTAAATTAATTCTTCTTTGGATTATTATCTTTTTATGTGGCGCTACACTATCTAACATATCTAGAATTTGAGCAGCTTTATCATATTCTCCTAAATTAATAATATGTAGTTGATAAATGTTTTTATAAACAGAATTGAAAAAAATAGATTACCTTTATTCTCTAAATGAAGTGCCCATGTTAAGTTGATACCCGGTTTATTTTTATGATGTACGGTACATGCTCTAATGTAAATATCTTCAATACGGTCTTTAACTTCCTGGTCATCAGATTCAAGACTTTCCAAATAGCTAACATACTAAAGAAAAAATTATAAATCAATATCAATATACTAAAATAAATATAATAATATTGTTATTACTTTAGTCCAAAATTCTTCATAAAGTGCACAAGCAATTAAACACCTTTCAAATAGTACCACAATACGTTTGTAAGCACCATGACCAATTTCAAATTCCAAATATTCTTTCCAGTTTCTAATCTGAGATCTTTCCAAAGGCTTAACGTGAAAGTATGGTCGTTTGATCTAAATTTTACAGAAGATTTTAAATTTTATCAAGTAAATAAAGTTTTGTACTAACCATTTCTTCATAAGGTAATCGCAAAGAAACCATTTCTGCTGTATTTTTGTGTATTAATAATCGTGAAGCAATCATCTTTTCTTTCATCAAGTTTTCTTCTTTGGTACGCTAAAAAATCCAAAAACCAAATTAAAATTAATTAATCATTCAAATAATTTTAATTTCATAGATTACTTGTTCCATTGGATCTGCCATATCATCAGAATCTGAGTCAGAATCCATTTTTCTATTTTTTTTTGCATCAGCTTCTTTTATTTCAGCTAATACTTCTTTTCTCAACTCTAAAAATTTACCAGTCTCCAAAATTTTATTTTTAGGGTACTTTTTAATATAGTCTTTAAAGCTATATAAGACAATTGTTTAATTATTAAAATTGTTAAATTAAAAACTGTTAACATGAAAATAAAAAAATAATACCAATCAAAATTATTTAAATATCCATGTGTAGGTGTAGCAATAAGACGTTCATAAATATCAGTAACTCTAATATATTGTTTGCATTCCAATTCAAACTTAATATAATGATCCCACAAACGATCTGACCTATAATGATATGCTATTAATAATTAAATTAACTTGTATTATAAACTTCAATTGGCAAACTTTATTTACCTAAATTCAATTCCACAAGCATCCACTGCCCTTTCAAATTGTTCTCTTATCATGTCTTCATCATCTGGATAGACCGATTTCATGTAGCCCATATAATGAATCCATAGATCAACACTCAATGGTATTGCTT
Organism: Eriosoma lanigerum; assembly: GCA_013282895.1. Taxonomy (NCBI): domain Eukaryota; kingdom Metazoa; phylum Arthropoda; class Insecta; order Hemiptera; family Aphididae; genus Eriosoma; species Eriosoma lanigerum. Next base: position 49,712,873 of record CM023359.1, read on the forward strand.
TTAAGCCACAATCAAATACCTGTATACAATTTGACACATTTAAGAATTTGATGTGCTGAATTAATAATGTGTAGTTTACTTAAATATATAATCATGCCTTGAACAAGGATTTAAAATTTATGTTTATCTAATACATTAACAAATAACCTTATGACTAGTTTTATAAATCACCGCTTACCCAAAATATATCCAAAACAGCTCTTGGCGTGTGTCACAATGCCGCAATATTATGTTTTCTTATTATTAATTTAAATTTAACAAAAATAATAACTTAATAAATACAAAACAATAATGATAGATAAAAAAAAAAAAAAACTAATTAATTATAATGATTTATCTTAATTAATAAAATACAATACATAAATTATTTTGGTCTTACACCTAATGATCATTTAAAACCATGCTAGGTTATTTAATTGACAAATACAATAATTAATTCTATTTTAAATTCGAATTAGTAAATATATTACGCTATTTAGTGAAATGTGCTTTATTTGGGCCACGGTCGGAGTGTGTAGTGTTTTGTGCTTTATCCAGCAGCAACATGATGAAATCTATCTAGACCAAAATCATGTTAAATAGTTATAATGAAATCTTAGAAGAATTTGTATTAATAGGGAAATATAAATGGGGCAAAGGATAAATCATTCACAGCACACCTGAAAAGTTGAGATTTTTTTAAGAAACATACAAAAAAGAATTATTTAAATATACATATATATATATATATATATATATATATATATATAATATATATTCACATCATTTCTTTACAAATAATAGTCTTACTAAATATAAAATTAAAATACTAAAATTTATAATGTTATTGTTATCTTGGTTTAGAAGCATTCATATAGTATTTCATTCTTGTATAATATGATTTGATAAGAAATGACCTCTTTTTTCTCCATGGCAAATGTTATATTAAGATGTAGAAACTTCCAAAATCCATTATAAAATTTTAATAATTAATTTCTTCATCTCAGTTTAAGTAAATAATAAACTTAATAATATAAATTTCTAAATAAAAGAATATCATAAAATATGTATAATTGTTAATTTGTCTATTAATACAATAATATTTCATGAATAAATAGAATTATAATTATACAATTTGTAATATCAAACACTTGATACCTAAATTATAAAATAATATAGAAAGGATACATAATGTTTCACATATAAACAATAATTTTATACAAATTAAATATTACAAACTAATAACTACAAAAACATAATAATCAACAGTTTTCGATTATCATGCATCATTATTTAAAAAAATAAAAGATATTGCTATAGCCTATAATTATAATAAACTAATTATTATTAATCAATAAATATGGTTACTTTATAAAATATATATTATTTTTATAATTATATAAAATAAGTAATTACTCTAATTTTAAAAACAATATTCTTCTCCTTATCGACATCGCAAAACACAACTAACCACATAAATATAAAATTAATAATACACTGATATTTTATTAATTGTAACATTACATAATTGATTAATAGAACTGGTATGGATATTATAAATAAAAAGTATCTCACTTTCTTTAATTTCATTACTGGCATAATTTAAGCATGTTTACATCACAGCTTTTTCCATTATTACAGTCTCATTAGTAATAGAAATATAACAAAATATTAGATAAAACATAAACGTATTTACTTACTTTTTCACAGTTTTCTTTTGTTCCATTTTTCCTTTCATAGTCTGCATATTTTCTCCAATAACCATAACAATATGGATATAATTCTAAAAAGGCATCATAAGCTTCACGTGCTGCTTCAATATTTTTCTAAAATAAATACAAAATAATACAAATTTTATAAAGAAGATAAACAAATATAAAAAGAATGTTGTAATAATTATATAATTGTTTAATATTTATGTTATAAATTTACCGCTCCATCAACATATTGTAATAGGTATGTCCAACCTATAAAGTCAGATGGATCATCACGAACAGTTTGCCAAAATTTATCAAGTTCTCTAAGTTTTTTTGATTCCTTATCTTTATCAACCTAGTGAAATAATATTTATAATAAAAAATAAATACAGTATAAATAAATATCCATACAATTTTTGATCGTTTTTTTAATGAACTATCCTTGCTTGATCGATCTTTGCTTGGGGTCCGTGAACGTTTTTTATCAATCCTTTTCGAATCTTCTTTTCTTGATCGATCTTTTGACTTGGAATCTGAAGAAAGGAAATTATTTAAATTTTAATATAAGTAATTATTAAAGAAAAAGAAAAATTTATAAATTTTTGTCTACAACATGTTGTATCATGTTATATTGTAACAATTATACTAGATTTAAATAACACACACAATTTTATTTAATTTTATAAAATTATATTCATGTAATAATAATTATTTTAAAATTGAAAGATGGGTATGTAGAGTGACTAGAGAAGATAGAATAATAAATTAATACATTATGTGAAGTATAACCGAAAAAATTATTGTATTACTTACAATAAAGTCTATTCAAGTTAAGAAATGTAGTTTTAAGAAATACAGGTAACACCACTAATAATTTTTTATTATAGATCAACAAATGGTTTTATATTTATTATGTTACTAGTCAGTGAATATGATTTATTTTAGTAATTATCTTAATTATAAAATATACTTATAATAGTGACTAGTTTAATAATATCGAAGATTTAAGAGCCAAATATATTAAGTCTGTAATATATTTGGGTATCTAATCTTCATATGAATATAATGAGATACAATATATCATACTTTTTTATTAGAATATGAATACCTAATATATTAAAATATTCTATCTTGTCTTTTAATATATATACAATTGAGTTTCTTAATGTTGTAATTAATTTGACAGAAAATAATTACCTGATTTTTTATCATATTTCTTCTTGTTGCTTTCCTTTTCTTTTGTATCTTTTTTAATCTTTTTGCTATCTTTATCACTTGTTACATTTGATTCAACCTCTGCTTTATTATCATCCTATTAAAGAATAAATAAAATATTTAAACTTCGGTATTATAAAACAAAATGCAATCAACATACTTCATCACTATCGCCAGCTACTTCATCACAAACAATCATTTCAGACAATTCCAATTCTTCCTTACCATCTTCAAAATTATTTTGATTATCTTTTAACTCAAGATTAATATTTTTTTTATCATTATTTTCATCTTTTAATACAGCTGTCTTATTTTCTAATTTGTTTTCAATATTTTGATTTGCAATCTAAATTTTTACAAATTGTTTTATTATTATTATTTAAAAATACATTTATATTATTACTAAACTAACACAAAATTTAAAGAAAATATATAATATATTCCTACAAATAGGAATACAATTAAAAACACATTAGACATAACACACACTAATTTTTACTGCGGTGGTAATAAAATGATAACTGCATTTTAATTCAGAGCCCACGTTTTTTCTTAAAAAAAATTATAATTATGTATAGTAAATATGAAAAACAAAACGAATATTATATGCATATAAATATTTTATAACTAAAACTACATATTCATCAAAAATCAATCAATTAATAATTATATATGTATATAATATGTTTATTTATGCAATTGTAACAATCATAACAACAAACACAAAATATATTCTTAATATAGGTACATTAATTAGATTAGTTACATTTACAGATAAATATTTAACAGATTAGACCTCTCAGTATAAAAACTTCCTCGTAAAATTAGTTAACAATAAAAACAATAACTAAAACTTTTTTTATCAGATCTCAAAATTGCTGAATTGTTTTGTTTTTGTCTAAGATTTCCTAGAATGAATTTGGAAGATAATTCAATAATATGTTGCCTTTATTAAAGCATTTGTAGTGTAATCTTCTTATTTAAGTTGCAGTGAAAATTTTTAGGTGCAATAGGTAAGTATTATTGAAAACATATACACTAATATTAAATAATTTAGTTTCTCCCGACAATTGAATATCATATGTCCAGATCTGCACATAATAGAAATGTAAAGTTTAAAGGTCAATAGTTTGATAGATTATTTCATATTTTTAGAGGTTGAAGAAAAATAAATTGATTATTAATAAACTACTTTACTTTTTATTTGAGTTAGCCAAGTACGGCCAATTAAGATACCAAGGTAGCATACATAATAAGTATTAGTTAGGGGTTGATTTTTATGGAAAAAATCTGATGTATTCACCAAGGACGTCCATAAAATTTTTAGTAGTTTGTAAAATATCTTTTTTATAATTGACACAAAAATGCCAAAGACGTAAAGGCCACCCCCTCAAGATACCACCATTCATTGTCGAGGGAAAAAATATAATAGAAAAACTTGAATTCATTTACTTAAAAACCACAATATACATATATATATATACAGACTCCAAAAAGATAAATATGATATTGGACATATGATGAAATCACCAACTAGCATATCGAGCTACACCTGTATTTATTTCTGCAGTATGAGAGAATAAATAAATAAAATGTATTATAAAAAATCATAATATTATTTTACTATTAATATAAAAAAGACTTAAGTTTCCCCCTCCTCCTATGAAAGAACATTGTAGCTGAAGTCTGTTAGGTCATTTTTAAGTTGCTCTGACAAAAATTCAGGTACTGTTAATCTCTCATATGTAAGAAATTGCATTTATTAAGCCAGGAAAAATATATAACATATTACCTCATTGTTTTTATTTTGAAGATCAAATAACCCATTTGAATTTTGTGTGTTCTCCTCTATTCCGTTTAAATTATTTTTTTCTATTTTCACCTGTTAAAACATATTTAAATACAATTAAATTTGTCAATGCATAAAATACAAGTGAGGTTTGTTTAATAAAATTTCGAAATATTTTTCTTAAGAATTGAAAAGGCATTGAAGATTATATTGTATAATGAAGTATGGAATCATACGTCATATGAGAAAATGATCAATACCTCCAGAGCAGTGATGGCCTAACTTTTTTTACTGCAGGTCATAACACAAGAAATATTTTTTGTTGAAGGATCAAAGATTTCAAATGTTCCTTTTAAGTTATTAGGATGTTATAGGTATAAATTTAAAGTACTACATTTAATATGTTATAATATATATATACATGTTATACAATATATATATATATATGTTACAATATATATATAGTAGTGAGCCATGGAAAAAATTATGGCAGGCTGTGGCCAAGCCACCCCCGCTCCAGATCATTACATTTTTATAAAGTAAAAATACATTATAATAAAAAGTTTTTCTAAAAATTGTTTTATTATTATTTCAAGTTTAGAGTTTATTATAATTATTAATAATTAAGTACTTATCTCTTAAGCCAAATTAATAAATTACATAAATTAGATATAGTTTTGTTTTTATTATAGTATATTAAATTGTTCATAACAATATTAAGAGGTTAAACATATTTGTTATATCTAAAATATAGTATATATTATCTAACCAATTAAGAAAACAAAAAAATATTGGTCATACTAATAACTAAGGATGAACTGATGCTAACTTAAATTTTTTATCACAAATTATTTTTGTATAGTGAGAATGTCATTAATTGTAAAAAATATCTTAATAATATAAGAAAATAAAGAAGATTAATCATATGTACCAACCTTAATTTCTTTTTCTTCGGCCACAACAGAGTTAATTAACTTTCCCAATTCATCATAAACTTCATTAAGATGAACATTTCTTTCAGTATCAGAAGACATCTTCTACTCATAAATAAAAAAACTAATGTAAAACAATCATAATTTAATTATTTCCTACCTAATATATGTATTATGTATATTTTTCTTATAAAATACAGACCTAATAATATTTGTGTTCTCTATGTTCGTAATTATGTACGTATTTGAAAATCAAAAAAACATTAATGATATGTTCTACATTTTGGCAGAATAATTGATTTTTTTCTAAAATTAATTGAATATGTTAAATAGCGAAATAAAATATAGTACCTATATACCAGTCAGTAAGGTAGATAAAGAATTATAATTATTATAATTTAAATATTTATTACAAATTATTATAACTCAAAAAGCTACCCAATACGAAATAAAGGTAAACTATTTGGCAAATGGCAATTGCCAATTAGCACGATAAAACAATAAATAATAAATATGAACATAACACATAGGACTAACTATATAGTAACTTTAATGTTTCCTAAAACTCTTAGACCTAAATCATAAGTTTAAAATATTGATAATACGTACAAAATTGATAAGATCGCCATTTTGAGAATAAACACTACATGTTTATCCATGAAATTCAATTTGCAATAGTTGTTATTGTTGTCTTATTGACAACTTTACTGTTTAGAGTTAGTTATTAAGTGACTTTTGATTAAATATATAAATATAATAAAAAAATATATTTAGCCATGGTGTTTACCTTCACAACATCGTCATTAGTCTATTGTCATTGAGCATTAGCCACATAGGTTTTTAATTACTATAATATATAATATTGAAATCATAGCTAAACATAGTATTAAATATGACAATATTATCGAACTTTCATGAATAATACATTCATATGACGATATGAGGTAGAAAAATACATTACACTATTACAATCAAGAATCAACAGTGGCGGAGGCTGCATGTGTTCTCTGAGGGGCATGGCCGGATTAAAGGGGAGTCTCGCCGGGATGGTAGCCTCGAGGCCCTCTCAAATACAAATATGATTGAGGCCCATATAATTTTTAGCCGATACACATTTTTCTGTGATTTTAAATTATAGTTTACCTATATTCTTAAAATAATAATTTTTTTTTTTAAACCGACTAAATACACATAAAAATATTTTAGATGAAAAGTTGCATTTTACTGTTATTTTCATTAATATTATCAATGATTATTAATGTTATTTTTACACTGCGATACTATCATTTTTTACTTATTACTCACTTAACTGAAAAATCTAATGAAAAAATTGATTTGCGTGTCACAAACTATACTTCAAAGTATAAAAATGTAGATTCTACTTTGTTAAACGAACGTGTATAATTTAGAGAATACTGGAGGACTGAATTGTCTTTTGATTCAACTCAGTGGCGGTTCTAAAATGATCTCACAGGGGGGGGAGGGGAGAAATATTAAAATTGTGTGTACATATATATATATAGGTACGCTTTATTAATAAAGACAATAATAATAAATTTATATTACAAAAAAAGCTTTATTTTAACTACAAGGGAATGATATGAGTATATGACCCCCATATACCCCCTGTAGTTCCGCCACTGAATCAACTGACATCAAATTATTTGACTTCTTTGCAGTCACTCAAAAAAGTATTTCCTTATATATTTACATCTGTAAAAATAAATTTAACAACTCCTGTGGCTAATTGTTCTGTTGAGAGAGCTTTTTCAAAATTAACCAGAATAAAAAATAAGTATAGAACAATTCAAACATAAAAAAACATACGACATACAAATGATTTTATGTTCTGAGAATGATTTGTTAGAATCAATATACTTAAATAAAGTACTAAAAGAGTTGGTTTTAAGTAAAGTAAGAAAAAAAATTATATGATAAAATAATTTTTGTTTATATACGAGTATTAGGTAGGTAACTATTTTTTACTCTTATTGTAAAATTTTACTGTAATATATATTTGTGAAATAGTTTAATAAAATGTAAATTTTTACGAGCATCTTTATAAAGCATGTTTTGTTAAAAGAGCCCATATGAACTTTCAGTCCCGGGACCCAATAAATACTTAAAACCGGCCTCGCTGGTGGGTGGGTGTAAATTCACTAGTGAACTTCGAACTTTGTAAATTAAAAATAAGAATTAATTATTAAAACTGTTATAGCACAAAACTTTAATTTAAACCTAATCTAAATAGCATATTAAGTAACTTTTGGTTCTAAATACGGTTACCCAAAATTGCAGGAAACATTTTTGGATAAATTTCAAAGTTATAAATTTAGTCAGTAAATAAATCCTAAATTGTACGTGTGTAAACTGTAAACTGCCTTTGAGAATGCTCAACAAAATTTACAAGTCCCTACATTCAAAATTGCATTAGTTATCGTATAAAATCTAAAATTTAGTACAATTGTATTTAGTTCAGTGGTATTAACACGCTACCACTATCGTTAACGACGGCAGTCTGCATAGTTACATGTTTCTGTGGTATGGAAGAAAAACTAGATAAGGTGAGGTGTAGAGATGCGCTAAACCGACCAATTTTCATCCAACAACGTACTCTTTCTTACACGAAAGAGTATATTATATAAATGTATTGTTGATACTAAGGAACATAGCAACTTCAGATATCTACTATAAATTATACCTATATATAATAAAAATATTATATCTGCAAGATATTAAATAAATATGATGTCGATGATATTATATTAATATTACAATACGAGTATATTATGTAATCATGCACATATTAATACGTATATATTAGAATTTTATATTAACTGTGGTTTAGTTGATCTGTGTCCGACACCATACCTTTCTTAAATGAAACAAAGTATACTTAATATTTTAATTTAATACTTACACAAAAAAAAAAATTTTGACTTACGATTTTCAAAATATTTTGTAAATAGATTAAGTATACTAGAATAGAAGTATAAGATTATACTTCTATACAATTTTGAAATCGTTAAACACAAAATTTCAGATAATATCAAATATTTTTGGAAAAATTTTAAAGTTTTATTTTTAGTCAGAAAATCATTTTTCTCTTATGTAGAACACCTACTTGTGTGAATATTCAAAAAAAGTTCAAGTCCCTACGTTCAAAACTGAATTAGTTATCATAAAATATTTAAAATCAAAATAACGGATATCATAATTTTTACCGATTTACAGTCATTTCTTGTAAGTTTTTTTTTTTAAGGAAAAACTTTTGAGAAATAAAAGTAAGCCAAATAGATGCAATTTGCAACCGAAAGCATATCCTACTTGTGGTAATCTGACATTGTGGTTATCATTATTTCTACCTCAAAATGTGTCTTCGGACATAAAAAAAAACCATTACACTATTCCTTTCGCTCAAAATCTAAAATATATATTAAAACAACTGTCGAAACATTTGTCTTTTCTAACCTAAACAAGATAATACGTGGGTGGGTGTCATTTTTGTCAACTGTACTTGAGAACACTTTCAAGATTCTTTTTGTGCCACTGACAATCAATTTACATGAAAAATGGTAAGCAAGAGTAGTGAAATGATGTAATCTGTAATTCTGTGATAAAATAACGATCTTAAAAGATAGTAGCATTGATTTATGATTAATTACAAGCAGTAAATATAATCAAGAATATAGTAGGGATCTTCTTAGACCATGAATAGAATTCTGCCATACGCTCATACATCAAGTATACAAGTAGTATACTAATTAGTTATTAGTATTATTACTGTTATAAATACATAGTAAAATAACAAATTTTATTTTACTTATTTAGTGGTAAAACGTTTACTGTTAATAAATAATGTGATAGTGTGAACCTTATACAACTCTTATATAGCTCAAAATAATCATTTTAAGACCTTGGTGTAATGTAAAGCCTAAAGGCTAAGATAGTAGGTATTCTATATTACAAAAGATTGGTTTTACAATACTTTGATGAAAAGTCATTTGCTGTGAACTATATAATATATCTTAGACCTTAGTTTGATTGCGTTAGCCATACAATTTTATCATTACACATTTTTTATATAACTACAAATTAAGAACTTAATTCAATAATTTATGTATATAAAATATAAACTAAACATCTCATTAATCTCATACAAATTAAAACTAAAGTGTAAACAAATTTGAATCAGCGTTCAGTGTAAACACTAAACAATGTTCACATCATAGTAATGTATAAGCAAATGAAAAACTTCCGGATTCCTTTCGTACCATAGGGCATCATAGTGCATAGTTCACTTCATCACAGTATATTATGTAATTACTATACTAAAATGAGATTACCATTGTTATTGTAATTAAAATTAAGAATGCATCTACTCACAAATGAAAATCTTATTACTAAATAAGATATAAATATTTTAAGAATATAAAGAATACAACTACCTATATAGAAAATAAAGAGTAATCATATGTACCAACCTCAATTTCTTTTTCTTGGTTATTAACTGAGTTAATTAACTTTCCCAATTCATCATAAACATCATTAAGATGAACATTGCTTTCAGTATCAGAATACATCTATTCATAAATAAAAAAGTTATCCGATGTAAAACAATTAAAATTTTAATTATTTCCTACCTTAGAAATGTATATTTTTATCGAAAAATAACGACTTAATAATTTTTTGTTTAAATTTTGTAATTTCTACGTCTGTAGTTATGTACGTATTTAAAAATGATAAAATTTCTACATTTTAACAGAATAATTAATTTTTATCTAAAATTAGTTGAAAATAAAGTTATTGCGTGTATAAGATAAAAAACTACTAAATTATATATAATATACTTAATATTATACCAGTTAGTAGATTCTAATAATCATAAAGAATAAATATTTTTATATTAAACTATTTTAGAATTATAATAAGAAATATGAAATAAACGTAATCTATTGATAGAGTTAAGCAGATTCCTTTGTGATCTAAGTAGTTTAATATTTTTTGCATGAGTTAAAACGTTAAAAGCATGACAAAACAAATTTTTTTTATTTTTATTTACTTAAAAAAATAAAGGATAAGGATCTTTAACGACTTAAGTACAAACTACACTACACATTCATAACAAAATTCAACACGTACAATTATTTATAACTTTACAAATTGATAACGGTCTGATATGATTTTATCACAAGGTATTTTATAATAATTTCATATAATCTGTGATAGAGCCATAGACTTATAATATATTATAAGTCTATAGATAAAGTATATATTTTATTATCTATTCTGTGATAGTGTGATATCTTCAGTGATTTTCATAGAATTGTGATTTCTAATTTTGAATCATGATTATTATTTATTAATATTAAATTAAATTTTATGTATACCTATTACAGACTATTTTGAAAACTAACATTTCTATTTTTAATTATTTATTGAAATATAAAAGTATAATGAGTGGTTCATTTGATTATAATTCACTTTCGTTTGGACGAATATCATCTGTGCAAGACAAATACGATGTAAGAATTCATTGATTATTTAACTGCTTAATTAATTATTTGAAGGACAGTTCATTGTAAATTTTTATTAAACAAATTAATGCGCAATTTGTAAATTACTATTCATCATATCAATGTTTAATATAATATTAATAATGAGATTAAATATAATACCTAATACATATATCAATAATATAAGAATATTTCATTTCATAAATTCGTTCCTTTTTTTATTAAAATTTCTTTTGTATCATATTTCAATGATTGTATTACATAAAAAACAATACAAGTTTAAAAAAAAACTTATTATTTATTAATTTGTTTATTTATTAAGGTTTTAGAATGTCGTGTTTGTGAGGATATATTCACTCTTCAGGGAGATAAAGTTCCACGTTTGCTATATTGTGGACATACTATTTGTCATTCTTGTTTATTACGTTTGTATCAACGATGTTCTTCAATTCAGTGTCCGTTCGATCGACAAACAACACCTGTAGGAACTTCAGGAGTATGGGGTTTAAAAAAAAATTTTGCATTATTAGAACTCCTAGAACGTTTACAAAAGATCAATAAAGCAGAAATTAATATTAACTCATACCTAAATGCTGAAACAATGGAAAAAGAAGAACAAGTTATATACTATATAAATCAATTTTACTTTTAAATTATATTTTTTTTTAAATTGTATATTTTACAGTTACACATAACTTGTGATGAAAATGACAATCATATAGCTGTTCTTTTTTGTACTGTATGCTGTACAAATTTGTGTTTCTATTGTTCCGAACAAACTCACAGTACAAGAACATTAGCTAAACATCGCCGGGTTCCTTTATCTGAAAAACCACAAGAACGGCCTAGATGTCCATTGCATCCATCCCATACAGCAGAGTTTACTTGCCTACAAGATAGTTGTTGTCAGCCATCACCTCCACTCATGTGTTTTGTTTGTAAAGATTATGGGACACACAAAAATCATAAGGTATTAAGAAATATATATTATATTATAATTCCCAGCAGTGATTTATTTATTTGTAGTGGGAAGGGGATGTAAAGGTTTCTACCCTAATTTTGATTTAAGATCACAAATGTATAACTACGCCAATTGAATAATGTAGGTGGTCTATTTCTTAGCATAAAATATAAACCCTCTCCACCCTCCGTAAAAAAAAGTATTAATATGAGACTAAAAACTGAGAAACTATACAATGAGTCTCGAGGATCTGACAAATGAAATAACTCTGGTCTACACTTATTTCTTTAAACATTTTTTTTAAAATTATTATTATACCTCGGCACTACAATTAGGGTATATTAGTTAGTTATTTTTATTTCTAAATAAAAAAAAATAGTTTTTTATCAATTTAATTAAAAATAGCAATTTTATAGATTTGTGTTTACAAAAAATGTTGACATTTATTTTTAATAATTTTTTTAAGTTAATGAAAATATAATATTTTAAATACAATACACTAATTGTTAATAATATCTATTTTAAATAATGAAAAAATAAATGAAAACACTTTGAAAATAAATTTTAATATTTTTTTTTAAATACACATCTATAAATTGGCTATTTTGAATTTAAAAAACTGGAAGGTCAATTTTGAATGTTCTTCCTTCATCCCTTTGATTCTCAGAGAAATTAGTGATTTATTAAAATTAAGATTTAAATGCAATGATATTGCATTAGAAAATACGATTCTGAGCGAATCTCAATATATTACAATATAATACAATACTAATATATAATACTCCAAAATTTTACTAAAACATAATTATTACCTATGTTAGTACTCAAAAAAATTATCGAGTTCTTACGATCAAAACTCAATTAGTAATAACGAAATAAAATGTTAAATAACAAAAATCATAATTTTGTCAATTTTCCACTTCTTAAGGAAAAACTTGTAAAATTCAAAAAATAAGCTAAATAAAGTACCAACTAGATAAAATTTAGTTTTGAAAAAAGGGTATTCTATTTGTGGTAATTGGACCATTATTTCTACCCAAAAAAATGTTTTCATACATTAGAAAAAAAAAAGTGAGAAAGCCGATTGTGGACGTTCCTCCTTCGTCCCTTCGGTCCTCGGTGAAATTAGTGATTTATTATAATATTAAGATTTAAATGCAATGGTATTGCATTAGAAAATACAATTCTGAGCGTATCTATATTCCAATATATTTTACTGATAATCCATTTCAAAATTTACTACGAATATAAATTACATATGTAAATATGCAAAATAAATTTCAAATCCTTACGATCAATATTCAAGGAATTATCATTCTTTTTCAAGGAAAAACTTATGGGATATTCAAAAATTGAGCTAAAAAAAGTACCAACTAAATTAAATTTGCTATAGAGTAAGTTCACTTTGTGTGGTACTCGGATCATTATTTATACCCGAAAAAAGGTTTTCATAGCTCAGAAAAAAAATAATAAAAAGCCTATAAAAAAAATTTGCCTATTTAGATTTTCAAAATATTTTGTAAAACGATTAAGTTATATAGTATTGGACTTCTATAAAATTTTCAAGCAGATTATCCTAAAATTGGAGGTTATATTAAATTTTTTTGGGAAAACGTTCAAAGCTCTATATTTTTCCAAATAATTAACTGTTCCATTCCAAAATTTTACCACGCTTGTAAATAACCTATGTTAGTACTCAAAAAAAATTTCAAGTCCCTACTATTAAAATTTAATAAGAAATCACGAAAAAAAAATATAATAAAAAGTGTATAAAAAATTACCAATTTTCCACTTCTTAAGGAAAAACTTTTGGGAAATTCGAAAAATGAGCTGAATAAAGTACCAAGTAGACAACATTTGCTAATGAAGCATATGCTATACGTAAAAATCGGACCATTATTTCTAACTGAAAAAATGTTTTCGTACATAAAAAAAAAATCTTTGTAGAATCAATACATTTCTCGCTCCGTTCAGAATCTAAAATAAGAAGAAGATATAAAAAAAAATTGTCAGTCACGATTTTCAAAATATTTTATAAATTATTAAGTAGTATATTATTAGGCTTCTATACAATTTTTAAACTGATAAACCTAAAATTGTAGCTAATATTAATTGTTTTGGAAAAAAGATCAAAGCTCTATATTTAGCCATATAATCAACTATTCCGTTCTTAATTTTACCACACTTGTATATTACTTATGTTCGTACTATTAAAACTTAATTAGTTATCACAAAATAAAGAATTAAAATTTACGGAAATCGTAATTTTAGCGATTTTTTACCATATTTTTAGTAGTTTTTCTTTTCTTAAGAAAAAACAATTGAGAAATATGAAAAATATGAAAAATAAGCTTCATAAAATACCAAGATGATACGATTTGCTACTGAAAAAATACCTTATTTGTGGTAATCGGACCATTATTTCTATCAGAAAAATGTTTTCATACATTAAGAAGATGTTTTTTTTATCTTTGGAAAAACAATTAATTTCTTGCTCCGCTCAAAATCTAAAAATTATTATTTACAATTTTCATATATTGTAGATATGTTATTTACAATTTTCATATTTTGTAGATATTTGTAGATATTGAGTAGTATGTGAGTAGGTTTTTTGAGAAATTTAAAAAATGAGCTAAATAAAGTAGCAACTAGATTAAATTTCGTACGGAAAAGGTACCCTATTTGTGATGATTGGACAATTATTTCTAAATTGTTTTTATACAAAAAAATAAAAACTTTTTTGTATCTTTGTTATGAATTTAAATTAAATTAAAATTGTTATACCTTAATTATAGTGTGGGGTATAATAATAATTTTAAATAAATATAGTGAAAAATCTTTGAAACTCACCCTGTATATAACTGTATTTATAATTTATTTTATTTTTCAGCATGCATTATTAGAAACAGAAGCAGAAAACATACGATCAAAAGTGAAAAATGCTGGGCCTTTAATGCGTAACTTAATGGAAGAAATTAATGATACTATTCAAAGACTGGGTACAAATATTTAAGAGAAATAAAGAATTTACTGTGTTTATTTGTTTAATGAGCAATATATACACTTTTTTTGTTACTATTGTTATAACTAGGTCCTGGATTTAAATGCTTAAAAAACAATCAAAATTTTTTAAAAATGTTTTAGAAAAATTAATTTTATCTGTTATAAATACGAATTAAAAACTAACAAAATATTTTTTTATTACAAATAATATTTATAATTATTAATTTATTACAAGAAAAATCTAATAATTAAAAAACGATTAACAATTAAAACAAATTCTCAAAACCAATCGTTTGAAAATATTTCTTAAAGTAATAGTTTGACACTAATATTTTGTTTTATGTATAAATATGCACTGAGAATCAATAAAATAACATCAAAAAATTCAAAATAAAATTATCATTTTTAAAGAATTTGTTACACATGTTTGTTTTACATAAAAAAAATTATATACTTGGAACACTTTATCTTAAAGAATCAAAAGAAAAAATGCTACTTACATTAAAATCTGAACCTTAGTTATAACCTATAAGTTGTATTTTTTTTTCAGATCAAGTAATGTTACGTTTAGAAGGAGTGGATGCAAATGGTTCAGTTGATGATGAAACATCTACTCCTGGTACAGGCTGTTTAGCTCGTGCTAGAGTTCAGTTATACTTTCAACATTTACGTGAAACATTACAAGTTCAAGAAGCTGCAGCCTTAAGTGCTGTAGACACACATGTACGAGAAAGATTAGGTTCACTGAGAAGCTTACAAGAAGATTTAGCATCATCATTATCTCAAGTTGCTGTAATATGTGTACAGTGTGAGCAAGCTGTACGTCAGGATGATGCCCGTGTTATATCAGCTAGTGCAGATATCAACCAAGCTCTAAATGTTATTGAGAAACATAAACAAATGTTTACAGAACTTGGTCCAGAACAATTACAACCAGATGCCAGTATACCTATTACTTTTACAAAAGTAAGTCATCAGATAAATTGGTTTAATTTAAAATTTTTAAAATATTTAATTGCTACAGGACAATAGAGTACATATTGGTCCAAAAATGGAAATTCGTGTTGTTACTCTAGGATTAGATGGAGCAGGAAAAACTAGTGTACTTTTTAAACTGAAGCAAAATGAATTTATGACCATGATTCCTACTCTTGGGTTTAATGTAGAAACTGTTGACTATAAAAATATGAAATTTACTATATGGGATGTTGGTGGGCAACCAAAATTAAGACCACTGTGGAAACATTACTACCTTAACACACAGGTATTTTACACAGGTTGACATTTTATAATAATAATTTATTTATAAACTATTAAGTTAATAAGAATATTGAAAAACATGTTTTTGGAGTAATAATAATCAGTAAATAATACAATATATTAACAATTTACATTTGATTTATTTAATTTTTATTTATTACATATTATGTTCTATATTCAAAACTTAAAAGATGAGAAACAAATAGTTTAGTTTAGTTACCTAACAAATTGTATGTATATTTTTTTTATGAAATAAAATATGTATTTCATTGAGTAAAATAATGGTACAAAAATAATTACTTTTTAAGTTACTTAGGTAATTGTGATAGCATGTGTCAGCAAATGTGTCTTATGATAGCAATTTGTATATAATTCATAATTACACATGTTTCAGTTCATGAGACCCCAGTGTGACACTCGGGTATCCATGGGCATCTTGTATATGGTGGAATCAGGACTCTATTGCAAGCAGTGTTTATTTCAGACTTTATTTCCTGGGAGGGAGAGGGTATATCGGGTTCAAAAAATTTATTAATATTGAAAAATTTAGTAATTTTTTGTTGTGGTAAATTCTTTCTTTTTTGATATAGTTATAAGATTATAAAGATTATACCTACATTTTTGACTCGACATCTATTAGCACTATAAAAATTATTTGTAATTTCCGTTGCTGATAGGTAAAATACAGATAAAAGCTATATAGAATAATCTTAAATTATATTTTATACCTGCAAGGTACATAAAGCACATAACAAATTTAAACTGACGTTTTGATAGTACAATTTTATCGGTTTAGATAAATCATACGTTATATGATCATAATGACATGTGATTGGTGTCAGTTGGGTAGTATAACATTGTTATAAAGGGTAAAGAAGATGTAAAATTGTTATTATTACTATTACTCATTGTATAACTAATAGCAAGTACTTAGCAAACATATATCATTATATTATTATAATAACAATTATTTAAATTAAATTAGTCTCCTTGCTACATTATTAAATGTGATCAGTGAGCAGTTTAAATTGAATATATGTTTTTTTTTTTAAAACTACAATGAAAATAAAACAACAAAAAACAAAATATCAAAATATATTTTAAATTAGTTAAAAGTACTTTGATATTGTAATTAAAAAATAATAGTTAATGGCAGCTCGTGGACTTAAGATTAATAGTATTATTTGCATTATTTTAATTATAATGCAGTAAACCACAGTTGCAATAACTTTTTATTTGAAATATTAATTACTAATTAATTTTTATATCTAACTAATTAAAATACTCATATCTATGTAAAAAGTATTAGACTCTTGAGGTAACTAAACTATATTTATTTTAAATATAATTAAATTGTTTATTATTTTAATACTATTACAATGTTTAGGCAGTGGTCTTTGTGATAGACTCCAGTGACCAACAACGACTGTTAGAATCATCTAACGAATTATCTAAACTAATGACAGAAAAAGAATTGAAAGATGCTGCTTTATTAATTTTAGCCAATAAACAAGTATAATTACATTTTTGTCAAATAAATTAGTTGAATGAAAACTATAAATTGTTACAATATTTTGTTTTCTTAGGATATACATGGATGTGTGACTATTGAAACTATTACAGAATTATTTGGCTTGTATAAATTATGCTGTGGGCGCAGTTGGCATATACAAGCTTGTGACGCTCAAAGTGGTGCTGGTCTTCATGATGGACTTGATTGGCTTGCTAGACAACTGGTTGCTTCTGGTGTTCATGATCTTAATTAATATATAAACTAATTCAGAAAATAGTATTGTATTGTCTAAATCATAGATTTGCTTTAAATTTATTTAATCCATTAACCTCTATTGATGTTATAAACAATTATTTATATCATTTCTGAAATTATGTTTTATAGTTTGTTAAATTTGCTTGTATATTGAACATTAGGATGTTTTAGTATTATTTTGTTTTTCTATTGATTTGAGAATATCGTGCTGAAAATATTTAAAATTTGCTTATTAAGTATTAAGAATTTTATACTGTTTACTATGATATAAGATAAATGTATTGCAAACCAATAAATTACTTACTGTATACTTTATATACGAAAGAAAAGTATCATACATAATTGAAATCATGTTTGTAAATACAATTCTGTATTTTGGTTCTAAAAATTTGAAATTGATGTACTGTGATGGAACAAAAACAGCACAGTCAACCTAAAAGTTATTTGTCGAATAATAGTTCATTTAAAAATACAAAATATTTACACACATTATCATAATTAATTAACCAAATTGAAATTATTATTAGTTTGATAATTATTTTTAACAATTTTGTTGTTTGGCACTTCATACTATTGAGATATAAAATTGTTTACAGCTATTTCAGAATATTTGAATGTTATCCAATTATGTAGTGCAATATAAATATACTTATAAAAATTGCACAATTATTTATTTATTATGTTGTGTAAGTTTTTTAGTTTATTTTGAAAAAATGTTAAGTACCTATTAATGAATTTTAAGTAGGTATAAATTAATTAAAATAGCTATCTATGTAAATGGTATAATATTCAAATTTAATATATATTTTAACCTAAAATTTGATTTTTTAATATTGTAATATTGATTAAATAATAATAATAATTTAATAATTTGTATATTTTAATAATTATGTATATTACAATTTTATTTAGTAATAATAGCTTACCGAAAATATCACTAAAAATTTGTTTTTAAATTCTTCATTCATTTTATCCCAAGTTTTATTTTCTAAGATACCCAGTCCATAAAGAAACACAACAATATTGACAGGAGTGCATAAAGTTTGGTCAATTAATATTTTTTTAGCTATTGTTCGCATGTCTCTAGTTGGATACCGTTTGTCCAATGACGAATAAAACAAATGCTGAAATGATCCCAACACGGTACCAACAATAGCAATTCGTGCTAAACATTTTATTTAAACACACATGTATGTAATATATTTTTAAAAATAACATTAAAAATTGTCATTAGTAAACTTGCCTGTTCTTTTCCAATTGTAACTGTCGGACAATCCGTGGTAACGTTCAACATTTTGTTGTGCAATATCCCCAAAACACATTAATATAGAACCACTAAATGTGTTAAGAGTAAAAAGATGCTTGTCAAAAATGTACACTACTGTACGAGTTATTAATGAGCATATTTTATTCCCTGTAGACATGTAAATATATAAATGTAAATACAAACTGAAAATATTTAATGAATGGAACAAATTAAAATAAATAAACAATATGTATAATAAAATAATAATTTTTGGCTTTAAAGACAAAACAAACATACGTTATCTACTTGGGTATATAACTATTAACTAGTTATATGACAGCCATTACAAGGTTTATAATGATGTGTTTTTCATTTATTACATTGTTTGTCTAACTATCTTGGCCAAATGCCCCAAAACATCATGGGGAGTTTATTGAATAATATAATAGTAAATATAATAAAATCAATGCCCTAATAATTATTAGTAGTTAATATTTTTTTTTTCAATACAAATATTTTAAACCATTATTTAATTTAAAAAAATTGAATTAAGCTTTCTATGTTTAAGTTTATTTAAGTAAAAAAATTAATTTAAGTGGGAATGTCGATTATGGATGTTCCTCCTTCGTCCCTTTGGTCCTCGGAGAAATTAGTGATTTATTATACTTATTAAGATTTGAATGCAATGATATTGCATTAGAAAATACGATTTTGAGCGAAACTCAATATATTACAATATGCTATACTGATAATACATTTCAAAATTTTACCACGTGTGTAAATTACAAATGAAAATATTTAAAATAAATTTCAATTTCTTACGATCTAAACTTATTTAGTTATCAAGAAATAAAATAATGAAACCGTAATTTTGCCGATTTTCAAGAACTCTTACCTTAAAAGCCTATAAAAAAAATTGTCAGTCACGATTTTCAAAATATTTAGTAAAAAGATTAAGTAGTATATGTTTAGATTTCGATAAAATTTTCAAAGCGATAAACCAAAAATTGCCGGAAATATTAAACGTTTTTGGAAAAAAGTTCAAAGTTCTATACTTGGCCAAATAATCAACCAATACTTTCAATTCTACTACGTATGTAAACTACCTACGTTAATATTCAAAAAAATTTTCAAGTCCCTAAGATCAAAACTCGATTAGTTATCACGACTTAAAAAAATTTTAAATAACAGAAACCGTAATTTTGCCGATTTTCCGCCATTTTTTCCCCTGTATAATTATAGATATTTACATAGCTTTGTAAAATATTATATATAATGTATTCCATATTATGATATAATATATTATGTATGTGCTAAGTATAATAACTTAATTTTCCTTCCTTTAATTTTTAAATAAAAAAGCCAAAAAGTTACTTTTGCAATATTCATATTCATATTATTATAATTTCATAATAAAATTCCATTTATAAAAATTGTATTTAAATATAATTTTATATCGTATTTATCAACACCACTATAGTATAATAATCAGAGTAATAATGCCAAACCGATTTGTTTGTGAATAGTGAGAAATGAACGGTACATAATGACGGGTTACTCGTACTAATTTTCATTTACTTCTGTGTGTTCTTATAGGTAGTCTATTAGTATCATATTATATTGTATTAAATTGAGTTTTGCTCAGATAAAATTTAGTGGGTATATTATGGTTGCCCGGTCCCTATGTATTATCATTAATGAATTATTTATTATAAAATTAATATAAATTATAGGTAGGTAATAAATAAACCAGTTTAGTAGGTTATAAAATACTAATAATTGTTGTTTTGTAATTTCAAGGATTTGATCGATAAGCCAAATAATAGCACACTCACACAATGTTAATTTACTCTCACACACTGACACGCGTCTGTATATATTTACAATATTGCCTATACAGTACTCCTTAATAAATGCTCTGCACCTTAACCACCTTAATCATAAAATGTGATGTAATTAATGAAAAATATGAAAAAATATTTTCCATAAATCTATAAAAGACAGTTATTTATTAACAATAATATGTATAATTAGGTAATCCTCATTATTTACATATTTTTCTTATAAGAGAGTTTATTCACTAGTAAGGTTGCGACTGAGTTAATATTGTCAGGCGAAAAATCTATATTATATAGAATTATAAAGTACAAATGTTAAATATATGTATCAAGAATGGATTCAATGGAAGGTATCTAGGAGAAAGTGACACCCCTGTACTCCTAAAAATGTACAATTATTAATATTGAATTCTCTAAAACTAATGAGCTATTTAGTATTGAGGATTTGCATAACAAAATATATGATTGGTTTTAGACTTTTAGTACGTGTAGATTAATATTGGTTGTTTTTGGCATAATCAAAAGCCATCTAACTTTTTGATTTTGTCTAAGTTCAGTGCCAACCTTAAATAGATGTTGGATCTACTCTTGTGATGAATTATGATATAATTAATGATATATGTTCTAAAAGAAACATAAGAAAATTAATAAAAAGCGGGAAAATTGATTCCGGGAATTTCTCCTTTGTTTCTTCGGTCCTGTGAGAGGTTAGTGATGGAAAGTTAATGCGTAACATTATAATTAAGGTTTGGGTACAAAGATATTGCACAACAGAAGCATTAGATATCATAAAATGGTAACTAAATAGTATTTTGTCAAAATAACAGTATCTGTTAATTAGCCAATTTTTCATCATATTTAGTAAGTTTTCATATTTCCAAGAGAAAACTTTTGAGAAAATCGAAAAATGAGTTAAATTAAGTACCAAGTAGATGTAATTTTTTAGAGAAAGTAAACCTTATGCATGGTAATCGGACCATTATTTCTACCTTTATTTTATAAAAAGGAAAAAAAAATCTTTCAGAATTATTTTATTAATACAACTATTAGTCACTATTTTTTTTATCTATTTTGACATATTTGACAGATAATAATCAAATGGTAATTTTTACCTACACATTTTTTCTATATTCTCATAAAGCTATTCATTTAATTATTAAATATCTAATTTGTGGTTAATAATATTTATATATACATCATATTTTATATCTATAGAATATAATGTTGAATTGTTGACCTAAATTAACATCAACAATAATTTTTAATTTTATTATATCACATTTCTATAAATTATGTCTACAAGGTGATCAAAAAGCAAACATTTGTAGGAATCGTATATAAACCATATATCATTCCTTTCTGATTTTGCAACATAATATTTCTGATCATTCTGTAAACGGATATACCTACTTAGTTTAGGAATTTAATGTTTATCTTTATCTACCTTACACTCTCAACTTGATAGGATCGGCTAGGTTAGGTTAGCCAAATAGTTAGGGCCAAATCATAGTAAATAGCTGATCAATTCGATTTAAATTATATCTACTTACACCCCCAACCTATAGAAATATACCTAGTTGTGGCATTGTATCTATTTCATGTATCATTAAATTCCATGTAAATTAATAAATATGATCTATAATTCAATGATTGTACTACAGTACATAACTTATTTCATAAATTATAATTTTTTACAAATAAAAAAACTCATAACTACAAATACATAATATTTAATTACTTCTGTACAAATTGTATTATTTTTTATGTATAAAATAAATAATAATAATATGCCTCTGCCCTGTATGTGTAATATTGAAATATTGGATTATTGTTTTACTTATATTAAGTATGAAGGAGTAAATCTTTGTCTAACAATAGTATTGTTGTGGTAAACAAATATTAAAAGTCGATACACAGAACTACGGAAGAAAGAACATTGAACAATAATGTATTAGAATTATATTAATAATGAATATTGAATCGGGTACGTTTGAATTATGGCGGTCCTGTTTATAAACGTCATCCATGAATAGAATAGTATAAATATGGTTAGGTCGGTAATAGGGGTAATAGAACGCTGCTTCCGAGGTAATGTAATATTTTGTTTATAATTTTATAGGTTATGTACAGCGGCTACGACGACAATGAACCGACCGAAACGGCGTGTTGTACACCGGTTGGTTGAGCCACTGGGCCAATCGCTGTTGTCCATCTGTCTTGACTTAAAAATCCGAATTCCAAATCGCGATAATTCCAGTTGCTTTCATCGTCATTCTTCACTGATGCTCGCGTATCGTTTCACTTTTCTACTTCAATTTCAGTACGCGTATGTTTATCTTGTCTGAATTTTAGGGTGGTGTCATTTTATTCTGTACACTTTACATTTAATAATTACAGTTATTAAAAAGGCCGCGTGTTACTGTTGTATTATTGTCCAACAACCATGAGATCACCATCCAAATTTCAGCTTTGCGCACTGTTTTGTCTATCAACCGTCCTAGCAGTCAGCGCGGAAATCTACTTCGAAGAAAACTTCCCCGACAGTAAGTTTGACCGCCGTCCGTGCAGACTTTTTGACGGTCGGAACGTATATTTCTACTAAAATTTTTACCAAAAAATGACATTTGATTATTAACTTTTTGTGTTTTTTACTAAGATTCTTGGGAAAACGAGTGGACATACTCTGAACACCACGGCAAAGAGTTTGGCAAATTCGTTCATAGCTCGGGTGCATTTTATAACGATGCAGAAGCCGACAAAGGTATTCAAACGTCGCAGGACGCCCGGTTCTATGCAATATCCAAGAAATTTACGCCGTTCAGTAATGTTGACAAAGACCTCGTAATCCAGTACACAGTCAAACATGAACAGAATATTGATTGTGGTGGTGGATATGTAAAGCTATTCAATTGTGAATTGGAACCCAAAAAAATGCATGGTGAAACTCCATACGAAATCATGTTTGGTAATTATACAATTTTGTAATCCACTACATAATAGGATAAATGTTTATATCATTTTTGATAATTTATTTCTAGATATTTAATAATTAGGTAATTGTAGTTAATTTTATAATATAATATATTTATTTAAATTATAAAGAAAAACTACCAATGACAACAAATAATTTTAAGTAGTTAAAAATTTTAAATATTCTGATATAATTAATATATTAAAATTAAAAACAAACAAATTTTAATAATTATATTTATATATAATTTACAACTAAATCTTTCCATTCTCTAATTAGTACCTATTATTAAAATGTGCTTACATTAGGTTTTAATTTCTTTTCTATGGTTATAATTGAAATATAATGATATGTCTAATAATAGATTTCATTTTAACATAATAAAATAATAACATTTATTATTTAATATATTATTTTAGAAACAACCCAAACAAAATAAACGTGATGCAATTACAATATACTTTATATGATTATATAACATGTAATTGTTTACATTTTGGTCAATCTATCAAATTTAAATTATATAGCTATTAACATATATTTTTATAAATTTTTTATTTTTTATTTTAGAATATATACAATCTGTAAATTAGTTTTACAATAAGAATATGAGCTATTATAAGTATGACATTAGTTTCTTGGTAAAAGGAGTAACCCAGCGGCTACACTTTACATTGATTTAATTGTTATGTTAGATATTTTTATTATAATTTTTTTTTGAGATTAAGAGTTTAGGTCACGGCACCATCTTCTCTTAAGCCTTATTTGCGGATTCCCTGGTATTGTTTGTGAGTTAAGTTCTGAGATAAGCGAGTTGGGGTGATTCTCTAGTTGTAATTGATAACGTTTATGTATAATTGACGACATTTTTAATGTGTAGGCCTATGTGGAGTGTGTGATTGGATACATAAAAAGGGGCCTTAGTTTTCATGCGTAAGGTGATCGATTGAAATCTTTGTATTTTGTTTAAATTTGATAAGTTAGCCGCACCTTATAGCTTGATGCCATATAGGCATGAGCAGTTGTTTGTAAATAAGTAATTTGGAATTGAGGTTTAGTTTAGAGTGATTACCTATCAAATAGTGCAGTGATTTCCTTCTGAGGTTTAAAGTGTTGCATTTAATTTTTATATGTTCTGCCCAGGTGAGTCGCTTGTCTAGAGTTAGACCTCTATGGATGTTGGAGACTGTTGGTATTGTTTAGGTTAACAGAAGGTATTTCACCCTGTCTTAAAGAAAAAGTAATGTGTGATGATTTTTTATTGTTAATTTTAATTTTCCATTTGGTATACCAGGAAGATAGGCTGTTTAGGTGGTTTTGTAAGTGTAGTTTGGCAATGTATAGATCATTTTGAGAAGTGTATATAATTTTATTATCTGCGAATTCAGCTATTGAAGTGTACGGGGAAGTTGGTTGGTCATAAGTTGTCTAGGAGAGGAGATGAAACAGCACCTTGGGAAACACCATCTAGTATAGGGGCAATTGATGATACCTCAGTGTCTACTTTTATCACAAAGAAACGGTTATTGGGTATGATTGGAAGAAGAGAAAATAAGGTGCGGGAATAATTATTTTTAATTTATAAAGAAGACGTCTAAATGATCAAATGCCTGGGCAATTAACATATATAAAGATAATTTATTTCTATCTAATTTAATCAGTGGTGCCAAAACAAGCCAGTTCAATTTTATTTGATACTCACCTTTCCTTATTTTTACCCATTAAATAATAATGCAAATTATCTATATTAGTATCAAGTGTGTAAGCAGTTTTGATCAATATTAAAAGGGGTATTTCTCTGGGGACCCTTCCACTCCATTTTTAAGGCAGTTCATTTGAACTACCTAAAGTATCTGTTCGGCGCCACTGAATCTTATTTAAACTCGGTTTCTGCGTTACTTGGGACTTTGAACATAAATCAGTGAAAGTTTTATTGAAATTTAAAAGTAGTATTTAATATAGATAAATATATGAAAGTAAACACATTTATATATACATAATAGTAAGGCTAGATCTATTAACGAATAGATTTATATTATTTGTTTAGTATGGTGGCATAAAGTTTGATTAAATATAATATTTTAAAATTTTATTTTTTGTTAATTTATGGATAAATAGGTATTGGTTTTAAAATGATAGGATATTAAATATTTGTTGTTTAATTAGTTATATTTTGAATAATTATTTACATTATATATGTAGGTATATAAAATTCATTAAAGTCATTACATTTGTTTAACCATTTAAAAATATACGTATGATTCAATTAATAAATTATAAATATTTTAACAGAAAACCAAATTGTTATTTATTAATATTAATTTTTTTTAAATAGATATTGATATTTAATTATGGTGAGTTATATTTATGTGGTTAATATTTAATTTAAATAACTGAATTATATTCAAATTAAATCTATAATTTCAATTTTTTTAAATGTTTTTAGGACCTGATATTTGTGGTCCCGGTACAAAAAAAGTTCATGTTATCTTCAGTTACAATGGCAAAAATGTTTTAATCAATAAAGATATACGTTGTCGAGATGATGTCTACACTCATGTATATACACTTATTGTAAAGCCTGATAATACATATGAAGTATTGATTGATAATGAGAAAGTAGAGTCTGGTGAATTAGAGACCGATTGGGACTTTTTACCACCTAAGAAAATCAAGGATCCTGAAGCTAAGAAACCTGAAGATTGGGATGATAGGGCAACTATTGATGATCCCAATGATGAGAAACCCGAAGATTGGGACAAGCCTGAACACATTCCTGATCCAGCTGCCACCAAACCAGAAGATTGGGATGATGAAATGGATGGTGAATGGGAACCAGCAATGATTGATAATCCAGATTTCAAGGGTGAATGGAAACCAAAACAGATAGATAATCCTAGTTACAAGGTATAAATTTGATATATATATATATATATAATATAAATGATTAGAAAACAGTGGTTTATTAAGATGTTTGTTTTGTATATATCAGAGACAGTGCCTGACAAATTGGCAGTACAGTTTCATTTTGTCACAATAAAAGGACCCCCAATATAATATATATATACATCATTTATACATAAATCATAATTATTTTTGCACCAGGGATTGAGGATTGAGATCTTGCACAGATTTAACAGTATATTTGTGTGAAACAAATGATTATTGTTATTATATGTGTATTTAAAATTATGTGTAAAGGCTTGGTGTTTAATAAATTCAATCTGTAGAATTCTGCCGCATTTTTGCGATTAGATCTATCTCATTGTAAAAGGTCAGAGTAGTTTTTAACAAATCGCACAACATTTCAGTTGTACCCACTAAAATTGCGTTTTACCCAACGCAATTGCGCTTGAATTAAATCAGATCTTGACATTCTCTTCTGCCACGTATAGATAGAAATTATTTGTTATTAACTGCATTATAATATAAAAATAAAACCCATAGATATTCTAGAACTGAATAACAACATAGTTTTGTGTCCACATCCAGGCGTCTAAGAATGTAATTGTATAATTTATAAATGCTTTACTAATTAAGATTTTATATTAATATTATTTTACTCTTGAATAGTTAAAAAAAAAAATTTTCAATATAAAAATACATTAGATTAGTTAGTTTTTTTATCACTTGGGACTACTAAAGTTGGAGACTTGGCATAATGGTGCCTCTGTCCCTCCTCTCAACAACCATAACTAAAACTAGATCAATTAGTACATTTTAAGTAGGAAACATTCAATTCCTGTAATGTATTCATGACTTATCCCCTAAAATTAATTTATTAAAATAATACAAATTTCCTAATTGACATTTGTTTACAGGGAGTATGGGTTCATCCAGAAATTGACAATCCAGAATACAAACCTGATAATAAATTATACGCAAGACAGGAAATTTGTGCTCTTGGTTTTGACTTGTGGCAAGTAAAATCTGGTACAATTTTCAATAATGTTTTAATCACGGACGACATTGAATTGGCAAAAGAAAAAGCGAATTCCATTTGGAAACCTAGATATGTAAGTCATCATGTGAATAACACATTTTATATTATATTGAATACAATTTTAATAATGTTTATTTTAAAGGAGGGAGAGAAGAAGATGAAAGAAGCACAAGACGAAGAAGAAAGGAAGAAAGAAGAACAAGAAGCCAAGAAATCTGAAGATGTCCAACCTGAAGATGAGGATGAAGAAGACGACGAAGAACTTGCATCCAAATCAGAAGAAGCCCACGATGAATTGTAAAAAAAGACTGTGTATAATGTCATTGTTTAAGTTGATATATGATTATAGTTTTACTGTATTATTTATTTTAAATTTTATCCGACCAGTTTAGGACTGCCACATATTGTTTTTCATTAAGCACTCACTCGCCTATTTTTTTTTAACATTGTGTGTGATTAATGTTAATTTGTGTCCTCTAACAATATTTTACTTTCTTATTAAAAACTCATTTGTGTTAATGTTAAGTAATAAAAGTTACGTAGCAATTCTCTCAAAAAAATAACGATATTTGTAAAGTTGTTTAATGTTTGTATACATTTGTAATTTATTTCCTAGATAAATTCACCCTACTTAAAAACTGTTTTCATTTTAGTAAAATTTGTTTATAATATTACCTCCTTATTCTCTATACTTATTTGTCAATATTAATTATGTATGGCATGTACGTTTTTCTACAGTTACAAAACAAAACCACACTACTTAAGGTTTATACTATTTTATAAAAACAAATTATGTATAAAGTAAAAATTAAAAAGGATATATAAAATTAATTGTTTGTATTTATCTTTCCTTTAATCTATTTTATAACTTGCAATGCATATTTTTTTCTTAAGATATATTATTTTATTACATTGGGTGCGTTCCTTTTGGAAGCTTTAAGCGTCTAATAGCGCTAGAGTACCGTTCGTTTTGGCACATCTAAACGCTCATACTACAACCGTGACGTATCAATAGCTGTTACGTCATTAATTGGCGCTCACAAACGCTTTTTCTATCGAGGTAAAGTAGTGTGAGCGTTGTGATAACTCTGTAAAAAATTTAAAATTTATTTATTTATTTTTTTTTTTCTGTTTAAAATTTCTGTTTGATACATTATAAATTGTTTATTCGTTGATTATAACTATAATTAATATTACCTATAGACTTGCCAGGACATTTTTTGCAGTTAGTGCAACTTTTGTTTTACTCACCACACGATTGAGTATGCCTGAGAAAAACCTTAGCATAGGAGAAACTGAGACAACTGGGAGACTACAGGCTCAATACTTGATTTTAAATCTAACAAAAATTACATGTATATATATATATACATAATATATTAATGTTGTTAATACTAATTAATTAAAAAAATTCAATTTTTCCTGTCATATTACTATATATTACTTATGTTATTATTTTAATATAATAATCTTATATTATAATTCCATCAAGATCATAATTATTGAATATTGCCTTATATTGATGAAATAAAAATTATATTTGTTGTAAAGTGTATTGTATATATTTTATATATATTTCTTGTTATAAGTTTTTACTTTTGTGTTATCTTCTCTACAAAATACTGGGGAGGCAAGTCCTCTAAGCCATCTATGAATTCTAAAAGGCTTGGAACCTTTCAAATATCTTGTTAGTCTCCCCTAAAAATAATTTATGCACTACATGAATAAAAATGCAGGAACAAAGCCTCCTTATATTGATATTAAAAACGTCAGAAAAAATTTCTCTGATTTGGCAGGTAGTGCCTGGGCACTATAGGCGTGACCCATGGGTATGCCTATATTACCTGTATGGCTGTACTTAGTAATAAAATATAAATTTATAATAATAATGTTTATTATTACACATTTATACCAATTACCTGTTTTTGACTATGCATTATTATTTATTTCTATTGTTTATTATACAGTTATTTAATTAAAATTATTAAAAAAGTTGTTGCAAAAGTGCAGTCAGACAAATTGAAAATTCGGTTTTCTGATAACCTTATCAATCAAACGTACAGTAAGCTGTTTCTACGTTCGTGTTGGCATAAAAGCGTGAGCGTTAATTACAAAACGAACGTAAAATATGTTCGTTTGAGCGTCCAAGACGAACGCACCCAGTATAATATTATGCACCTACTTTGGGAGTCTAAATATACTATAAATTGATTACCATAATTAATGGCATGTTAGTGATAACCAATTATTGGACAATAAATATATTATATGATTTATAATTTTTATATTTAAAAGTGGTTATTTAAACGCCAAGTTTATGTGCTGCCTTTAATGAAAAACAACAACAAAACCTTAATTGCTGGTACCGTTGAGTATTCCCTAAATAATTAAAAAGTCACTAAATGGCAATTACGTTTTTATGTCAACTGTTAGGGTCTTATCTTATTTTATAGTAAATCAGTAGTGAATTATCGTAACTAGAAAGTGGACAACTTATCAAATGTACTACAAATTATAATTCCACAAAGGGATTAAGGAGACATACAACATATAAACGAAATATACACCAACTATGGTTATTAAACAGTCTTAAACCGTAGTTTCAACTAACGAATTTCTAATCAACAAGTTATTCTTTTTCATCCATGAAATCTTCTTTAGAGTCTTTTCTCTCTTAATAATTTCTCTCACTCACATAATATGTTGTCATTTAAAATATTTAGTAATTTAGTATGAAGTCTATGGGTTTAATCTCATCTTTGGTCTCCTCGTCTTGTATTACTTATTTTGTGTCTCGTACTCTTGTTTTAAATTATATATATGATTAGGTTTTGTGCATCTCATTTTAACTATCTAATGTATAGTATCTACAATCAACACAAAAGCACCACAACATACATATCAGTATCAGCGTATCATGCTTATAAACAACAAAACGTGAATTATAACATCAGAAGTCAGAACCATAGAAAACATAATAGATTAGAACTCATCACAGTAGTCGGTAAGCATAAACACCACGTGACCCCATATCCCACATATCTCACAAGACAAAATTTTGTAGTAATACCTCATATGTTCATACCACAATTTTATCATGGTGTATTCAGTACAATATTATAATATGATTTATTAAAAAGCATCATCATTAATTGTAATTGTCTAATATGGTTGAATATACTTATATATTCGTAAATACTTTATTATATTTAATTAAAATATTTTAAATATAAAATTAAGTATTTATATGAATTAATATCAATTTAATATTTAAATAACTAAAATCATGGCAAATATATATTTTTGTGATAATCCCATTATTGGGATTTTTTCTAAAGGTTTTTGTGTGCCGCTCGTTTGAACACAAATTCATTACATGTACTTTTGATTGAATAAGAAAATTTATTTTGATAATTTTTTTGTTTTTAGTTAATTTTTTCATTTTTAGGGCATGTTTAAAGTGTTTGGATACAAAATATGGAATTGTATTTTAAAATTTGCGTTCACAAACATGATTTTTTTTATATATTGTATAAGTAAACAATTATTATTAAATAGGTACTCGTAAATCGTAGTATATTATCGATAATCGTTAAAATGTCAATACCTATATCTATATCAATTATGGCCATATAACGATCGGCTGTAACTACGATATAACTAATTTGGTATATTTATAATGATTAAAATTTCTGTCTAATAATCTAAAATTGGCAAAATTTAAATTAAATCGGTCATTTTTGCATTTTTCAGGGGTTTTAAGGCATTAAAATCCCACCCCTATTCATGTTTTATTATGACATGAGTAATAACTATAATCATGATGTGGTATACATTTTCTATGGTTATACCGCAATAGAATAAGACTGATGTCTCATGAAGGTACGAGGACAATATATTTATTATTTATGGAGGTTTTGGAGGCTGCGATTTATATTTCCTTATCATTCATTGTGATTTATTATTCATATTTCGATTTCTACACAATATGTAGATAACCGTTGGTTATTTACATGTGATAATATATAATATATTATAAATTTATAACGTTTTTACTACACAAACATAAATGTTAGAGAATTGTATGAAAAAGCGAAATAATGAGTTATTAGCTTAAAACGTCGACGTCACGGTTATAGTCTGAGCGCTTTGGTGCGTTAAAACTAACGGTACGGTAGCGCTTATAAGGGTAAAAAGACAATCGCACCCTTAGTCAAATCCACGGTTAACTAAAAATAAAAATATCTATTGTAATCTACAAGTGATCTAAAGTCAAATTTGTCATTCCACTATTACTTTCTAAAGTAGGATATTAAATTAAATTAATTTTTTATTGAGACCAATACCAATTGTAGTCTTGAAAAATCCAATTAAAAAATCCACCACTAATGTTAAGAACATGAACACAACAATCAGGCATAGATTTTATATTAATATAAAATCAATGGTTGTA
This sequence comes from Eriosoma lanigerum, assembly GCA_013282895.1. Classification (NCBI taxonomy): domain Eukaryota; kingdom Metazoa; phylum Arthropoda; class Insecta; order Hemiptera; family Aphididae; genus Eriosoma; species Eriosoma lanigerum. The sequence goes on from CM023359.1 coordinate 49,745,444, forward strand.
TACTAATGTTTCATTATATTAAAATTATATTATTTTATCAGATAGGTCATAAAACAAATATTAATCATGACTGTTGATTTTAATGAAGTAAAAATTAATGTGCGAAGCTTATTAACAAGTACTCCAAAAAGTTTAAGTATTAGACAGCTTCTAAATGATTATTATCAGCAAGAAGGAGAAAACATACCTTACAAGAATTTTGGTTTTAATTCAGTTATTGAATTACTTCAAAATATGAAAGATGATTTAATTGTAAGTATTTATACTTTATTTTAATTTGAAAATTTCACATTGAATAGCTTGTTATATTATTTAATTTTTATTTGTTATACAAATTATATATGTTCTTAATAAAAAGTGATTCATTATAAATTGTAATTAATAAAAAATCTTTCATACCTAATCTAAAAATATATTATTTTATATTTTGATAATTTGTTATTAATTATTATGAATAAAATATGTGCTTCAGTACAATTTTTACATTCATAATTGTTTTCTGATGCTGGTAGACTATGGATAAGGAATATTACATACAAAAAAATTAATACCTTATCAAATAATGTCAAGACATTTTAAAACAATATTAAAAATTGAAAACATATTATTAATTGTAATTTTAAGTCATATATTATGTTTAATTTTACTTATAGGTACCACCAAATCCGGATTATAATTCTATATTATCCCTTGTTGTTAATGATAAAATTGATCATTTAAGAAAGCTTGTTGTTAAACAAAAATCAAACACCAAAAAAAAGAAGAGACGTCCTGGCTTAAATAATACAACTGGGAGTCATGCAAATAAGTCATTTTACAGAAATAATTGTCACAGATACAGTCAACAATCTCCAATAGTTAATAATTATAAAATACAGTCATCTTTATCAAATAATAAAGAATATTCCAATTTTAATAATAATCTTATTAAACAAAATGGTTTTGTAACACATGAATTACAGTCATTTTTAGAAGAATATATATCTGGAAATCAAAAGGTAATTTCTTATTTATTCACTAATAAATAAGTGTTAGATATAAAGAATAAAAATCAGAAAGTAAAATATAGATTTTGTGTGTATGATGGCACTTATCTGATAATTTTTTACAATAATACTTTAGTAAATAATAAGTAAAACACCCGTGACTCAATTTCTAAACATTTTAAAATTTAGTATAAATATTAAATTTCTAAATCTTAGAACTTTAAATAATACATTTTTTCAATCCATATTAACTTGAATAAATAGCAAATTTAAAAAAATTAATATTAAGTACTTTTAAAAATTATACCATACCAATATAATTTATAATCGATACAAGGTTTAAAGGTATAAGGTTACCATTATTTAAAAGTCAATATTGTTCAAATTTAGTAGCTGCAGTGAACTTTTTCCCTTCTTTTTTAGTTTTTAAAAAGTTTTTCTTGTTATGAAAATATACAAAAAAACTGTATTAATCTGTATTTAGTATATATTATCATTTATAATCTAAGGATTTAAATTATTCCAATCCAAAGAACCATTTCCATATTACCTATGTGCATGAACACATCATTATTTTATATACAGGATATTGTGTTAAAAATAATGATTACATATATAATTTACACCATTTATGTAACATGAAATTTTTATCCACTATATGTAATAAATTTGGAACATTCTCTATTTCCTTCCAAAATAGTTACCTCTCTGATGCTACTAAATTTTAGATTCTGAGCAGAGCAAGGAATGTATTGTTTTTACAAAGATATTTTTTTTTATCTATGAAAACATTTTTTCGGGTAGAAATAATAGTCTGATTACCACAAATAGGGTATGCTTGCTGTAGCAAATCATAATATCTTAGTACTTTATTAAGCTCATTTTTCGATTATCTCAAAAGTTTTTCTTAAGGAGAAGGAAAACTACCAAAAAATCGACAAAATTATGATAATATATTGAGATTCGCTCAGAATCGTATTTTCTAATGCAATACCATTGCATTCAAATCTTAATAATTATAATAAACCACTATTTCCTCCTAGGACCGAAGGGACGAATGAGGAACATTCTAAATTTACCTTCCCGCGTTTTTATTTTTTTTATTTTGATTTCTTCATAAATTAAACTGTAATAGTTTTTAATAACTTTTTAATTAAAATAGACAATTTTTACCTAGTTAATGTGTTAAATTTTATATGCCTAATCATGATTTTATATATATATATATTTTCCAGCCCTTAAATTTGAACAAATTTGTGGAATTAGTAAAAAATCATCAAGATTATTCTGTATTGAATATAAATTGTTTGGAAGATTTAAAGGACGAAATGAATAGTTTTCTAAGAATTAACAAAGAAGGAATTACTCTGAAAAATATTACAATACAACTTAACATTGAAACTAATGGAAGTAACTCTTTGAACAATCATTCTAAAGGTATTTAAAATTATAAGTTATAACTATCAAAAAAGTTATAATTAACTAATTATATTTATTTGTTTCTAATTCATACGGACTATGTTAAATTTACAATAGAGTAATATTAATAACATTAATTAGTGACAGGGTGATATTTGATTTGCATATGAAATAAAATAAATATTGCTGATATGAAACCAATCTAATATTTTTTCTTGTATACACGAACTGATATAAAAATAAAAAAACCGATATTTGATTTATAAATTATAAAGTGAAAAATCTCTGTAATGGTGTTTAATAATATAAAAAAAATAATATTTTTCTAAAAAAAACAATATCCGATATACTGCTTGTTTAATATCGGGTATCAGTATCAGTTCAGTCTAGAATAATTAATAACAATAATAATAATTATTTGCAAATTTATACAATAATTATTTAAATAGTTCATTAAAACTTGATTTTTTCAGATATTATAATATTCACTTGGTCATTTAACATGTATTATAATTTACAGACACAACCGGATTGTTAAACAAAATTGATGTTTATTCTTCACAGCTAAGATCATCTATAAATTACAGCCATGTTGATGAAAATATTAGTAAAACACATGGCCCAGAACCTGAATATGGTAAAAAGATAATTTTAATTAGATAACTTCACAATGTATATATATATTGTAATAAAAATAAAAATTTTAATTTTTAATAGAAAATTTAAAGTTGATTGAAAATATAACAAAACAAAAAAAAAGATCAAATAATATCACAGAGATTTCATATAAAAATGGATCTGATTTATCATCTTATGTAAGTATGAAACATAAATAAAAAAATATTAAAAATATAATAAAAATTAAATTAATTCAACTTACAAACAAAATATTCATAATTTATAAATTTAAATGGTGCATAATTAAGGCTAAAACCATCATAGTTAGATTAGCTATTTTAGATTTAAATTTAATTATTTTTAATTTACAGTAATTAATAATTATATATGTATGTATCTTTTAAGTCATTTTTCATAGTTTTAAAAATTAAATATTTTTAGGAAAATGTTATTAAACATATTTTATCAAGTAATTATAAATTGAAGATTGCATTACATGTAAAACAACTATTATTTTCCCCACCATATAATAAACAATTATTAACTAAGATAAAAATGATGTTAGTTGAACTACATAATCCAAGTTCATTTTATTTACAATATGATGATAAAACTGTGGAACTTAACCGTTTAATGGAACAAATGCAGTAAATATATTTACTTTAACTATTATTAATTTATTATTTTAAACTTACTAGTTTTTTTTTCATTTTAATAAAATTATGTTTTCAGACATTTTTATGATAAAGAAAATGAAAACTATTTTGTAAAACCAGAACACGTTTTACCAGATTCTTATTATGCGTCCTCTTATACTACATATTTTTCAGATGTAAAACAATGGCTTAGAGTTAGAATCTTAAAAGAAATTAATTTTTTAACTGTTAAAGTAAGTGTTAAATATACAAATTGAATTACATCAGTAATATATATATATATTTTAAATAATATGTTTTAGGTAATTTATGTGGACTATGGTACTATAAATGATATACCAAAAACTGAACTGAGATTCTTAAAAAAAGAATTTTGTTTTTTACCTTGCCAGGCGATTCATTGTTGTTTAACTGGCTATAATGATCTTGACATAATAGCACCCGAAGTAACAGATGCATTTTGGGAAATCATTGACAATAAGCCAGTTTACATTCAAATTGATAAATTTTGTTTTTTTGTGAGTTTTTTAATTATAATTTTGTCTAAAATTAAAAAAAATTAATTATTAAAATTGAAAAATATGTATTTATCAAAACCAAAATTTATAAAATCATCAAAAAATGAGATAAGTTGTTTTAGGCAATCATCGAAAAAATTTATAACATTGACCTATAGCTAAATAGGGTGTGTAATAATTTTGCATGCATTGTTTGTGTGATTAAAGCTCGAATGGTTGAAGAGTTAAAAAGGAAACAGAAGCAATAATTTAAAAAAGTTTTCTCAGACATTAATATAAGAATGATTCTCATCTGATTTCTAATAAATAGATTTTTAAGGAAACATTTATTAGCAAATAATGATTTACCATCTATTACAAAGTTCCAATAAAGGGAACATTTTACTTCAATACAGGTTAGGTTGTACATGGCCCTGCATCTATGGTTATGTCTAACATAGGCACGATATTAGTGACAAATTATGTTTTTTTCTATATTACAGTGAAGGTTATATAATGACATAACTTCTTAAAGAATATCTAAATTAAATAAATTAAACAACTCTATTAAATTTGTATAATGTATACAATATTAATTAATTTTACTTATTTTGTTTTGTATATAATTATACATTATAACTGTCAAATCATCTATTACCTCATTTCCTATTACCACAACTAACTCTAATGTGAAATGTGTATTTTCCTTCCTATCCATTAATTATTCCTCTCTTCTTATTGGCTCCATTCCAGTCATTGAATCTCATCTATCAACTATTGAGCAATTACTTAAAGAATCATAAGCATGATGTCGTTCTTCTTGTTGGCAACTATATAAAACTATAAAATGTTAAATGGAATTCAGATGAATTAGGCCTTTCTGCCTCTGGAGACCTTATCCAAACTTCCACTCTTACTGTTGATTCCTTCTCTATTTTTAATTTCTTCCAATTCAATCATATCATTCAGGTAATAATATTCTTGATTTAGTTTTATCTAGTTCTAATGAATTGTCTGTAGCCAAAGCTTTCCTTCCTCTAAACAAACCCAATCCATACCGTCCTCCACTAATTATTCAATATACTAAACTATATTTAATTAATGTCACACGATCTTATTTTAACTTTAAAACTGATGATTACTTTTCAATTTATCACTTTTTCAACTCTTTCAACCGGGAAGTTATGTTTTCGTATTACTCCATTAAAAATGCAGCCACAATTTTCAATAATGCCCAACTCAACTCTATTCATAATTTTATACCTAAATAAATTTTCAAAACTAAAAAAATTTTCCAAATTCTTTTGTTGGTATTTTCTTCCTTAAAATGCCTAAGTAATCCAAAAAAGTATGTCAATAAAATTGATAAATTTAAAAAGTCAAATTTATTCTGATTACTTAATTTTTTAATCAGTACCAGGCTAAATGCAAGCGTCAATTGCCTAGAAATTATCGTTCTTATATTAATGACACTAAGCGTACTCTCTACATGTCTACACAATGTCTAAATTCTGGAATTTTACTAGAGATCTTCAAGTGGAACACTCAAATCTCCAACTCTGTGCATCTTTATGACAAGTCATCAAGAATTATCAATGGTGTTGCTTTCCATTCTAATTAGATGGAGCCAATCTCTTTTCAAAATTTTTGTCAGATTTTAAACTCCCGAACACTTACCCTTTATTAACAATATTATTTGTAGAGCCACAGAATAAGTGAAACCTTATCTATATTTTGTTGTAGATCTCTGAAAATTTTAGAATTTATTAAACACAACATAACAAATTTCTCTTCTATCTCTTGTCTTTGTGTTCATTATTTATCCCTGGTTCGATCTATATTAGAATATGAAGTTGTAGTCTGGCCCACCTAGTTTGTGATAAGCTTCTAATGGAACGATTCCAAAACAGATTTTTATCCTATGCTGCTTTCCTCATAAAAAAAATTTATCATTTTCAACATGATTATTCCCTTATTCTCTCTTACTTCCATCTTTAGCTTCTCACTGAATTGATGATGACAATTATTTTATAAAATACCTCCTTAATGGGGCTCCACCTCTTCAGGGTTCTCACCTACAACAATGGAAATTACTCCTTTTTCCTTTCTTCCCCATCATCACACCTCATATGGTCAAAATTATCCCCTATGTAGAATGCTAAGGCGATTCAATAAGTTTACCTCTGATTTTTTTTGAAATAAATAATCTATGTATCAATCTATTATTGTATTATGCATATTATATTATATATTCTTGATAATGATAATTATATTAAGTATTTGAAACATTGCCTGATTAGATGTTATTAAATTAAATAAATAAATGAATAAATGGTGATATAATGACTTATGGTAAAAAGGTCATAATGTTCTTAAAATGATATTGTTTTAAGTAATTTTTAAATAATATTAAGAAGTATATACTAATAAAATCAATGTCTAAAAGAAAAATATTATTTTTACTACTTATTATAAAAAGTATTTATTTTTATTTTTTTTATCTAGAACGATAATAGCCAAATTCTGCATGTCACCTTATATCAATCAAATAACTCAATAAAGTTGAAAAATATAAACGAAATTTTGTAAGTATTTATGTTATTCTATTATATTTTTTAAATTTGTATTACAATAATATATTAAATATTAGCTGTTAGACAAATACTACAAATGATCTTTAAACTTGGTTAAATATATTTTTATTAATTTAATAATTTTTTGAAAAATAATAATATTCCAATTGATATTAAAACTTTAAATTATTGGGTACATTCCATATAATTCTAAGTTAAATGTTTTTTTATTTATTCTGTGATACTCCATAGATAATAATATGTATTGTTTAATATTTTTAAAATATAAATGTAAACAAACATATAAATGTATGTTGCACCTATTATATTATATTAATTGGAATTGGAATTTAATTTTGTAAAATAAATAAATAAATAAAAAACACACAATATATTGTATAATGTATGTATTAAACATACATGTTTATAGATGAAACATTATTAATTACCATAATTATTACCATTTATTATTTATATTACAGTGGAGTCTTGATAATTCATGCATCTGGTTATTCTGGTTTATTAATGAAAAATAATTATTTTTGAATCTTACAAGATTCTGTGTACAATATAGATTAAATTATAGTTATATTATATATGTCACATTGATGTTTAATTTTCCGTTTCGTGAAATATTAGATAGATATTTTGTCCATTTTGCAAAACACAACTTAATTTCATTTACATCGCAAATATCTGGATGACATTTATGAAAGATATACCTAAACTTCACTATGCGGAATTTATTTTGCCATTTGGAAAAATTACATTGTGAAATGAATAATATTAACATTCATTTCTATTCCTTTTATTAAATATTATAATTAATTTATGAATGCTGGGTATCTATTTGTTGGAACAAGTGTTAAATGTGGAATGATTGTTCTATTTTCGAAATTAATATTTGTTTTCGAGAACAACAAATCAAAATAATTTATTTACAAATAATCTAGTAGAATATTGTAAAATTTTAACATTTATTACATTTCTTGATAATTTCATCGAAGAACGAAAACAATTGCATGATATGATAGATATCTTGAACATAGAGCCAAAATAAAAAGTTTTAATTGTTTAATTCCAAACCTTAGAATACAAATTTCCAAAGAAACTTGTAAGGACTTGGATGTAAGGATTTTAATATCAACATATTAAATAACAGTAATTATTTGATTACTATAACGAATACATTTATTTATTATAATCAAGATTTTAAATTCATTATAATTATTAATTACACTACATTATTACTAAGCATAACATCTACCAAAGAGATTGTTTTATACATTCTGTCTACTTAAAATGCCCCTTCGATATACTAAGGTAAAGAAAGACTAAATAGTTAGTAACTCAATATACACAGATAGGTAGGTTAGGTATATAATATTTATCTAGTAATAGTAGTTGATGAAATGACGAAAATATTAAAATATAGATATTTATAAAATAAAATTTTCGAGTTATTGTATATAATAATATTAAATAACCCTCTATCATCACTATTTACATCGACGGTAGCGTGGCCGAGCGGTCTAAGGCGCTGGTTTAAGGCACCAGTCTCTTCGGAGGCGTGGGTTCGAATCCCACCGCTGCCACAACATTTTTTTTTTCTTTATCAAAATAAAACATTGATTTTAATTGAAATTAATTTATACCTAATGAATAAAACATTTTTGAACCATTATTATGTATTTTGGTTTCCTTTTTATTATTTTATTGATTTTCGAATCTAATAATATATTATTTTCATTAGTGATGAGACGAACCTGTTCTAAATTCGAACCGAACTTGAATTTACTCGAGGTGTTCGGATATCAAATATGAGTAATAAGTATTGCAAATTTTTGTATCGATATTGTATATATTATAACTAGTTCGAGTTTGCCACATCAATAGTTTCCATATTTATTTGAAAAAAATGTGTATACTCCATATTGTGTTATTTTTTGTTAATTATTTTTGTAATCTAATTTGGGATTTAATTACTTTTTATGAAATTGTTAAAATATGTAATGTTTGGCGTTAGAAATAGAACCGCCAATAATTAAAAACATTAAACATAACTACATAAAAGATTATCTTATGTTACAAGTTTAATTTTTTTTTGTGTAATCATTTTTTGTGTAAAATAATTACATTATATCAATACATCCAACGAAAAACTCCATTTTGTCAATTATTTAGGAGGAACAAAATAAAATTCAAAATTAATTTCTTATTCTTTTTTTTTCATTTTATTATATCTGTGGGATAGATGGAAATACAATAATTTTCGTGGTCGTTAAAGAAAAAAACCCTTTATCAGTATGCAGTGTTAAAAGTCATAACTCAAAAACGAAAAAAATTGAGTTACTACCTTTTTCGTTGGATGTATCGATATGATATGTATTTAACTGATAATGAATATATATATATTTTTTTTTTAGGACTATAATGCACTTAAATCGTTAAAGGCAGCTTCCACTATTCCAATACAATTTTCATCTCACAAGAGGTGTTTGGATGATTAATTATCTTGTTGTCTGGATAAATAAAAACACCAAGCTAAATATTATTAACTATTTGAACCCATTATTTTTTGTTCTTTTATATATTTTATTTTATATATTATTAATATTTAATTTTATGTTATTTTAATGTATTATGTGCTATAAAAAGACCCGTCATGTTTTTAAATTTTAAATTTCAACTGTCATTAGCGTTTTTAAGCAAAATCAAAAATAATATACGAGACCCCATAATTGTTAAGGAAAAAAGAGACATGGCTATAAACAATATAAATCTCATTTTAAAAATCAACTGTTGTAATGTAAATGTATTCCTAATAATTGTATTTATTATTGATATATTATGTAGTTTGTGTATATATTTTTTTCGAATATACAATTAATATTGTATTATAAAATTTATTGGAGTTTTTTTTTTTAAATGTTTATATAAAATATGGAAAATTGGGAGATTACTAAAACAGGTAGTGTAGATAACAAGATCAACTATTAAGGATTCAATAAAAAATGTAAAAAATATTTATATTATAATAAAAAATCAGTACAAATAATAATTATTTATAAAGCTAGGTGTAATTATTACAAATTCTCTGACTACTTTTACTAATTACTTTTTAGTTAGATATTGTAAATTTACAAACAAACATTATTGAAACTAAAAATAAATATTAACGACTGTTTTATACAATTTATGAATTTTAGATGTAAGGTAAAAAATTTACCAAGTTATTCAGGTAGGTATTTCTTATTAACTATAATATACCTAGTCTAAATCTGTAGAAAACATTTTATTGGCCGTAAAAATAAAACAATTTAATATATTAAGAACAATTAAATAGCAAAGGACTTGAATGGGCAGGACACTTATGGAGAGATAATGGTATCTGTAAACAAGTTTTGATAGGTGAAATCAACGGTAGAAAAACCAGGGGTCATCCTAGGCAAAGATGGGTGGACACATTAAAAACTGATCTGGTAAAGATTGCACCAGGAACGGAGATAGAAGAGAGTGAAAATAGGGTGAGATGGCAGGAAATAGTGGAAGTAGCAAAGGCCCTTAATGGGCTGTAAAAGCTACGAAAAAAAGAACAATTTAATGTTTATTTATTTATTATTTATTGTACAATTAATTAGTATTATATTAATATAAACTTTCCATAACAAATTAAAACTAAAAAAAAACTAAAATATATCAAATAATATAAATACGTCATTTTTATTAATTTTTTTACCCCATTATTTGATATTTTATATAGTCATATTAATATTATTCCAGTTGTATAGATATTTTATTTTATTATTATTAATATAGGAATAGCCCAAAAAGACAGGATTTTCAAAATATACTGAACATAAATAATGTAATTTATTATAAGGTAGAATTGTCTAGGTAATTAGAGTAGTTGTGAGGGTAAAATTGTAGGTAGCGCGGTCAGGGACTTTGAAATTTACATGTGATAATAATGCAAAGAAATAAATTGAACTAGAAAAAGGATTGGATAGAAATTATAGGATACGCTTGGCGATGGTCAGCCAAAGAGGAAATGTTAAAAAAACGGAGGACAGGAGAGTAATCATGAGGGGCGAGGATTAAAAAATATATGGATAAAGAATATAATATATATAAGAATCTCCTCTGAACACGCTTTACCATGGTACTATCTGTGGAGGAGCCCCAAACAACTCATCCGTATTCAAGTATGGGATGCACCAATGAAGAGTGCTTTGTGCGACGTTAAAATGTGAAATCAGAGGAGAACCCAAAATGAAACAAAGAAGTTTGAGAGCTCTATAACAAGTAGTTTAGATACCGGAAGAAGGAAAAATTAAAAGTAAAACCAAGGTCACTGATGAAATTATCAGAAAAATGGATGGCAATATCATGTAGGTATATGGCAAGGATAACTGATCAGTGATTGGAAATAGAAGAAAAAGAAGACAATACATTCCGGTATGTTAGGAGAGAGGCCGATGGATTAACCCCAAGTTACAAGATCGTTAAGATCTTATTGGAGAAGAAAACAGTCGGACAAAGATTTAATGCGATGTAATAACTTAATATCATCAGCGAGTATAAGTATCTTGGATTCTTGGCATGACGAAAAGCTGAAGAGAAGGAATTAATAAGAAGAGCGAACATGAGAGGAGAAAGTATAGATCCATGGGGTAAACCAGACGGAGGAGAGAAAGGTATCGTAAGAGATTATATAAACCACGTAACATACATACAATATTATTTACGTTGTGGATTTTTCAATTTTGAGATAATAGTTGACAATGTTTGAAATGTATAGGAAATATTTATGTAAATAATTATTTTTATTTGAGCCGCATTTGACTTAATTTTTCAATGTGTAGGCCACACAAAATTGAATCGCGAACTGCGAGTTTGATATACCTGTTTTATAGGCTGTTAAATAAATAGGTAATTTCTAAATTAATATAATTGAATTCTGCGTAATAAATCAAATATCTGTTCCTAATTAATATTTTTAAAAGTTTTAATATAGTTGAAAGTTAAAAAGTAACAGATACAGCCAGTTGAGGGGGCGATGTGGGCATTCGACCCCCCCCCCCCCCCGTGACCCAAGGAATATTTGTTTTGTTAATAGAAATATATGTGATGTATTCTTATTTACTTAATATATTAACGATTATGGGTTTAAAATGTATTTCGCCCCTCCCCCAAAAAAATAAAAATAATAATCTATCACGCCGCTGGCTATGTCTGGTCATCTACTGCATGAGTATAAATAATGTGAATTAGTAACGAGTAATATATAATAATGAATAATTTAATTTTCAATATGTTTATACTTCGTATAACAATGGAATAGTTTTTTTTATGATTGTATTATTTAAAGATTACAATGGAAGATTTTGAATTTACAGAAATAAATCGATTTATACAGAGTGATGATCAGAAATTTGAGTTACAAAAACTGCAATAATGGAAATAATGGCATACAATTTTTATGCAATCCCTATACTATTATTTTGTATCATGAAGAGAATATTCAATTTAAACTCACACACGACAGTACGACACACCCAAAAATTTAAAATATACAAAATCAAATTAATATTCGTGTGAGCAATAATTTCGTTTTGTATCATTTTTTTTATATCCATTTTGGGAGAATTAAGATTCCTCTGTTAATTTTTATGTTCTTGATCAGTTAGTCTGAACACCCCAAATTTCCAAATGAGGTACTCTTAACATGTTAAACATGTTTCTCTTTCAAATTTTCTTATTTCTCATAACGACATTTTCTGTAGGTATTGAATTTATTTCAATCTTCTTTATTTAATTAACTTTTTCTTTGCCTCCGATTTTTGCTTGTAATTTTTATACTATTAATTGTATTTATAATTTTTTTTTTGCATTTTTCTTTGATCTCCTATTTTTACTACTGTTATTATATTCTTATATAATGTATTTCAAGTTTGTATAAAATGTATAAATTATAATATATAGATATAGGTACCTAATAGATGATAGATGTTCATGAAGTTGCCATCCCCCCTCCCACCAATTCATCACAATAATAAAATTCATATTAATAATTTAATCCCCATAAAATATTAATTGACCCGCATCTATTAGTAAATCATAAATTATTATTTAAATAAAATAAGAAGTCGGTAATAAATTAGTAATATAATATATATGTGTTAAAATAATTTGACATTTTATTAAATTTTTTATTGAAAGAAGTTTATGATCGATACAAATTAAATATATACTAGCGTTTTAATGAATTTTCGTACATACGATACCTACAAGCTACAACTTACATATTTATAATGCATATATTATAAATTATGTCTATAATATTGTGCATACAAACTGTAGAATTGAGTTAGAATATCAAAAACTTATAACAATAAAAAAGTCGATTTTGTGTGTTCCTCCTATGCCCCTTATGTTTTCGGAGAAATTAGTGGTTTATTATTATAATTAAGATAAAATATTTTTTTTTAATAATCGAGCAATCGAGCTTGACTTATAATTTAGTGGTACGAAATAAAATGTATTTCGATTCAGGCCAACTTCGATTTATGTCTTCGATATAGGCATATTCTGCTGACACTGTTTATTCTATTATTACGTGATACGTACGTGTCAGATAGGTTGGTACTTGGTATATCGTATACAGAATTTGCATGTTTTTTATTAACTGCGCATAATGACTATAGTCTATAATGGTATACCATCTATATACTATTATGGCGTACCTAGAGATTTTTCGCCCGGCAAGATTGTATTATTGGTGTCGAGTTATAAATACAACAATAGTATAATACCACGTTAAAATGTAATAAGTCATAAATACACCTATAAATATAATATATTATCGTACATTCATAATATAGACAGCGGAAATACGATTCTCGTCCCTCCTACGACTATAAAAAAAAAACCAGACGATCGAAAAAACCGCATCTACATAACATACAGCTGTATGAAATAATGTGATGACGTTTGTAAAAGTTATTTACATTAATCGGTTGACGTTCATTATATTTTATAGCTACGACGTAATTACTTGTTTCCTCGCAAACATACAAATCATTGCAATTCACGTTAATTTATTTTAAGTATATATATATCAGTAATCATATTATTACTACGTTTTACGTAAATTATTTAAATTAAAAAATTGAAATAATTTCGAATACAAAATTATCGAATGCATTAAATGTTCAATGTTGTATTATTAAGGACAGTTATACAAAGAAACGTATTAATAGTTTGAATTTTTATATACCTTCATCGTTATAGTTTTATAAGTATTGATAGCTAAACCGATAATTAGGTATATCCAAAGTTTGTTTATTTAAATTTTTTATATAATATTTAAGAATATTATACAGCATTCCATAAATCAAATTTTTCCCACACCTAGTAAAAAATCATATTTCGATTGTAGTAATGGAATTAATGTAGGTAATTTAAATAATTATATGAGTAGGTACTAGGTATATGACCATGCGGCACGTAGTTGATTTAATTAATCGTTAACTAGAAAACCTTTATATTATCTTCTATATATTCTTTATATATCGAGTTCCCAAAAATTTTTATAGATAAAACTCATTTTGTTAAAAATTGTAGATTTTGGTGACCCATTCCCATATTATAGTAATCTTTTAGGAGAGTTTAGTTTAGTTAATAAAATGATTAGATAATAATTTTAATTATATTAAAAAACTATTATTATATTATTATACAGCATTACCTAATGTAATACATACAATTGAATTTATTTTCATTCTTTAAAAAAAAAAAATGTCAGTGTTAAAAATTTTACCACCCACCTAAATTTCTATAGCAAACTACAGTCTAGGAATTCTATTCTTTACTATATATTCATAAGTAAGTATATATAATATAATAAGAATATCGTTTATATGTATAAATTTGAATGGATTTTTTTTTTTAATAAATTGATGCCTAAAGAAAACAAGGTAAATTGGTCTGAGGAAAACGAATGATTGTAACTAAAAATAGAACACGAGAATAAAGGAAATCAATTTCATAAAAAAATAAAATTATTTTAAGATTCACTAAAACAAATTATAGTATTATAATCAAAGGTTTTTATAATTATTTGTAACTTAACAAGTATCAAATTTAAAGGTTTGAGAGTAAGTTGAATTAAAATTTTTTTAAATTTTCTTGAAAATCGTTCGATTGACGTTACGTTTTAACTTTTGAAATCCAGTATTTAAGTTGTGGTTATATTTTGCGCGTGACCATATAGATATTTCAGATATCCGAGATCTCCGAGACCCGAGTTCGGTGCATATATATAATTATTCATAACCGACAAGGTATACTTACGGTACATTACAAATACAAAAGAAAAGCAAACCTACTCAAGACAAAGGAGTCGTCATGCAATATTGTATACATGCACAGGGTGATCAGAATTTTATGTTATTGCAAAATTTTCCATTTAGTAAGTAGGTAAGTTTTAAGTAACTATATTGTGTTATAAAATATTATATATGTTATATCAATTATATCGGTTTAATGGTTTACAATTTTCTCATATATTTCGCATAACTAAACGAGAAAATTTCTGTAACATTTTACACCCTGTATGTATAAATTTATACCTAATACAATATACCACCAGGATTGCAGTTCCTTATATCTAACACACGATATATTATTATGTTTAGTTTCCGTTGACGTTGCAAAATATAATATACGGTCCATACACGACAAGACCATAATGCAAAATCGTATTATGTTTTTGAATATATACGAGTATTCGACAAGACCAACGCCTACACGCGTACATACACGTTCGATGTGCAACACAATAATGTAGTATATAATATCACAATAATATATAAATAAATTGTATACGAGGCTTTGACCGCGCCATAACAGTGTTTTTTTTTAAAAAAAAATATTTTGTTCATTGCTACAAGAACGTTTTGCGTGAGCAATATGTTTCGCGTGTACCTATAAAGGGTTACGCTGCAGCAGCCAAAGGTCAACGTTTATATAGAAAATCGTACGGTTAGATATAGCAACTATGCGAAAAACCGGTCGGGTATAAAACTATCAATAAATTTAATACGAATTCATACAAGACGCAACATGATTTAATACTATGTAGGTACGTGGTCATATTGGTTACCTTAACATCTACGCCATTGTCTCGTCCAAAGATCCGGCTCATATTTACTCCAGAGAAACACAATCGTCAAAATCTCGTTATTTAAATTTTATTCACATTGTTTCACGATCAAATACTATATTTTAAAACAACCATATTAAGTTCATACGTCATACCTATGATACGGACAATAATATTGCAATTAATGCGAAATTAGGTAAACGCCAGTATATCACACGTTCACATTACTATTATTACAGTTCCACATAGTTCACAGCATACCTGAATAAAAAAATCTTAATTATAAAGCTAATATTGTATGATTTCTTTTTAACTGTAGAATTATGTTATTATGGTACCTATAACGTTAATTAGAATATTATTGTTAAACCTAATATGATGCTCTACTTGACCAATGAATAGTTGACTGTAAGACTAAAAACATTTTAAACTAATATTTTGCTGTACAGAATTCAGATGCATCAAGTAACTGCACAGCCAAGATTCTCAGCTTTTATTTATTAAATTTTTTACTATATTAAATACCATACAAAAATATGTTGTACTACGTTTATTTATTTTAAATATTTAAATTATTAAATTAAAAAAGATTTGATGCCACGTTGTGACCATAATATAAATATTAGAAGAGTGGATTTTAGTATAAATTATCTATTTATGTAAATTTAAATTTTCGGTACCAGAGATCGGAATTTACCTATATTGTCGATGATCAAAATGTAGTTTTGTTTTAAATATTTTTAATTAACGCTATTTGTTATTAAATATTACACTATTATTTAGACAGCTATATTATATTATATATAATATGTTTATTGGAATTCGTGTAGTCCGTATAACACTCACTTTGTTTTGTAAATAAAAATGATGTACAATGACAAATCGACCTTCTAAATATCAAATAATCATGTGACATGTGGTTTTTATTGAATTATTTTTTAAAAATTTGAATATACTTTTTATCATGACTTATGAGATATTCAGATATAATTATAACAGTGTTATAATATACTTACAACCTATGTATATGTATATAAGTACATATAGTGTAACTATTTAGTAGTTATCATTGTAGTAGGTATATATAATTTATAACCTTGTATACCATTGATGTTATTTTACTCATTTACCATCGCGAGTTGAAATTCTCAACAATTCGACGATATATTTAATATTTTAAAATTCTTAATTACATTCATTTCACATTTGTTATATACATTTATTTTATGTATATTTCTGCATAGAAGTAAACAAATATTAACATAATACAGTATATTTTATATTTTAATAAACAAAGGTTGAACATGTGATATGTAGATTATTTAACTAAAATAATGAAATTCGTATCAATCAACAACTTATATGATTATGAAAATTGATTAATTTTTATTTATAATTATATCAACTGTACGCAAAATTTCTACACTGTGTCATACATTATATTCAAATAAGCGTGAAAATTAAAAAAATATAATACACTTAAATACTTAATTATTATTATATTAATCCATAGAAATATATTAGAATATTTCGTATTTTTATATGGAGATAACCACAGTGAATAATTACAGTATCGCAGGAGAACGATGACAGCAGAGATGGTAATTTACTCCTTTTTAAATAAGTTGTATTGAATATATTATATATATTGAAAAATATTAATTAAAAAAAGTGTGAATAATATATAATATTTCATATTTGTATAATTATAATATTATATAACAGACCGATTACTATAGCACTATAATATTATAACAGTATATATAATATATATATTTACTCTATTTATGGCTCCAATAATCGTTGGCGTATTTAGGGACGTGTCCCGAAGGTTAAAACATCCCCCAATTTTTTGTTTTTTTTTGTTAGAAATATGTGGCTCATCTCAAATTGTAAGAGTGTAAAACGTGATATATTATTAGCATAAATAAAAAAATAATAACAAAAATATTAATCTCAAGGGGTGAAACTTAAAACGATTCTATGATCATTGATCAGACTGTAATTACATTTTTAGAGGAAAGAATATTGTCTGGATACCCCCCAAAAGAAATCTCTAAATACGCCACTACCTTTATTAATACATTTTAAAATAAATACTTTGAAATCTGTATATTTTCCATCTTGTTAAAAGTAATGGCTTAAACCCATTAACCCCGGTAACTACTATCCTGAGTACCTTTAATGAAAATATAATCACTTTGAAGTTTACACTTCAAAATATTATTATTAATCATACAATAATTCATCATTTGAAAACTACCTATAGCCTATAATATGTACCTATTAGTACCTACTAAACATTATGTAGGTACCTAGGTATATGTTAGTTTGTTTGCCACATATTGTAATTGTATAGTAAGGTTCAACCTATATTTATTTGTAATGTTGATTTCAAATTTGCATACTAACTTTCTTGTTCTGTATAATTTAAAAATTTGTAGTTAATTCTACAAATATACAATTGTTTTGTTTTAAAAATATAATACGTACCTACTGCACCATTCAATTGAATTACATTTATTAATAAACAAAATTACATAGACATAAATCATTAAATTTCTATATAGATTTTTTTTATACATTTTTCGATATAATATTATCATAATCACACGTACAATATTAAAACTACACTATATTCTATATGTATATTTTGACATAAAATTTTAAAAAAAAATGCGTATTATAGATTTAAACAATGAAATTAATCTCTATTATTTTGTAGCGTTCATAAAGAATAATAATTGTCTTATATTATATTATTAAATATTTTTAAAGTTTAGCTGTTATCATTTGTTTTAAACATATATTTTCAATCTATGCTATATGCACAAATTAGTAAATTATTTGCTTATTAGTACTTAGCAAATTTGATAAAATAATAATTTAACATCAAGAAAAATATATAGTACCTAACCTATGCAGCTATATCTATAAAAATATTCAATTATATAAAATAATTACATTAAACAATATGTTATTTTATTAGACATTATGAAGATTACGTCATATTATTTTATTTGTATTGTACGAGGATTTTAACGTGAATGGAATTTACAATGCAAATTTTTATAATGTGTTTTGATTAACTGATTGATATTTTCAATTATTAGGTAGTTTTAAAGGGGATGCTTTGTAACATTCATATAACTATCAAGGGATATACCATGAAGAGAAACTGTAATTGGAAAGCTTGAATAGTTTGGATTTGGGATGGTTTAGTTTCGGGTTCTACCACTAATTTGCATACTAAAGTCATACTTGTCATATTTATGTAATTAATAAGCGCAAGACAAAAGAAAATGACTACTTATTCAATAATTTACGTTTTAAATAGATAAAGCTCTTTAGATTTGAATCTCGAATTTGTATTTTTAAAAGTAATCTTATCAGACCTAATTATTATAATGTTATTTAATTATATTATTCTGAGGAAATACTAGAATATTAAATATACTCAGTGATGTTTTGCCAAAATATTTCTGGGGTATACGCCACAATTTAAGCAATTAAGAGGGGAGGGGTAGGGGTAAACACCTCTAAAATGATTCATAACCTCACTGGCGTTATTAGGGAGGGCTTAGCCGATACGTTTTTTTAGAACATCTTATGTAACATGGTAAAAAAAATACAGATACAGGTAGGAAAAAGTATTTAATCACTTCGTAAACAGATTAATAAACTTACCTATTATAGTACTTTAATATACTTTATTACCTTCGGAAATTACAAATTTAAAATAATAGTTTATTATACTGTTTATAGAACACTACACTCTCGTGGTTAAAGATCCGGGGTTCAATACCAATGTGGCAGTGTCAGTTAAATTTATTTTCTATACTATTATTTAACGTATTTATAAAATTTTAACCTTTCGCATTATAATAAATAATAAGTATTATTAGTATGAATATATATTACATTTAGAAGGGGTATCGTGTATACCCGCGTATTTTTCTTTTTTTTCGGGGATATGCGCTAAATAATTAAATTGTTGAAGGTTATACGCTGTATACGCGGGTATACCTTCCAAAACACCACTGGATATACTAAAGTGGAAAAGTGAGAGGGTGTATGGAAGTATTGTTTTCGTAAAATTGAGCTAGACGTTTGTCAAAAAACTATTTTCTAATAATTATTCTTACGTATAGTAAGTATAAAGTATTTACATTTTATACTTTTACTTTCTAACTGCGAAAATATTACCTATTAAAATACTATAATAGATACATAATAAGTAAATGTAAAAAAAAAAAATGTCTATTCAATAATTAACATTTAATTATAATTATGTATTAAACAAAAAAAAAATTAGTTCTTTATATATTAATGATTTTAAAATATGTATAATTAGTAGTTAAAAAATTATAAAATATCATACCTAGTATTATATTTCCCTATCATTGCATAGTCGTATAATATAATAATAGAATGATTAAATTTAGTTAGGTATTTTTTAGTCTATACAAATACCTGTACTTAGTCGCGAATAAAAAATGTAATAAAATAATTTAAGATAAGATTATACCTATACTATGGTATTTAAAGTATAACATTTAGATTTCTTATATGCCATTTATTAGTATTTTGTAACTTAGTGATTATTGTGGAATGTGGATGATCCTATTCCTTGTGCTCATATGGCCTGCAAGTCTTCCAATAATTAGACACATTTTTATATAAAAAAAATATTACTATAAAGTTGTTAATTAATTCCGATATAATAATATAATACAATTTAAAATATTATCTGAATCTTTCAATATTTAAGGTATTTTGGTACACTTATCTTTAAAAGGCGTCTTTTATTTATTAATAAAATAATATAAAATTTAAAATGACAATCTATAAAAGTATACAGTATGTCAGTACTTATATAAATATATAATTATATAAAAAAATAACTGCAATGTATTACTGAAAATAAGTACCACACGTCAACACTACAAGTAAATATTTTTAATGACCTTGTAATTGAAAGTTGTTTCTAAACGCCTTGAAAATTTACTTCGAATATAACATTTTAAAGTATTTAAATAAGACGCTAAGAAATGTGTTGTAAAAAAAGTAGGGGCGTCTTCCTTTGAAGAAATAATGTCTTTATACTTTTTTTATTATGATGTGGGACACACCTATCAAATAGTAGAGGTAAGGTAAAATTTTTGAATAATTAGTTAAGGTACTCAGTAGTCAGTCCCACCGCGTCCCTCTCCAATTCGTGAACTATTATAATAGTTATTAATTATTCAATAAAAAAACTTTAATTTAATTATCATATAACAATAGGTAATAATTATATAAAATATAATATATAGATGTTTAAAAGGCCAAAGATTATATGTCCAATAATTTAACAATTGTTTTTATAAAACTAATAAAAATCTGTTTTCTTTACGATTCTGCTAAATATTAAGTACTCAAGCTATTAGAACCATGGTATTTTTCATTTTAGTATATGTGCCATTTTATGAATTATCATATGACCATATTTATGAATGCACAAAAATAACAAGTCCAAAAATGTTTAGACATATAATTATAATAAATATAAACATATGTTACAACGTATGTTATGTTATTCTATAGGGTGTACCATTAGTGAATACAAGTAATCATATACTCGTCGTACTCCTTATGGATGACTAATGAGGAAATTGTTTTCCGTTTGGTATCTTATACCAAAAATTTGGCAGCGGTGGGATTCGAACCCACGCCTCCGAAGAGACTGGTGCCTTAAACCAGCGCCTTAGACCACTCGGCCACGCTACCTTAAGAAAATAATTATTGTGATAGAGGTATTTTTTAATTTTTTTTATATCATTTTACTTAATATAATGTATGAAATAGGTCAATAAATTAATTGGCAATATAATGAGTTTAAAATGCTAAATTATAATCAATACTCAATGTATATTGACAATTGGACATATTGTGTATGATAAATTACTAAACTAATTTCTAAATATCTATAAATTTAATTCCACAATTTATAGTTACGTTACAGAAAAAAATAATATTTCATCCAAGTAAAAATAGAATAAAAAGTCCATTATATCATTATTTATTATTTTAATTCATATTCTAAATTTAAAGAAAATCTGAGATTTAATAGCAAATTGTGATTTTAAATAATATGTCACATTTGAATATTTAATCAGCGTGTTGGATATATAATATTTAACGCCTGGGGTAAAAAAAAATGATTATTATTAATTCACTCACACAATTTATTTTCATTAAAGTTTCTCAATATTTAATTTTAAATGAAAAATAAAATG
This sequence comes from Eriosoma lanigerum, assembly GCA_013282895.1. Lineage (NCBI taxonomy): Eukaryota > Metazoa > Arthropoda > Insecta > Hemiptera > Aphididae > Eriosoma > Eriosoma lanigerum. Next base: position 49,767,637 of record CM023359.1, read on the forward strand.
CAATATATGTAATTTATTTTTGTATTCATGTATCGTTTTATGTACCTGCTAAATAAAATAAAACAAATATATATTTAAGCGTATTAAATTTATCAAAAACAGAATTTTTATATTTAGTGTTTGAATTGCACTAAAACAAAATCTTATCTAATTTCCTAATAATTTTTACAAACTATAATTGTATTATTTTTTATATTATTAGAAATCTGGGTACCCTAGTAACATCAAATTACGACGTTGTCATATTCACAATTCATTTATTCATTTGTATAGTTTTATGGTATGTTATAATAACCATAATTACAGACTTTTTAGCAACAATTATAACGAAATTATTAATAATATTATTTTTAAATTATTATGATGATTATCAGGGCTTATTCTAGGGATTTTTCTCAACTACGCATTTTTGTTCATTTAGCCCAAATTTTAGAATAACTTAAAAATCTATAATTCATTTATAAATTGGGAATTAGGAACATATTTTCATTCCTTCCTTCATTAATAAATTACGACTTTGATTTTTGGCTATAGTTTATAATTTCTATATAATATATAAATATATCAATTAATAACACATATTATATAAAAATCAATTGTGCAAATATCAAATATCAAGTGCGTATCTAGTACTTCCAATTACGCAAAATAGACCCGACTACGCTTTAGAATAAGCTCTGATCATCATTATTAGGTACCATTATATTATGACCAATTTAATTAACGTAATTATTAGTTAATTATCGTAGCTATAATATTATTACGGGCATACAAATTACCCAGTAATATATTATTAAATACCCATATAAAAATATAATTATATTACAGATACTTTAAACTATTTTTATTTAAATCATACACTTGTTTTATAATTATAAACAACTAAAAAGTATTATTTAAGTAGGTATATTATATAACATAAAATATAAATTATTTAGTTTAGGTTAAGTTAGGTTAAGTTAAACTAATTTCAAATAGAAGTTACAAATGTATACGTATATTAAATATAAAAGTATTCAATTTCATATACAAATATAATTATTTCTGAAAATTATTTATGATTCATATTCGATTACTACGAAAGTCAAAAACTTTAGACACTCTACGCCCTACGCAGAGGCTGACGCAGGATAGGGTTCTAGGGTTCTTATTCCCTACCCGAAATACCTTCCAAATTGTTTTTATATTTACCATCATAATTCATAATCTATGATTTATTTTATTTTATATTTTAGTTTTGATAATTTATTCCCATTAAGTATATCTCCACGGGTCTATCATCAATTTATATTTAAAATCCCCAACAAAACTAAGACATTGATCGTAAAATATAATCTTTTTAATTTGTGTAGGTTAATGGTAATTATTATTATTAATATTGACATAATTAAAGTAAATCAATCGTTGGTTAAGCAATTGCGTCTATAGTTTATGCCAATGGAACATGATATAATCAGAGATGTAAGTATGAAAAATGTAAATTACGTAAAAAAAAAAGAAAAACGTAAAATACTTTTTTATGAAAATTGACGAGTTCAAGGTCTATGAAATGAATTGTTTTTAATATAATATTATATTCCTATATAAGACCATAAACATTGTAAATATTATCAATTTTATTGTGAATATTTAATACTGATAAAACCATAAAACCTAGGGAGATGCTCAACTAATACAAATGATCTATACGAAAATATAATAATATATTATATACTTAAGTTATTTTTATAACTATATGACTATATTTTGTAGGTACTAGGTACCAAATTTAGTATATATAGTATTTATAAATATATCATATACATATTATATAACATAAACCTACTATATAGTTCATTAATATTTCATATATTCTGATAATTAGTTTTGTTGTTGATTAATTCATCTTTCCTTTAAAAGTTTCTGTGAAATTGAATATATCTGAAATAGTTATATTTATACGTATCTCGTAATGTACGAAAGTCAAATATATATACTTCAGATAGTTATATTTTTTGACTATACTGATCGTATTGTTATATACCAACAAAGAACAAAATGTAAATTGTTTTACATTCTATTACAGGCTTTAATGTTAAATAACTGTAAATTTTATTATTTATTATTAATCTATATTTCTGTAAATAAATTTTTATCATTCACATATAATTCACTTTTAAAATACAATTTTAGCTATTATGACAAATAACATTATTGTTGTACAGGCATGTCAAACTGGTGGTTTATTTTTGGGCGGCTCACACATTGAAAAATTAAGTCAAATGCGGCCTAAAAAAAAAAAAAAATAATGATAGTTTATATCTATTTATATTTTCTATAAAGTGTCTAAAAACTTAAAAACTGAAAATCAATGATGTAAATATTATATTGATACGTGTTTTGTATATATAAAATGTCAAATATCAAATAAAAAGTTTAAATTATTAATTAATATTATATAATATAATACTAATTAATTGTATTCTACAATTTTTTTGGCTCAAATAGTATTTTGAGTTAGACATACCTGCTGTAGTACCTTGTACTTATATACAGTATTTTTTAATTTTTTAAACTAGCATTTTTTTAGTATTTTATATTGTTTATTTATTCATTTATGCGGCTAATAAATACATACAATTAATTACGAATGTTATGTTCAGAATAATATTGTATTTTTTTTTCATTTACTTTTTTCAAGTACCTAAAAATTTATGATTTTTACAGAAAAATGTATTATTATTGCTTTGCTGTTTGCTCTTACCTAGATATAGAGTTCAGACGTATATGTATAGATAATATGAAATGGAGTATAATGGAGATGATAATATGGTTTGAAGAATTTTAATACTCTTATAACTAACACACAAGTGTGGTATAACTGAGAACCATACTATCATAAACGACACAGAATACGTGTTGAATGTTTCATAAATATTATCTGACCTACAGTTCTAACATCCGGCAGGGTACGCCATTTAATTATAACTTCTCAAGGTATATTAACTGTACCATCATGCTCGTAATTTCATATACTGCAGATGGGCGTCTGGGCGTTATATACGCCTATTGTCACACGAGAAATATTGTGAACAAATATAATATCGTTGTATCCGAAAGATGTTTATAAACTATAAACGATAAAAAATTTAAGAGTGCCAGAAAATAAGTCTATAGTTTTCGCAATTTATAATTTATTCAGGTATATGTAGGTATAAATAATATGTAATCGAAAGAATTCTGGATGACGGGGCTAAAAGGGTATAAAAACGCAATTTTTTTTTTCTGGGCGGCGAACATGAGGGGGCTTAGCCTATCTTAATCCTTTGTAGCGCCCAAAAAATAGGATCTACACGTGGTGTGGAAGGGTATAACTCTCCACGGGTCTGTTGAAAATAAAAATTTTTGCCCTTCCGAATATAACACTCAAATTTCGCCCATGGTCGGGTGCGACGCTGTCTGCGTAACAAACACGCGTATGAATTACCATTGCCGTGAATCGTGATCGATGCGAGATCTTCGCCGACTGTTGTAGTGTCACAACGACGACGGGGTTAAGCCAGGCGCTCTGTTAGACGATCGAGCGGACACAGAGCGCCGGCGCTCGTGTTTCACTTCCGCAACGAGTCTGCGTACTGTGTACGGCCGTATATGTATCAGTTATTGTACTTCGGACGACGGCACTTTCGTTATTCGACCGCGCGTGGACGATCCGTCAATACGACGAGAATAGAATTATTGTTGTACCGGTTAGGTATTATAGAATGCGTATTGTATATTGAATTATGAATTATGATCGTTCAGCGTGACGGCGTGTGATAAAAGCGATGAAAGAAAAAAACGTCCCCGTAAAGGTAATTAAAAATATAATGGGCGGAGCGGAGGCGGCGGTTACATCAGACGGCCGCCAGACGCCGCCAGCAGCAGATCAACCGTATGCCGCGGCGTACAGCGTTTATACCATTATTCTTAGTTAGTTTTGCGATAATTATTATGAAAAAATTAAAAAATTAAAAAACGAAAAAACCCCCGTTATTATTGTCGTGAAATTACCGATACGGTTAGGAACGTTGACGGCGATCGGTTCGGCGCGCACAAATAAACGGGAAATTTTGACAGAAATCAAACTCGTACGACCGGCGGGCTAGGTGAAACGCTGCCAGCGTTTTCAGCGGGTGGGCGGCGCGACGGTTCCGACGTCATAGTACGGAACATTATTATGCGTTTGCTCCACCGCGGACGGGGATCGTCGGTCCGACGCCGCCGACCAGTACACGCACCGCGGCCGTCGCAAACGTATACGGTCGCGAATTCCCCGGCACCTGAGTAAAAATATTCCGCGGCCGCTTCGAGTGCTTCGACCATATTATTATTATTTTTATTGGCGGGCGTCCACCGCGCGACTAGTGACGACCGACGACGACGCTAGGCGGCGCACCCCCGGAAACGTGGTACATAACGATATTATTATAATAGCGCGTAAATTTGCGATTCGCGTGCCTCGACACACGCATACGCCGCGAGTCGACAGTACAGACTAACTCTGCGCCGCCGCCGCCGCGATCGTCCACACGTGCGATTATTTTCTTCGTTCATTCATACCGCGTTTTTATCACCCAGTTTTTTCCATTCGTATTTTCCATTCATCTGATAACGAGCTAAGCGTTTTAATAACTAATGTTGACATAATTCTGCGGAAATCATTTTTCGTTAAATCTATTATAACACATATCGCGTGCAGACCTACACCGTCGTCAAGATGTTGGTAAGTGATATTATAATATACGTTATAAGAATGATCAATATTATGATACTACATTATGCTTCCGAATTGGAAAACTGCTGCGACTAAGTACCTATATAAAATATTAAAATATCAATAATGTTAAAAAAAAATCTATAGTTGGAAACGCCACGTAATACCATCCTAGTTGGCTGACAATAATTATTACTTTATTATAAATATTTCGTTGCATTTTCGATTTAAAAAAAAAAAAATAATAATAATAATAATCATTTCATTGTCTGTAATATCATTAATAATGTTAAGTTTGAAGGGTTTTGATTATTAAACCGTTGGCTAAAAAATGAATTTAAATTTATAGTTTGTTAGTGATAACAAAATGTATACAGACAGAAACGGAAGTATATTATTATAAATTATTATGATAATATATTATATTGTAAATAAAAAATATATATGGCCTCTATATCGGCTACGCTACGATGCGCGCGCTGCCGACTACGATACGATGTCGAACCGCGTAGTAAATGATCGAGTTTGTTGCGTCATAACGTCTGCGCCGCGCACCCCCCTTGGCGACCCCCAAATTTGGCGCGTTTGTTAGGTCGGTGACATTTTTCTTCTTAGTTTTGGCACCGGTCTAGCTATGATCGGTCAAAAAAATAGATATCTTTTTACATAATAATAAGTTGTTACCCGTTGGCGCCAAATTCTCCGACGAAATTCCAAAAACGTATACAGGTCACTAAAAAATTACATACAATCCTCGGACACGAATAGCACGGTTAGGTAATTTTCAGCTCCATAATATCCTGTCTACGAATTTCTGTACGGAAACATTTTATTAAAACATTTTTTTTAATACAGGATTTTTAAGCGCCTTCAATATATCGATATAACAATTTTCACATGCTAATTATAATAATAATACGTACCTACGTTCTACATAGAATTTTTATCAATTATTATTTTATATAGAATCGATTGTTATGATTTATAAGCTATTTACAATTTATTGTAAATGCACTCTCACGAGGATTTACTAAATGTAATACCTCCTACTCGCCTAAATATAGGAAAGCATGTTTGTATACATATTTGATTCAATTCTATTTCAATAAAGGTTTTATACGTAACGATAAATTACGATATAATATAATATAATAATATAATTAAAAAAAAAAATACTTTAGCAAAAAGGTAAAAAATATTATTTTTTAAATAATATATAATTTCAAAATTGTGAACTTAAAAACTTGAATTTGCTTAAAAAATAATAAGTTAAATTCTTAATTCGATCAAAATTGTTATTTTAGTTAATTACAAATTATTAATATTTATTATATTATAACACATATATTTAATATTTCTATTAGTGTAATATATAATTTGTCCATTAATTTATATAAAATTTCGAATAATGAATCAACATCATATTAATATATTATAATATTTTAATTCATATTTAAAAATATTTCTTAAAAAAAATATCATTAAATTTAAAATTATTAATCATGATCTTACATAGAATTTTATAGATTAACATTTTCAGCAAATTCAAATATATTTATTGACTATCTAAAATGTAACAAAAATAAAAAATATAATTACTTTTTAATAGATTTTATTTTAATTTGAAAAAACTTTTATTGTAGTCTTTAAAAAATATTGAGTCTCATAGGGCTCATTTTGAAATATAACTGTTATTATTACCTTATATATTAAAGCAAGAGCTCATGACTTGTAGTTCTAAAATAATGTAATTATAAGCGCTAAAATATGCACTAAAAGTAATGAAATATGCAATACAAATCTTTTATGACATATGTATGAGTATATATATAAATATAATGTATATTTTTTTGTAAAAACAAAAAAAAATAATCTAAATATTAGTTACTTAACTCGTAAGGTATTATATTCATTGTTTAATAAATACTGATTACTTGTAAACAATTCGGCTTTACCAACATTTTTTTTTTTATTCTCACATCTTATTTAAAAAAAGTAATAATAACAATTAAATTATTTATATTTATTTAAAACATTTTTACTCTTTCCAGTTTTTTAAATAGGTGTGACTGTATATAAATAAAATTGGGAACTTATATTTTACCTATAATATGCTGCAATTCAAAATAAAATCACATACATCCGACTAAATTATAGCAGTGTGTGGGTTTAACATGAAATACAAAAAATAACTTATCTTAATATTAAATTAGGTACCTAATCAATCAAATGTTTAAAAATATTCAATATACTCTTTTTGAAGTATCAATAAAAGTGTTAAAATTGCACCAAAAACACTATATCATTATAGCACTAAAACTAAAAATCTATAACTATAGGTACTATGAAATAAGGAAAATTTACAAAATTGTTGCGTGTTTTACGTATTAATGATCAGAAACAAATTTATCACTCACTTAGCCGGTCTCTATTATGTCTAAAAACAAACGTGCCGATGCTATAATAGTCATGAGCCCTGTTTAAGGGCTTAAAAAAATATGTTACTTATACTTATAATATTATATTTTCAATTTGATGTAAATTTGAATTATCATTTAAACACATTTATGATAATTGTATTTCTGTAAATTATATGCTATCAAATAATTAATTAAAATTTACATTATATAATGATCATTTATTTTTTATTTTCTTAAATTAATTAGTCAGTTTTTAAATTCTTAATACATTAGATTTACAAATTAAAAATTAGATTAAGTCAAAACTTAAAAATTGGTTCTTGTTTTTTTAGATTTTATTAAGTATATATATAGGTAGAATATATATTTGCGGTCAATGACTAACTGGACATAAAAATAAATGTAATAATATTACTATTGATTGTTTTTACCGCTAATTTTGAATATTAATATACATTTTACCAATTAATATTTCGAAACAGACAAATTGAATAGATATATATATATATATATATATATTAGTATAAGAATGTGTTCTAAATTGTATTCACTAAATTTAACCTATTGGTAAATAGGTTTATTGTTTAACAAAAGTGTTGAGAGCATAAATATATAGTCATATAGACAATACAGTTGATTGAACCTGCAATCGATCGTTAGTCGGTATAGTAAATAATAATGTTGTCGTCCTTCGCCCTTGTATGTTTCAGTACTCGATAAACAACCTGTGTCATGGTGATATATTATATTATATTTTAATATTTATCAGAATATAATATTATGTTGATAATTTGTAAAGAATAACACTATATTTTTATTTTTTTTTTTATGTTTAAAGCCATTATTTTTTTTTTAATTACATTGCTATATTTATATTTTCACTAAGTTTAATGAATGTTGAAAATAATATATATATATATATATATATATATATATAGGTACTGAGACTTGAGAATTAGTAGAAATTAATAGAAATTAAAAAAAAATTAATACATTTACAATCTAAAAGATAATTAAATCATATATATCTATTTATACTTATCTCTTTTTACTTAGGTACATAAGAAATTAGATCGTAAACAATTAATTTATAAATCTTTATTTTCTATTAATATAGTTTTATATTGGTTTAAGAATAATCAATTATTATTATTAAAATGTTGACATTTTTACGTCTACATATATAAAATATTGAACAAAAAAATTATAATTGTTTTAAGTTGAGTGGAATTATGTATGAATTATAGGCAGCTCAGAAATTTATTACATTCATTTAAATGAACGAATGCACGTTTAATGTTTTTAATTTTTTAATAATAATTTATTATTGATTAATCCTAAGACTAGTAACATATTATGTATTATTTGCAAATATTATGTTAATAGTGAATAGTATATAGATATTAATTATTTGTATATTATAATATATTACAGACCACAGACGGAACTAGGCCAGAGTGTGGCAAAAGAGTTAATTATTTGATATTTTGTAAAATAAATACTAGTATTTTGGATGAACCATTAAAAATACCGTGGGGTTTTATTTTTATTCTTAATATTAAGGTGTACCCAGACACTAACCTAAAAAAAAAAATAATGAAAATCTACTATGTCCGTCAAATTAGCACTGGTAAAATAAGTTAAGATAAGGAATCACGTATTAAAAAATTGTTAGTAATTTGCTAGATTTTGCAATTTTTGTATTTTACTAGTTTCTGTTTTTATATTATATAATTATAAGTATTCTGTTAAATAATAATTTTTATTAATAACTAGTTTCATAAATAATAAGAAAAAAACGGTACATGGATTAGCTAAGATATGAGTTTATGCAAGACAAAGACAATAAACAAGAGTAATATTTTCTTTAGAAAAAAAAAAAAAATGATAAAAACTAATGTCTTTTGCTAAATTTAGACCCTGGTGCGACTTTTAATTAATTGTAGCCCTGATATATTATTTTATATGCTTAAATAAGTTAAAAATGTTATCAATTTTAAATTATTAAATGAGAGGATTAATATTAAAATGTATACCTACGTAAATTTAAATTTATATGATGGTTCATATATCCAAAATTAATATTAAATTATTAAAAAATTAAAATAATGTGTTCTTTATGTTTCGTATTATAATTATGAATACCTACACAATGGTAATAACTTATTATTAATAAGTATTTTAATTTAAATAATACTTTTTTTTAATAATACTTAATAAATTATGATAATTAGTTTCTATATTATTATTTTTAATGCATTTAAAAGTAAATTTTTAGTTTATATTTAGAATAGGTAGATTTCCGAATAAATGAATAATAATGAATAGAGTGTAAAGAACCATATGTCAATATCAAACAAAATGACAAAATTAACAAGAGATAAATAAATAATACGGTTTTATTCTTATCTTGCAAATAAATCTAATTTCCATAAATATGAAAAACAAATATCTGAGTAAGATACGGTTTCCTTTACGCGAAAGCAAACAACTATCTTATAGGTAGCGCGTCACGATCGCATAGCTGCTGATACTGCTGTGAACCGAAATAGTGAGCAACTGCATTTTTATTTGCTAATTTGCAAAAATAAACAGAGACCTAGCAAAATCTAGTAAATTCGTACGAATAATTTGATATCGATTTTTTTCTAATCGGACAATATGCCGGTGTGGTCGCCTAAATTCATAATTTCTGTTGCGTATAGGGAGCCTTAGAAAAATCTGAAAATGACCTAACAAAATCTAGCAAATTTGTACGAATATTTTGACATCGTTTTTTTTTAATCGGAAAATGTGCCAGTGCGTCGTCAAGTTGGTACCGGTATGTTTGTTTGCTAATTTGCATAAAAAAAAAAAAAAAAAAACAGAGACCTAGCAAAATACAAAAATTGCCTAGCAAAATCTAGCAAATTCCTAGCATTTTTTATTATGTGTTTCGTTATCCTAGCATATTGTTCTGGTGCCAATTTGACGGAAATAAATTTACTTAATAATTATTGTAGCATGCTTAATGAATCACTTAAAGTAGTTAGTACGCTATATGTAAGGTATAATAATATTATGTTGTTATATACCGTTTGAATTATGTACCTATATATTATACATATACGTATTTCATAAATAAGTAGTAATATAAGTTATATCATATTATCATTATTACTAATAATATTAAAAACTTTATTGATATCAGATTTTTCTATCATCATAATAAATGACCGAATAATGGTGGTGAAAGTTCATCCCTTATTTCTTTTTATCCTTTAACAGGATTGTTTTGTATTGACGTTTAGTTTTGCAAAAAACGAATCTGAGCCAGAATCTGGTTATAAAATATTTTATAAATTTTACATGAATTTCAAATTAATGTAATGCAAATTAATATTTAAGATTATTACATCTGTATCGTAAATTACGACTAATAATATTTAGTATTAAAGAAAAAAGATTGTATAATTTATAAAATAAGTTAAATTTTACTCATGTAGTTTAAATTATTTGTTTGCTTATTATAACAATTGAGCCCACTTATTATGGAGATATTTCAAATTTAGTTAAAGTAACTTGTTACTATGAAAAAATACGTATATTAAATAAACATCATAAATTTCTTATTTAAGCTTAAAATAGTCAAATATCTTATGCTTGGAAAAATTATAAAATCGAAAATTAATCTCTATAATTTCTATAATATTATAACATGTATCTATTTACTTATTATAAATCTTATGTAAAAGTGTTGTTTTGGACCACTCCTTCTAACCGAAAAAGTGTTAATATATTATATAATGAACATACTAGAAATAATAATCGCACATCCTTGTAAAACTAATACATTCTTCGTTTAGGTCAGAATCTAAAATACAAATGATTTACAAAATGCGAAAGTAGGATAATAGGTATAACGGTTCCTAATATGCTGTCTCGGTGATCAATTATTATAGTAGGGATACTCTAGTGGGGATCTATTATAAACTGTATAGAGATGTTTATAAATTACAATCGGATTACACTATATGTGTTATATGTATAGTAGCATTGAGTATCGAGAACTGTCAACACCGATGTCGCTTTGTATTATTTATCTCCATCATTTTCAATTCTGGATATAACCATAATCTCAGGTGAAATTTTTGAATATAAAATAATTTATTTATACCTATATGATTTATATGTTAATTTAAAATCAATCAAATATCAGACGTGTAATAATATAAAATAAAATTTATGAATAAGTTCGACATTTCCTATAAAATAATTATATATTTACAAGGAATTTATCCCCAAAAATACGCATTTATTTACGTAGGTATTTACATTTTATATTCGATGTTATAGTTTTCAACCATGAGATTATAATTTATATTCGTTCTGGTGGTTTGAAATTATGTATTGTTTTAATTTAAATTATGTACGATATATATAAATATACATTACATTTGTTATTATTGTTGATACAATTGAGCAGAGAAATTTTAAATATAAAATATACTTTAAGCAAATTTAGATTTTAAAATACTCATAGTGTAAGTAAAAAATACTATATAACTTCCATATCATAATTACGAGAAATTTATAGTATATACCTAAACCAGTTTTTAGGATATTAAAATATACTTATTTTGGTTAATAATTTTTCTAAATCCTGATATTATAATAAAATTGTGATTATATAATAATATAATTTCCTGATCATAGAGATTAAATGATTGAAACTTGTCAAATTTTCATAGATTTTTGCTATTCTCGAACTAAATATAAAATTAATAAAACATTGAACAATTTATTGTAAAAAATGTAATTTAAATCAAAGTCTAAAATACACTATAAACTACTTTGAATGTCTACCTTTTGTAAAGTAATTGACTATTATATTGTGTTATGATAAATTACTAAGCACATATCGTACCTTAAATAAGCATTTAGCTAGTTATTATAGAAATATATACGAATCGTATGATTTATTTTCAATAAATTCAGATCTAATTTAGACTAAAGGCTTTAGTAAATAGCTTACATACTGCAATACATATCTTAAATTTTTAAAAAAGACCTTGATTATTCAAATATCAAAATTACAATATTGTTCAAACATCTCGAATTAAAACCTCTCGAATAATGCTATTTTAACAATTAGTCGTCCTTTGACATTGCGATAGTACATATAATTACTTATAATTATTAATTCATTTCATTAAAAGAAAATAAATTCACTGACTAAAGTTTCAATTTTAATAATCAGACTATATTATATTAATTATAATTATGTACGTCTGACCTAGTATAATAATATACTAAATAAATTAAAATTTGATCTTTATATTATTAGACTTATACTTAGTTTGAATAATATAGTAGTTAGTATAGTATAATGTTTAGATACATAAACTATGTACCTTTTAACCATGTATTCTATCATTAAGGAAGGGTTCTAGCTGCTACTATAATATTTCTCTACATTAAACAAGTAAAATAGTATAAATGTTAGGAATTAAGAATTGTATAGGTATCTACTCAATAAATAAAAGAAAAAAGTAAATCCAAAATCTTCAGTTTATAACTTAATTCTTCAGCATGATTTGATCCATTTAAAGTTTAATTTATAGTGTTTAGTTATGGGCTTCTGTAAATCTCTAATTAACAATAAAATTTAATTATATTAATATCAATTTGTATAACTAGGTTATTAAAAAGTATATATTGTTTTCAAATTATATTATTCAGCAAACTATTTAAATTGTGTCATCTTAGCATTATTTAATATAATCTACAATTAGTAAATAGTAAATACATTATTTAGGTACTTTATATAACAAGATTGTGAACGTACTATTGAATGCCTATTATAACATATTGTTGAAGTATAATAGTAGTGGTATAAAAGTAGTTATAAGTTTGAACAACTTGTATCATATTTATGAAATTATAATATAACAAGACATATTGAAGTAGGTATACCTAAGATATTCATTTTACATTATCACATGGGGTATTGGGGTATCTATATTCTATAACGATAATTGCACATTTGCACGTCTATCCATTTAAAATATATTTAATAATATAATATACTAATAAGCATTACACTATATTAATTTGTAGGATACCTATATACAATTAAAATTAGCTATTATTGGCCTAACTAGATGAAGTTAGGGGGACTTAGTCCCCACCAAAAAAATAAATAAATAAAAATTCAACCACTAAAATAATTTAATAGGCTTATTTGTTTAAAAATTATATTGGAACTATATCCCCTCTAAATTTCTTAACCTAGTTGCATCTCTGCTAGCTATAATACATATACATTTATTTGACTTAAAATAACAAAAATGAATATAAGAATATAAGATTTTATATATCTAAAGCTGACTATTAAAAAAAATCGTATAAACTATCATTCCGAGATTCTACTTTTTATATACCTATATTCAAAATTATTATGTAACACCTAGTAGACTAATGACCAACGCGACTAATTATTAACAGACTTTTATGATCAATTTCTAATCAGAATAACTTTTTATGTAAGTACTTCGTAATTTGTATATACTATTAAGGCTCTTGATTTTAAAATAATTAGTAAAGTTATGTCATAATGTCATATAATATAATATTATTAGCTTCGAAACAATTAATTGATAATAATTCGTGAAATTTAGAGTTTTATCAAAAAAAAAAAAATTTGTTTGAATTTATTTCAAATAGGTACCTTCATTTTTGTAATACTGAAAATCATATATCTATATAAATATATTTCAATCTAGATATTCAACTATGTGTCTATACCAGTTATATCCATTTATAACTTATTTTCTATTATAAATCATTTTATGTAGAATAAATTATCATAGAACCGTTAAAAAATTGCATTTATAATTACAAACGACAAATACTTATAAAAAACTATATTTTACTTACACAACATTTTGAAAAGTCAATTAGTATGTAGGTAACAAATACCATTACTATTTATGGAGCTGGAATTTAACTGATTTTTTACGTACGTCTGATAAACTCTACATGTTTATTGAACAATTATAAAACTACTTAAGAATATTTAATTGTATTTGATACTTGATTGACTACTAAGAAATGAGTGTTAAAAAGTTATTCGATAACTACCCAACCTATCTTGACTCCTAGTTATCAAATGCAGATTTTACCAATCAATCAACGCTCAAATGATCATAATTAATAAATCGTAAATGATAATAATAATTGTTTTAAACATTTTTTATGCATATTTGTAAAAAAATAAACAACATTTAAATCCATATACGTATTACTGAGCTTGTAACTATTTTTTATCATAATTGTTACGTATTTGTTTTTATTTACTATTACTATAGTACAATTTTTATTTAATATTATATAAGTGACAAATAGTATGTATATTTTAATATAAAGATTTAAAGTTACTTTGCATGTTTATTAATACTTACTTTATTAGCTTTTAAACTATAAACAAAAATAATTAAATATGGATTATGTGCGAAATTGATGGTTGCATAATAGGTACTTTAGTCTATTGTAAGAATTTGAAGTATATTTTTTATTCATAGAATTTAAAATGTTTTGTAACATTTTTGTTTTCTTCAGTATTGAAAAATCATATTATACAATAATATATACAATATTCGTGAATCATCTAGGTAGGTTAGGTGTGATATACCTGCTTATTAGTTCCGATTTCCTAGATATATCAAATATATAATAGGCATCATACATTGTAATTTCATAATTAAAGATTAACGGATCAAGTCATTATGTATATATATATATATTTATATGATTTTTACACACTATACAAAATAGTTGTTTCTATTCAAATCAGTTTCTTGTCTTTAAAAATTAATTTTTTTAACCTAACCTGTCAAATTTGTCTAAAATAAAATATTTTAAATAAATATGACTTTATATGAGTAATAACATGATATCTGATATTTTCAAAAAACAATTTAACATAGAGTATAAAATATTAAAATTAAATTTAGATATAACCTTACATTTTTTAAAAATATAGTAAATATAGTTATATAAGAAGTGAATATAAATTAGAAAAATAATGTTATTTACTAAGTTAAATGTAACACCTTGTAGTGATAACTCATATAATAGGTATAAATTATACAGTAAAACTTAAAATTATATTATTAAAAAAAACAAGTTTTGTAATAGGTATATTTTACATGAATCCGACTCGACTATTTATCATTCATGCCTGATACGAATAATTAAATAGGTATCTTAAAACCAAAAATTATCGATTCAACCAATGTTCACAGTTATGTAACTTATACAACCTTGACCATCTGTAGTCTGTAGGTAAACTATGATTTTTAAAATTTTTGATTTTTTTTATCAAAATAAACAAATTATCATTTATCTAAGAAAACTTTAGAGAAAATAGCAATAAATTGTAATGCATCACATTACGATTACATGTGAATTGTGAATACATTCGTATGCTTGTACAGAGTTTGGATATACAATTTATTCGTATTCATATTATTAATTTATTTTGATGTATCATAGTAATTTTACGTTACTTATTTTTTACACTAGTAATAATAAGAATAATTCAGGCTTTTAAATGAAATAGTCATAATCGTTTTACGAATCTAAAATATATGTAATAAAGTTGCAGTCTTAAACATAAAATCACGAAAAACTGTATTATAATTACACAATATTATATAAATGCAATTTTAAATAGAACTAAGACACTAATAATTTATACTTTATAATGTATATACTAAACAGTACACACATATTTCAAATTATATTAATTTAATTATATTGTAAATTATAAAAAATAATATAATAAAAATGTTTAAAATTCAAGTACAAGTTTAAAGATAGATGTCTTCATAGAGTTTTTGAAATCAACAAAAAATAAATATAAAAAAGTAATACTTGAGTCTTCATATCATAAAATAAATAAGTTATTATTGATTTGGTTTCGCTTGTATGTAGACATTTAGTATACCTACTGTTATGTTCTTGACAAACGTAAATGGAAAATTGTATATATAATGCGAAATCATTATCGAATGAAGAAATATTAACTATAGAATTTGAAAAATGGATTGCTTGACTTTTTTTAAATAAAATAATATTTTTAGATTCTGAGCGAAGCGAAGAATGTATTGGTTTAACAAAGATGTTTTTTTTTTATGTATAAAGACACTTTTACGGGTAGAAATAATAGTCCGATGACCACAAGTAGGATAATCTTTCGGTAACAAATCGCGTCTAGTTGGTACTTTATTTAGCTCATTTTTCGAATTTCTCAAAAGTTTTTCCTTGGGAGGGGAAAAACTACTGAAAAATGGCAGAAAATCGGCAAAATTACGGTTTCTGTTATTTTAAATATTTTAATTAACTTCGGATTATTAACTTCGGTGAACTTCATTACAAGAAAAAATTTAGAAACGAATGGTTGATTTTCTGACTAAGTATAGAGTTTTGGTTCTTTTTCCAAAAATGATTAATACTTCCTGCAAATTTTGGTTTATTGGTTTGAAAATTTTATCGAAGTTTAGACATATACTACTTAATCTTTTTACAAAATATTTTGATAATCGTGATTGAAAATTTTTTTGCATAAGCTTTTAAAGTAAAAGTTCTTAAAAATCGGCAAAATTACGGTTTTATTAATTTATTTCTTGATAACTAATTAAGTTTAGATCGTAGGAACTTGAAATTTATTTTAAATATTTACATTCGTAATTTACACACATGGTAAAATTTTGGAATGGATTATTAGTATAGCATATTGTATTATATTGAGTTTCGCTCAGAATCGTATTTTCTAATGCAATATTATTGTATTCAAATTTTAAGTATAATAAACCACTAATTTCTCCGAGGACCGAAGAGACTAAGGAGAAACGTCCACAATCGACCTTCCTACTTTTTTAAAGTTATTTTTATTAAAAATAGTTATTATTTGTTTTTAATAGTTAAATGCATTTTTATCTATAGAATTCGGTTACTATAACTACTTATCAATGATTGAACTATATTAATACTATAAAAAATATTATCTAATTTATAATATATTAGTAAAACATATAAAATGCATATTATATTCATGTATTATGTGACCATGTGACGTTCATCTTATTTAACACGCATTATTTTTTCATATTTATATACTATATTGCTTTTATGTTTAAACAATGCCTATTAAATAAGACTAAATAATGAATGCGTATTATATATATATACATATAATTAGGTATGTAAAAAAATAATCTTTAAATTAATCTCGTTCCTTTTCAAGTTTTATGATAAATTAATAATCAATGTAACTAATTAAGTACATACTTGATATAAATTTATATATTTAAACTTAGTATTTATTATGTCAATGAAAAACTAATTAATCTAAATTATACATTTCTTAATTTTTAAATGTTTAAATGTTTAATTCTAATGAAATAATTTAAATGTACATTTTTACAGAGAATTCCATAAAACTAAACTGCGTTTTTATGACTATATATATATATTATATAAGTATCATATAGTATTCCAATGATTATAATTTAATGGTCTGTGATATTATGTAACAGAGAGGCGCCAAAATAATTAACTTATGACCCTCAATTCCCATCATACTCAATCCATTGCATTTTATTTTTGAATTATTTTTTTGTTAAAAACGATTTAATTTAAATTTGTTTGTGCGTAATATTTAACGTTTGACATAAAATAAATTTGATAAAACTATGTAACACAATTTGTATAGGTACCACTAATTTTATTATTATTTAAATTGTTTATTCATACTTAATAATTGTATATTATACATAAATAATAATAATAATATATACATAAATTAATCAATAACCATTTATATGTAATATGTATTATATATTAATATTTATATAAGAACGTTCAATTTCAATAATATTACTGTACCGTCTCTAAGATTTTAAATTTTTGAAAATGTTTAATCCACTTTATATAAATTAACATATGTTTCCTAAACAATTTACAACTAAAAATTAAGTGTAACTGTGTATAGTATTTACAGTACCTTAATTTATCTTACGTTTATTTTAGAGCTTTCTAATATAATAAATAAAATATAAATTAATTTTCTCCGTAATATAATTATAATTACAGTAAGTATATTCATAATAAATTAGAAATATACAATTATCTATATTGAGTGATCGGAATTTAATGTTACTAAAATAATAAAGGTAACATTAAAAATGCAGATTCCCACAACTTTTGTAACATGTAATTTCAATAATTCGATAATTCTGTATAATAATTATATTATATTATCATATAGTGTTATATATGATATTATATAGTGTTCAGACTAGATTATTATAATTTTTTTGTATTATTGTTTCCGTTTCATTTTCTACGATCGCGGAATGCGTTCGATCAATTGACTTGCATGCGGTGGACAGGCGTTTCAGCATTTATTTATTATTATTATTATGAGCCATACGGTAATCTATATGCATATATATTTAATAATAATACATTTCCTATTTCAACTTACTAATAACAAATATCGAATAAATATTGTTCATAACAATAGTATATAGAAAATGTGCGATGCTCGTACTAGATGACGTACGTTATACAATAATATATGTATAATAGCTACAATCTCTGCGGGTGGCCCGTTCGAAACAAGTGCATAGACCTCGTCACCTCGGGTGGAAAACTATACTCTTGTTTTAGCACAAAGAACGAAGATAGTATAATAGTGTTTGTTTGTGGTTATGTCTGCATCGCAGTAAACCACGGCACGTAATTCAAATTAATTTTGATCCAGAAAAAGGTTTCTCACACTGAACGATTATGTACAAAAATAAATATCTATAATTTGTAAATTCTTTATTTAACCAGAAAACGTTTAAACGACATTAAAATCGTCTCAATACTGAAGCAGGGCCCCCATTTGAGGGGGAGCAGGGTAGGCCTCCTTATTTTTTTTACGTATTTTATCGCGACGATACATAATATTCAAACGCCATAAGCCACCCGTATAATCTACAATAACTTTGTCGACGGACTTATTGTAAATTTGTATATTTGTACCATTTTGTCGTTTGTATTTTGTGGTATTATGGTTTGTTGAGCAGTGAATGATATAGGAATGTTTAATAAAATTAGGTATAATTAAAAAATATTGTACATTCCTAAAAAATACATCGAAAATGAAGTTGTCAGTTATTAACATAATTTTAATATCAAACAAAATTGGCCCGATCGGCGTAAAACTTGGCCTGCTTCAATTTTCGCTCCCCTACTAAAATACTGAAATGGCACCCCTGTACTGAAGTATGTTAAAATAAATTATCAATGAATCAATTCGCATAAATAATGTATAAAGTTCTGTTATTTTTTTCTGAATTATACAAGACACCCAAAATCAAAGCTGGGTCAATTTCGCCGTTTTTGAATATTTACTAGCGCGATTAGAAAACTCTTTGGAAAATATAAAAATAATAATCATCCGTTTATAAAGTAGAGATACATGTATTGGATACGGTGTATCCAACAAACGCAATATCATTGATTCTAACTTTCTAAACAAAATTTTAGAATTTTATTTTTTTCTCAATCATTTCTTTACTTCGGTGCTACAATTATTTTCGTATATTCATTTTTATTTTATTTTTAAATAAAAATTGAATATTTGTTAAAATATTTCTTTTTTAATCCAAAGTAGCCATTTTGTAGAAATGAGTAAATTGTGATCATAACTATTGCTTATCGGATATTCAGTGTCGATGTAATTTTATTGATTTACTTTGTAATTTGTCTGTAATCTACAAAATAGCTATATTGATTAAAAATATAATATTATTTATTAATTTTTTTTTTTATTTGAAATACAAATTTAAATGTGAGTATCATAATAATTGTAGCACAGGAGTATAAAAATAATTATAACATATTGTACAGAACCAAAGTTATTGTGTTTTTCAGATCTTTGTTGTACACTCTGTATATTACATTTTCAATATACAGTTCTAATATATGACATTATTTCTAAAATATTTCAAAAAAATACCTTATACTGTACCTAATGTAATCTAACAACTTAACATAAGGCTCTTTAATTAGATATTAATTATATATCACAAATTATATTATATTTCAAAATTATTATTATTTATACCTATAATGGATGTATCTAAAGTGTATCATAGAATACATACATTTTAAAATGTATTAACGTGTAATCGATTTCTTCGAGTAGTCAAAAATTGTGGTTCTCTGAAATAATATTTCCAATAGTGAGGGAGTGAAGCAGACGATGGGTAAATTTTATTAGGAATATTATAGTTTTTTTTTTTATCCAGATAAAAGATAATAATAGATGTAGCTTTAAAAGCAATTCAGAAAATGTAAATATACTGCTGAATACATGCATCATATAAGAATAATAATATACATCTATTTAACTCAATATTAACAACATAAACATAAACTCAATGAAAATATACCAACCTATATAAGTTAGTAATTGTGTGATTTTTCGCTTAAAAATGACCTCGACATTTTATTACATCGAAAATGTTCTGTAGGCTAATACAATAATGTAGTGTTTCAAACATAACATTTAAAAAATAACCTATAATAACGTGTAGATATATATAAATAACTAAAATATAATAATATAATAAAAAAAATTAGTACTAATAAATTATTTTATAAATTAAACAATCAATTAATACCTACATTAATCTATAATTATATATAATGACTATACAATTTGATATATTATAATGATCATAATATAACTATATTATTAAACCATCAATTAAATTTGGAGATTACGATTTACAATCTTACAATATGTCAATATGTAAAGGATTTAAGATCAAATGTTTGCATTCGCACGCGAATTATATTTTGTCTATCCTCTTGAATCTTATATCCACTAAAAACCAACTATATTCTATATAACAACCAGTGGCGTAACTTAAAAATAATTGGGCACGGAAGCATACATTTTACCAGACGCCCTTAAGTACTAAGTAAAGACATAAATTATGAAAAGATAATATAAATAATACTTTAATATTTATTTATTAAAATTTTACTGTGTAAATTATGCTGATTATTTATTATAATAAATCTAAATGAAATAAAAAACATTTACACGCCTAATATTAAATTATAATTTAAATATTATACTTCGTTTGTCGAACTTGTTAATTGCCTTTTTAAATATTCAAATTAGGCGCTATTTCATTTTCGATACTTAAAGTAGGCAAATCATCCAAGCTTGCTTACAAGATATAGAACTATGTATATTCTTATAATTATTGATAAGGTTTAATTTAGAAAATGATCTTTCTGCCTTCCAGGGATGTCACAGTAACTAATAATGTTAAGAATAAAATTATAAAAGTAAGACTCAACATGGTTCAACAAAGTTGAAAAATTGAATCAGTTTTGTAGATATTTCGAAATTTTAAAGTAGTTTTAGTCAATTTCAGTTTAAATCGAATGAAATGTCATTAAATAAAAAAATAAATGTCATTTTATAAAACTCTGATAAAACTCGAGCTTTTTTAATAAACTCATTTTGGTATCTATCAAAAGCAATCATCATATGTTATAATATGATATAAAAGAAGGTGGTATGCTTTAGGTGTGCTATCACATTTAAACATTTTAACACCTTGACTTTAGTTTGTGTTTCACTTGAATGATAATGACACTTAAATTTTTATAAAACAAATCTTATATCCACCTTCAGGTAGGTAATTTCAAAAACCATAGTTATAAAAATTCGTTCAACATTTGTACGGGTTCATAAATTTTCCAGACCTCTTGCATTGCAGATCCAGTCCAATCGTTACGTTACTGATTAATACGATTTTTTGAAATTTATATACAAATCGTCATTTTGTATAGTTGCAAATATTTATTGTTTATCTGCATAATATTTTATTGTGAGTGATAAATAAATTTACCGGTTACGATTCCAAAACCTTTTAGGATTTGGTCAATAATTCAATTTTAAACATTCTAATTGTTTTTTTTTTTTTGTATAGTATCACATAGATACAATCTATTATTTTATACACTTCGCCATAATATATAATTATATAACTTAATATATTGTCATATAGCTATTATTATATAAATCCATCATAATTATTTGGATTATATTTTGACTAAGTATAATCGTACTGGATGGTTATACTTAAAATATTCTTATTAATTGTTTTATGTCGTGTCTAATGCAGAATTCAATCTACCATTAATGATTGCAAGACGATCATGTTTATTTTTAATTATATATTGTTTTATGCAATGAGAGTTCAACTGAAAAATTCTGTTATAGGAATGCATACAGTATAGGTTGACATGCCAATGTATTTACATACATAGTTAGTATGATTTTTATTATTATTATTATATTTAAATTACAGTTGATTTAAAATTTCTTCTATCACCAAATGTATATTGTATATAATATAAATATAAATATATATATATATATATATATATATACATATATACTCATTTTCATAGATAGGTAACGAATAAGGTTATCATAAACTTAAATAATTACTATAAAAACATTGTACTTGTTAATTAATTTATACTCATATACAATGTATACATCTAATAATTATTTTATAAGAAATTAATTGTTACACAAATACATTAACTTAAAGCAGTAATGTTTTAATTAAAAGAAAATTACTATGTTATTTAATTATCTGTAACTAGAATTAAACTATACCTAACAATATATTATTATACAATAATGATAATATTGAAATTATATAAATAATATATTGTTTATGGTATATTATCAAGACATAATTAAATTTAAAAAAAATTAATTAAATTATATTATATTCGCTAATTATGGAATATATTTATATTGATATTTATCTTGTATCTTAAATTTTGTAAAATTATATTAATCGTTATTTATATTTTTTTTTTTTTTTAGTACGAAGAAGTAAATTCTGGAGAAATAATGGATTTAGATGAAATCCTCGGAAACTATGGATTGGGCTCATATCAAATAACCGTCTGTGCTTTGATGGGACTTGTGCTCATGTACTCAAACATATCACCACTTAGTTATGCTATTACCGCTGGTGACTTAAAATACAGGTACCTACTGTCTAATACTAGTGCATGGATGGGAGGAGGCGTTTAGCGACGGAATACCACTTATTTTTTAAAAAAAGTTTAACGTACTTCTTTTAATTTTTGGAGTGACTTTGAGTTACGTTGAATTTAATCATTGTAAGGGATGTTAAGTTTTTTGAAGTCTCATAGTCTCCTTTCTTTTATTTTTCAATTCAAGAACTGGCTACTACACATATATCTGATAAACTAAAGTTAAATTTTTGTTTTTAAAGTTTAAAAACGCGTGAATACGTATATCCAATAAATTGTGATTAATTAAATTCTATTAGATATTAATAACAATTTAAATTGTTTGGGAAATTTTAATTAAACTGAGTACCTATATATACAATGTAGTAATTTATTTATTTATAAACGGGGTAAGCCCAATGATACAGAATAGTACACACATTGTAGTACACAATACAGATACAGAATAGTGCACAATAAATAGTAATACACAATAGGATAAAAGTTTAAAAATAAAAAAGTTAAACAAAGGGTTAAGATTGACAGATTGAAGAAGACGGTACATGGGGGCATTTTTTAGAAAATTGGAAGGAAGATGAGGAATGTGAAATGGAAAAGAAGAGTGGGTTGAACGTGTAGGAACTTTAAAATTTACATAAAAGAGGAGAATAGGAGAATTAATTTGATTAGAGAAAAGATTCGATAAAAAACGAAGATTTATCTCGTACCTATGGTTAGCAAGGCTTGAAAGACTAAGTAAACATAGGCCAGGTGAATAATTATGAAGAGGGCAAGGAATTGAGGTTTTGTATGAGGTTAGACGTAAAAATTTCGTTTGGACTCTTTCGATCATATCACAAGCATAAAATGAATGAGCTATATTCTAAGATTGGTAACACTAAATCACAATAGAGTGCTTTTAGAGAGTGGTGAAGATGGAACTCACTGAAAGTACGAGAAAAAAACTATAGTAATATATATGATTTACAACATAATTCTTCAATGTGTTTTAAAGGACAAAGATTCCCGGTGAGAATAAAACCAAGGTCACGAATTGAGCTAAAAAGCTTTAAAGGAATATGATTTATAGAATAAAAAAATGAAATGGTAGATTGAAAGTGAGAGAAAGTCATAACAGAACATTTATAAATATTAAGAGATAGGCCCAGAGAAGCACTCCAGGTAATAAAAAATAGGAAACAATTATAGAGGGCCTTAATACGAAGAAAAAGTTTCATATCATCAGCAAAGACAAGTAGTTTCGCTTGTTTGAGAATAGATGCCACAGAATTTACAAAAAGGGCAAAAAGAAGAGAAGATAAGACCGTAACTTGAGGAACTCCAGAAGAAGGAAAAAACGTGAGAATAAGAGCCCAGGATAGATACAGATAATAAGCAATCTGTAAGATAATATCATAACCAAGAAAATGAAGGATCACCAATACAGAGAAGGTGAAGAGTTTTAATTAAAATAGAGTGATTGACCTTATCAAAACCTTTAACGAAGTCAGTATAAATGACATCAACTTGTAAACTTATAAACATATACAATGAAGTAATGCACCATACATTTAGATAATTACTGAAAGACATTCAGAAGGTATTTTTAAGAGTGTAGGTAAACATTATATTTTGTGTTTATTTACAGATTAACTAATATGATTTATGTCATTATACATTTATACACAACAATAATATTTTACTGACCGCTGTAAATTTATATTATTCGTTTTCATAATTTTATTAAAATATATTTTATGTATATATTGTACTTTATATGTTACAAATTAAAATCAATAAATACACTTGAATTCAGATTAATTAATCGTATTCGATAATTAAATACCTCATGTAGTATAAGATAATATTATTTTAGGTATTAGGTATCTGTATCAGGTATCCTTAATTTATTAAGTAGGTAAGAAATATATATTTCAGTATATTTGAATGCGCATATATCGTACATAATCTGACATTGGTAAATAAAGTAATTTATTCAGTGAATAATTTTTTTTAATAAGGAATAGTTTAGATACTTAAATTGTTAAATGTATATTAAATATGATTATTTCAATTAAACGATTTGCAATAAAAAAATTATGAAATATGAAATATGTTTATGTCATTATAAGATAAATGGCAAATTAATTAGTTATTTTAAAAAATATATTTTAATTTTATTTTGATCTTATATTTTTCAAAACGTTTAACTCAACCTTAAATATAAATCCCATAAACGCCGATAAATCCCAGCAATGATATATTTACATTTCTTATTATACGAATAATAATTTAAGTTTTAGACAAAGTAAATGTAAACGATTATTCAATTATTTAAGTTTAGTCATTAGATGTGTATTCTGATTTAGAGTTTTGACTAAAACTATTCACAAGTAATACCATATTTATAATTGAATTATAGTTGCGTTGCATAAAAAATAAATATAATAATACAAATAATCTTCTTATACATGTAATTAATATACAAGGTTATAATTTATTAATTTGCCAGCTTTATTGTTATGATTGCTGTGTTGCACATAAATACCACAAATACGAATCCCAATCTAGTGTATCCCAGATTTAATTACAAATTGTAATATCTCTTTGAAAAATAAAGATATATAAATACAGTTTTTTTTCTATTATAATTTTAGTTTTAAACGTTTAATACAAAATTAATATAATAAAACATTTTTGGAAAAAATTCAAAGTTCTATGTTTAGTCATAAAATCAATGTAATAGTTCCAAAATATTTTCTCATTTGTAGAACATCTATGTCAATACTCAAAAAAATGTCATGTTCCTATATTCAAATTTTAATTAGGTATCATAAAATATTTAAAATTAATTCATCAAAATTAGTTTCCGTGAATTTAAAATATTTTTAATAGTTTTTCTTCTCACAAAGAAAATGTTTTAAAAAATTAGAAAAATCAGCTAAAATACTACCAATTAGATGCAATTTTCTACTGAAAACATACTCTATTGTGGTAATCGGACCATTAAATAATTTCCCAAAACCGTGCTTTCAAAAATAAAATAAAACACACATTGTAAAACTAATACATTCCTCGCATCGCTTAGAATATAAAATAATAAAAAAAATATTATAGTTCATTGACTAAATAGTAATTTTAGAAAAACCGCATTTGAATATGTTCATTTTTCACAGAAATATTAGTATATTACAACTGGTAATTAAATCTGGAACACCCTGTATACTTATTTATTTCCTTAATGATATTTATTAAAAATGTATATATTAATTATGTATATATATAATAAATGTAATATGAAAAACCAAATATTATTAGTTATTATGTATCGTAAAAAAAATGTTAATCGGATATGTATGAGTATGATAATAATTAATAAGTAATTATTAATAACCTATACCATTACCTATCAATATATATATCATTATTCGGCGCATTGTGTAGGCATTTTTACTACACTCTTGTAGTTTATGTAAATAAATTATAATGTTTTAATTAATATTACTTTGAAAAATATATAGATCTTAAATTAATTTATTATTATTTATTAAATATTAAAAACCTATCTAATATTATTAATAATATTAATTATATAATATTGTAATTAAATAAATTATATGAAAATAAATCTAATAATTAATATAGGTCTCGAAAGAAAATTACATCTTCCAATTGGAAAATGCATATGAGTAATCGGTAAATAAGTAAAAAATATTTATACAACATTAGAGTTTGACTCACATTCTTACAGGGTCATCTGAAATTACCAGTAAACTAGATATAATTTTTGAGATAGCAGTTTAAGTACAAGTATATTATTAAGTTATAGTTAAAATTTTCTGATAGTATATCATTGTTGTTTTATTAATTGGTATTGTAAATTGTGTAAAAAAAAGAACAATAACTATAAATACTATTCATAATTATATTTATATGTTAGGATATTATTTTTATCATCAACCAAGAGATAACTTTAAGGTATATATAATATTTATTAAATAAGTCTTATTACATACCTATTTAATTTTAATATTCAATATAAATATAATAATGTGGTACTTGATTATTTTATATATTATGTATTTAATTGTATATATTTTAAATTAAATTCTAAATAATTTAGTAATTATTCTGAATATAATATTTAAATAAATCAAAATTAATTTCATTAATCATTATTAGATATAGGTAAATTAATTACTAATTTTATTTTAGAAATCTATAATCATATAAAACACTTTTAAAATGTCTCTTTTGGTTTTATTTTCTCTTGTTATTTTGTGAAATAAAACATTATTATTTGTAAACAACAGAAATCCGTTATTTGTTTTAAAATATGGTGAATACTTAATGTTATATTTCTTTGAATTAGGTGTAAAATCCCACATTGTGACACCGATGACCCATCATACAATACTGACTGGTTACAGTCTGCTGTACCTTTCAATAATGATACCGACATGCCTTACAAATGTTTAATGTACCACATTGTTTCATACAATAATAGTGGAACAGACAGTTATGTCAACCAGAAATGTGTACCCGAAATGTTTGACCATGACTATCGAGAAGAATGCGACACGTGGGTATTTGGAGAAACAGAAAAAACTATAGTGAATACTGTAAGTCGTATAATACAAAGTCAATTAATTCTCAATGTTACTAATTAACAATTTCTTTCAATTTTATTTTTAAAAAAAAATCCATTTTACAGTTCGATATAATGTGCGAAAATAACAAATGGAAACTCACATTGGTAGGAACTGTCAACAGCATTGGTCAGTTTGTTGGTATTCCTTTCGCAGGATTCATTTCGGACAAGTGAATACAATGAATATTTATAATTAATAATAAACGTTGTTAGACATTCTAAATTTTAAAACGATAACGTATAATTAATGTTAGTCGTTGATTAACTTGTATAATTATAGATACTAATGTATTTTTCACGTATGAACATAAAATTGCTTTATATTATATTACACTTTCAAAGTATATATAATTAAATATACATATTTTGATGTACTTGAAATATAATTCAATTTGCATTCAATTATCGAATTTTAGTATTTAGAATTATTATTATATTATTTTTGTTTTTACTTTAAAGATATGGACGCAAATTTATTTTAATTATTGGATCGGTTTCATCAGCCATACTTGGTACACTTCGTTCATTTTCATTCGATTACAACTCATTCCTGCTCTTCGAACTTCTAGATTCTATGGCTTCCAGTGGAGTATATGGAGCCACTTTTGTATTAGGTAAGAAATGGATTTTGAAAATTACTCGAAATGTACAGATGTATAAATATATAATTATGTTTACTAATACCCCTAAATCAACTATATTTTATACGTCTAATAAACTACGATATAGATATATGTAAACTTAATGATTAGTTTTTATTTGTTAGTGTAATCATACATTGATACATATATTTCAGGACTGGAATTAGTCAGTCCGAAAGCACGAGTTACGGTCAGTACTCTAATGGGTTGTTTTTATCCTATGGGTGCAGTTATCATGGGTTTCACAGCCTATATGATTCTCGATTGGAGGATAACGCTCAGGGTACTTTACTTACCTGGGTTACTAATACTTGGATATGCTTGGTAAGTAATTATATATATTATTTTATCTCCATATGTTAGCATGAAATGTAATTAACGTTTAATACATTTAATGTCATTATAACATAGGTATGTACCAGAATCGATGCGATGGCTTCAAACACAAAACAGAATCGAAGAAATGGCCAAAATATTGACCAAAGTTGCCGAATCTAATGGCAAAACACTACCGAACAGCGTCAAAGAAGCACTACACGCTAACGCTCAAATAAAAAACAATGGATTTAAATCGGTAATAATCGATATACATATATACGAATATAAATTGTATTATAATATTAATAGTCGCATACCCAACCGTATAGAATAGGATAAAATGAAACATTATAGTTTTCATTTTTATTTATATTATGTTGTATGATGTCGTTAAATATGTAAATAATATGTCTTATATGTTCTACTGGACAGATTAATTGTTTGTAACCCCATCGCTTGCATAGATTTTGACTACTCCACTGTTATATTGCGTATAAAACATTAGTTATGATAATCATGTAAATAATTTAGTATCTTTTGTTATATAATGTAATATCAAATAACGTCATCATTTCAGCCTGACGAAAATCAATTATCTTGTAGTACAGTAATGAAAAAAATATTCAGTTCTAAGGAAATTTTTCTACGGTTGATCAATTGTTCTTTTTGCTGGTTAGTATACTTACCTAAATATTATTCAAACATTTTATGTTGCCATCCTGCACAATTCTTTACTATGTATAATACTAATATTACCAATTATCTCATATATTATTATAATTTTTATGACCTAATATTTGAATATAATTTTTTATGTCTCCAGGACTACCATTACGTTAGTTTATTATGGTCTCTCGTTAACTTCTGTGGAATTATCTGGTAACAAATACATGAACTTTATGCTTGTAAACGTTGTAGAAGTACCAGCTTTTTTGACATCGTGGTACTTGATGGAGCACTTTTCCAGACGAAATACTCAAGCGTTTTCTTTTATATTTAGTGGAATCGGTTGTGTCATGTTCAATATAATCCCCAAAGGTAAACGTGTTTCATAATCGATTTAAATAGTTTTCAAATTTACATATTCATTATACAGTGTTCGCCACGGGAAACGTATAGTATTTAAATATCATAAACTATATATTCGGTCCTCGAAAAAATTTATGGTAGAATGTAATTGTTTTATATTATAATTAAGATTTGAATGCAATAATATTGTATTCGAATAAACAATTTTGAGCAAAACTCTGTTACATGTACAATTGTAGTATATTAGGAATGGTATTAATACAATGAATGAGACAGAGGAAGAAGAACACAATGGGACTGAAATCAATCAGAGTAAATCACACACCCATACAACCCTAATTA
This sequence comes from Eriosoma lanigerum, assembly GCA_013282895.1. Lineage (NCBI taxonomy): Eukaryota > Metazoa > Arthropoda > Insecta > Hemiptera > Aphididae > Eriosoma > Eriosoma lanigerum. The sequence continues at coordinate 49,797,892 of CM023359.1, forward strand.
TATCGGAAACAATTATGTGAAATACTTTAAGATACACCTTATTAGCAATAAATATAAACAAATAATTAGGTTCAATCCACTAGTCTTATAGTGGTTATAATACTAGTTCTTTTTACATTGTTGCACTTACCCCCTAAGTTATTAAATGTCTCCTTGCCACCCATATACAGTGTATAATTATGTATATTATACACTCTGTTTTAATCACACTACACAATATACTGATTAAATTTTATTCTACAAATTCATTATTTATTAAATAAAGTGCAAACGGAAAATGATTTATCATAAAATAATGAAATTCAAGTTCGTCAAAAATGTAGACTATGAAAGAACTTCTATGTAGAAATGTAATTGTTGTTTTCTACTGTTATTAGTAGATTTTTTTGTTTAATTAGAAAAATATTCATAATTTCAAAAAATTACTTTAATAAAATACTAATTAGATAACATTCACTGCTGAATGCATACCCTACTAGTAAGTAGAATTGTTTTCATACATAAAATATAAAAATATATTTTGTTGATTTAACTCAAAATTTTAATTTAAAATGCTTATTAAAAAAAATTGGAACTATCGATTTACGAATTATTTTTAAAAATATATTAATTAAGTTAAGTTAAGTCATTTATGAATTTGCTTCTATTAATATTTAAACCATAAAACACAAAATTCCAAATTATATTAAATATTATAGATGGAAAAACTACATTTTTTATCAAATATTAAAATTCTATGACAAGATTTAATATAAATTTAACTATTTCAAATTTTTCAAGTTTCTACGTTCCAAAATTTCATTAGTTGTCATAAAAATCTAAAATCAATTTTTTCAAAATTACTATTTGCGTTAATTTTGAAAATTTTCCGTATTTTTGGTAGTTTTTCTTCTCCCAAGGATATACTTTTGAGAAATTCGAAAATGAGCTAAATAAAGTATCAACTAGATAAAACTATATACCGAAAGCATACTCTACTTATGGTAATAGAATTATTATTTCTGTTCGAAAAAGTGTCTTTATACATAAAAGAAGGACATATAATTGTAAAACCAATACATTCTTTACTTCGTTTAGAATCTAAAATTATATTTATTTATTTTATTATATACCTATGGAATATTATACCGGAAAGATGTCCGATTTAAAAAATTTATTATTGCAGCTGTTCCTTAAACTTTGAACTACGTGAGCCAACATCTGCCGCGGAATCTGATTAACTTGATGTTCAATAATTTATTTTAATGGTTGTAAAGTCCGTGCCTTGTTGACGTACATGTAATTTAAAAAGTTCTCGTAAAATAAAATAAAATAAAAAACCGGCGAAAAAAGATTGGCGAAATGTCGCCATCATCGTATTATATTATGTTACCGTAGTTAATCTTGCAGAAATCATATTTCTCAAATTAATCTGTTATAATAACATTTAAAAGTAATTATCAAACATGAAATCAATCAGTTATTGTAGCAGATGTTGGTTTACATAGTACGAAACTTCAAATAACGACTGCAATCATGCATTTTTCAAAATGGTCAACATCTTCCCGTCATCATTTTCCGTAGATATAAAGTAAAAAAAATTATTATACAAGTAGATAATTTATTTTTTTTATTATTTAATTTAACATATACTAATCTTTATTTTAACCTAATACTTTCTGTGTTATACTTATTTAAAAACCATGCGTTTCCCGTGGGACCGTGGCGAACCTTGTATAATATGCGAATCTTTCATGTTTCAAAATTTAAATAATGTATTTTTATATAATATCTAATACACTAATATACTGTATTATTGTTTTTATCTCTACTATTACAATAAAATCGTATACGAATTTCAGATTATTTGTGGATTAAACTATTGCTGTTCTTGAGCAGTAAATACACTATAACCATGGCATTTAATACCATGTACGTGTTTACCGCTGAAATGTTTCCCACTGAATTGCGAATGTCACTGTTCGGTATAGCTTCCATGTTCGGTCGATTAGGTTCTATGATCGCTCCACAAATGTCATTATTGGTTTGTATAAGAAAATGTTTATTTATTATATATTTATATGCATAAATCACATACCTAAATTATGTAAATTTGTATTTATATAAATAAATTCAAAAGTGAAATAATTGAACCATAACAATTATAGTAACCACGTAAACGTTATAAAAACAAAATCTAGTATTTTATGTTTAATCGTAAGTTTGGATGTAGGTAATTCAGAAAAAAACATTTCAAGGCCATAGAA